>UESW01001818.1:135460-350388 GCA_900491605.1 Calamus simplicifolius | reverse complement strand
ATTTCCTGCAAATCACGACGTGTATTGGCACTATCTTTGGACTTTCCCTTAACACCGAGAAGGGTCCATAATATATTATCACACACATTTTTCTCAATGTGCATAACATCCAAGTTGTGCCTCAGTAAATTGTCTTTCCAATACGGTAACTCGTAAAAAACTTTTCTTCTTCCAGTTATGACTTCGCCTTCTGTTCGCACCAGGAATAGCAGGCAATGGAGGGGCTAATAGATCTTGGAAATCATATACTGTGCGTATTTGCTCTTGTTCAAGTTGTGATAACAAATCAACCCCAGTCATTATTTGTGGTGTTGGACCATATTCTCGAGTGCCATCGAATGACACTTTATCCCTTCTGAACCTATGCAATGGAGGTAAAAAACGTCTGTGACCTGTGTAAGCCCACTTTTTGCCATGTTTTAGCCAGGTTGACTTTTTACTTGATTGCAACAAGGACAGGCAAATTCCCCTTTCGTGCTCCAACCTGACAAATTCGCATATGCCGGGAAGTCATTGATTGTCCATAATAATGCAGCGCGAAGTTTGAACATTTCATTTCCTTCAGAATCAAAAGTCATCACACCTTCGGCCCATAATTCATTCAACTCGTCAATTAAAGGCTGCATATACACGTCAATTTTATCCCCAGGGCCCCTTGGTCCGTCAATAAGAGTGGATAGGATCAGAAAAGGTTGCTTCATACATAACCAAGGAGGAAGATTGTACGGAACCAACAACACTGGCCATGTACTATGAGTTGCCCCGGTCATGGACCTGAAGGGGCTAAAACCATCTGCAGCCAACCCAAGCCGCACACTACGACTATCCAAGGCAAAGTCCGGGTGTTTCTTGTCGAAATCCTTCCATGCCGGGGAGTCCACTGGGTGGGTTAACTTTTCATCCTCCCTACCATGCTCTGCATGCCATCGCATCAATTTAGAAATTTTAGATGACATAAAAAGCCTCTTTAGCCTTTGCTTGAGTGGAAAATATCGCACTTGCTTTACAGCGACAAGCTTCCCACGATTCGAAACACTTCGCGAATTACTCTGACGATTCTGACCAACCCCATCGTCCTTCCACCTTGAAGTTTTACACACAATACACGTATCGAGGTCGGCATTCTCATTTCTAAACAACATACAATTGTTTGGGCATGCATCGAAAGTCTCATATGTGAAGCCTAAGTTTTCAGTTAACTTGCGAGCATGGTAGTAGGACTCAACTAGCTTTGCACCGAATGGAAGCACTTTGTGCAATAGCTGGAGCAGCATGTCGAAGGACGTGTCCGTCCACTGATTCAAAGCCTTCAAGTGTAACAACTCGACAATAAAGATAATTTACTGAAATTCGTACATCCAGGATACAATTCGGTCTGCGCATCATCCAGAATTTCAAAATACCTTAATGCTTCTTCATCTGCACCCGAGCGAGGATTACTCCCACCCACCCTATCAGTCTCACAGCAACTGTCTTCGGGTGCTAACCCGCATGCAATATCATTTAGCATCACGATCATCGGATCAACTGTCGTAACATCGACCTCCATCTCAACTCTTTCCTCTCTGCAATAAGGAACATAATCTTCCCCATGTCTAGTCCAATTCTTGTAATTCTTCAAAAACCCATTTAGAATCAAATGCTCTCGTACAATATCTCGTGTGTAGTAATAACGGTTCGCACATTTTCTACAGGGACAACTGATGTGCTCACTATCAAATCCATTGGTGAAGGCAATGAACTGCTTAATCCCCTCTATATATTCCATAGACGTCCTATTTGGCAAATCAATCCAACTCTTATCCATGTCGCTAAGTATTTCTGTGAAAGTATGAATAACTTGCTAGGCAATGCACGGACAAATAAATTAAAAAAAATGAAGATTAGTTTAAAAGAAAAAAGAGCAAAAACTTTCACCGGTTAAAGTCTGCCTCACTAGCTTCACTTGACCTCCTGTGTTCTGAAAAAAGAGGGATTAAATTCAAAATTAAAATCAACAAAGAAAAGAGGGATTAATTCATTTGTGAATTGATCATGCTTTGTAATATTATAGTGCACAACCTCTGAACAAGGGAACATATAAGCCCTAAGTAACCATGTGACGGATTTTAAGACTTCAAATCACCTAAATGTTTATATTTGTCAGCCAATAAATTTGCTAACTACTACTTCAAGACACCTTATGGTCCTCATCCATGATCACTAGTCTTCTAAACAGCTTATTCATGCAATAAACTTCATCAGAGAATTCCACTTGCATATCTAAATATTTCCTGCCCTATCCCTGTACAAAGTGTCTTCAATTCCCTTGATAGGAAAAAAGATAAAAGTTTCTGATCTTTACATAAACATGATGAATCAAAATGTCACATATCATCCTTCATAACTACATGCAAACAAATACCAGAAGTCTAGACTTAACTTTTCTCCTTTGAGGAACTCTCATGTTGATTTTTATGCTGTTCCCAGGATTAGTTCCTTCAAACACTGTTATCAACTTAGTCATTCGAAATGAACAAAGAATCCTGAGAATTAGCCGGTTTTATGTACCATAAGGAAGCTAGTTAATGACCAACATGTCACCATGTCATCTACTCAACCAGATTTTTCACATCAATTAGAATGAAGATGGCAACCTGATTGAAAATAAAAGAAAAGAAAACAAAGATGGTGCTGCAGGCTTAAGTCCTGACAACATAACAATCAGATTCCACGAGCAAGAATGCAAATATTGAAACTCTGGATAATGCTCAAGAACCATCAAGAGAAAGACAATACAATAGAGCAACAATTTTCCAAAAGAGAAAGTCCTAACCATTGTGATAGGGCAATCAAAATCATACAAATTGCAGTGTTCATAGAAGAATGAAAGGAAACTGAGACTTGCATCAACTAATGATTAATTTTCATAGAATTAATGTTGTTGAAATGGATATGTACAGTGGGGGAATAATACTTGTGATCTTTTGCAATTATAACAATTGAAACATTGAAAAGCTTTTTCTTTAAAAAAAATCCAAGGTAGCGGAATCAGATTTTTACGTGCTTTACTTAACAGTGGTGTATGTCAAAAGTCATCAGTAAAATTTTGAAGACTAGTTGTCTCACAACTTAATCCACAAAGCCAACCTGACATTAATATTGATGGAATGAGGCCTGTTGATTGACAGTGCACCTCAGACAGTACCAAGTTACTACAGGAATCCAGGTTTTTTATAACAAAGTGTATATACTACAATGCTATTCATTTTAACTTTCTAATGATCCTTGGGGCTTCAGCCTGCTGGACAACCATATTAAAGTTCCCATGGTATCAACTTAATCTAGTGAAGAAAAAGGGTAACTTTGGATGTATTTAGCGCTTAGTTCTGCTTAACTGTTTAGAAATGTGTGTTCAAAGCTTTTTGACCAAATTTTCCAGTTACAATTTGGGACAAGGTGCTTTGGATGGAACAAATGGAACAACAATTTAGAATTAGTCATAACATGTTTATTATGTGTATAATATTTTATCTGTCATTTTTTGATTCTATTAAGAAACATGATATACTGAGTTCAACAGAAGGAATGAATTTAGAAACATGACACACACATTCTTCATTGCAACTTTTCCCTCACTGCAGAATCGGCATTTTTATAACAATTTTTGCCTAACATTTTCATTCATTACAGTTTTCACTATTACATAATTATCCACAATATGAAAAGCCTAGACAGTTGTGGGTGAAACAATGATGAGATGCTTCTGTAGAAATATTGAAGAATAACAATATAAACAGTGAAAAATTCACTAAGATGCTCCTTCACACACCAAACCAGAGAGACGCATACCCCTCTGTCACACTAAATAGATTTTCCATCATTAAATTCAAAATACTCGATAAGAGTAACATTAATGGAGCAATAAATATGTTCAATCAAGCACATTCAATTGAATAATGGAGCATAAGTGGAAAAAAAAAGAAGAAAAAATACAATCCCATTCAGGAATTTAGGACATATAACACATTATAATTCACCCATGATAATGTGAATTTTCCTAGAACTTTCCTAGATTTGGCAAGCACACCATGTGCCATATTTGCATCTAAAAATTTGTGCGTAGTGTGGTGATACTGAAATGAATGAAAGGAAAAGGTGTCATGTTCGGAAGCCACTACTGGCTTGGGGATGTTGAAGGGGAGAAAGAGAGAGAGGGAGGAAAGGAGTGGCATGGTGATGACAAGTGCTACTAATGCCGGTGCCTATCGCAGATTAATATATGGGTTAAGTTGCCTGTTGTTTTCATGGGACAGAATAGCTCATCAAATTTAAATAAGACATTATTATGTGGTTATTGAGATCGTAAGTTAACTATTTTTTTGTTGTGTAATGAGCTGAAAGATCGTCTGGTGCTGCTGCGGGCACAGTACTTTCCCCATAAGAATCGCATGCAGAATAGCAGCCATATATTATAAGAAATAAAAGATGACAACTCTCTTAAAATAGCAAACTCAGAAATTGAAAACTAAAGAAAAATACGAATAAAAAATTTTTATTTCATGAGAAGGAGGAGATGAATCACATCAAAAGCGTGTGCAAAAGACCAGATTAATGATTTGCCAAAATTCTTCCGCTTTTCAAAAATAACACAAACCAAACACTCGTGAGATTTGGAGCACAAAGAAAAGGAGAAAAATGATGAAAACTTGAAAGAAATTGAATTTTGCCCACCAAGAATAAGGAAAAATCCAAAATCCAGTGGCTACATAGCATTCCACGGGGGAAAAAAAAAATAGCCTTCAATAAAAAGAGAATTACTGTCGTTAATTAGAACTGTCAGGATGGAACCTTAACCTTGAGCTCCCCTTCTTGGATTAGGGATCTTACCTTTCGGAGGAAGAGCGTTGCGAGAAGAAAGTGGTGGAAGCCTAAAACCCTTGCCGCGGGGAGTTTTAAAGGTGGCGGGGGAGGGTTCCGGCGTCCGGGGGTTGACGGCGGAGAGGAGCTCGCGGGCGTCGACGGAGTCTCAGATTTGCGGCGGAGAGGAGCTCGCGGGGGAGGTTTCAATTAGGGCATCGACGGAATTCAGCTGAAGAGTTAATAACAATCAGCCTTTAGCGACCGCTCTCAAGCGGTCGCTAAAAGAGCCTTCCGCGACCGCCCTAAAGCGGTCGCCCGATTTTTCGATTTTTCCCTATTTTTCGCGACCGCCTTTAGCGACCGCCCTCAAGCGGTCGCTAAAGGTGCCTTCCGCGACCGCCCTCAAGCGGTCGTCCGATTTTTCTCTATTTTTTTCCCGATTTTTTACTATTTTTCGCGACCGCCTTTAGCGACTGCCCTCAAGCGGTCGCTAAAGGTGCCTTCCGCGACCGCCCTCAAGCGGTCATCCAATTTTTCCCTATTTTCCGCGACCGCCTTTAGCGACCGTCCTCAAGCGGTCACTAAAGGTTCCTTCCGCGACCGCCTCAAGCGGTCGCTCAATTTTTTTTGCGCCAAAACTCCGGCCTCTAGTAGTGAACATATTTTTTTGCTAACCAGTATCTATGATCAAATATGTTCTGCAAGACTTTCCTGTTGTTTATAACAACACAACCATTTTTTTTTTAAATTCCATGGTAGTGTTCTGTATTCCATTGTCATGATGAATTGGTGTTTCTTGCACGAGTCTCCAATTCAGTTTTGCCTTCAGTCATTTATTATTCATAAAACATAGGTTTATTTGTCAAACCTGTGAGCTACTTCATTATAAATGTTGCGATCAGAGTTCGGTCTAGAGATAATCATGACACAACTGCATACTCCTAAAGTGAAGCTTAAGAGTGCATAAAGCCTACTAAACCTCAGCATATACAATATAACAACAATCATAATATCATCAGCAAAAATTAAATCTTATATATCACAAAATGTTGTTACAATCAATATACTAGTACATAAAAGCGTCTAAACATCATCCTCTAAGTATATATGGAAGTAGTTACATCAGTATCATATCATAAAAAAAAACATCTAATTCTCGCTTCTAGTGTCCTTGCCCAAGTCTGGATCCAACAAGTAAGTATCATCATCATTCTCTATAACATGGTAAGAAAGAAAAAAATGAGGGATGATAAGGTAAAAAGCTTAGCAAAATTTTACATATACCATTATAAAATATGCTAAGAAAATTTAAACAAATTATAGATTAAAATAATTTTTTACAGAAAGTAACATAACATATCCACAAACTAGTTATAAAACTATAAACCAACCATATCCAATACCAACATAACCATATATTTATATCACAATCATCCACATATTAAATATACATACTGACAAATCTTATGCCAATAGTTCGTGTCTAACAACTTAACCTAACGATATATGCACGTATAGATTGGTTTTCATACCAGTGTCTGGTGTATTAAACTCAACCATGTCATATTCGAGATCATGATTGGTTGTACACTAACCCTCAAACCTTTCCTAATGCCATCGATTAAGGCTAGTAAGGAATTACATCAATGTTGTCAGAATTAGTTCATGTATCAATAGTAAATATTAGATTCATAATCTCAACCATTCATTGCATTGTATTAAGTCACTCTCATCAACATCATACACATCAGTATATTAAAAAAACATATTGATAAACCTTATACTAATAATCCATGTCTAACAACCTAATCTGGCGATATAACACACATAGGTTGGTTCGCATACTAGTACAAGTGTTTTAAACTCAGAACATCATATCTACATACATGATTGATTTTATATATACTGGCCTCTCTAGACCCTCGGCCCGTTTCCATTACTTCCAATTTAAGGCAATAAGGAACTACACCAATACTGATAGAATTAGTACCATATATCAATAATAAATATCAATATCTGATATCTTAAATTAACCATAGCATATTCATAGATCATGACTAGTTTCACATCACCCTTTCTGGCATACTATCCTTCCTCGATGCCATCACTACGACATCTTAGTGACTAATCTACATGCTTACATCATAAGAACTCATATCTACACAAAGTCATAACCATATGATAACCATAATAACATTTTACACTGTACTCATATAACTCAAATCAAATCCAAAACCATTTCATAACCAAAATAATATACTACAACATATATAATAGCTTCATGTTTAAACCATCGTGCACAATTAAAAAATACTGAGAAATCAAACAATATAGATGTATGTAGGCATGTAGGATATGAAACTTATTACATGATAATAGAAACAGAACTCTTATATCAGATTGCTAATTTAAATTAATCTTCTCAATCAAATCAAATCAACCACTAATCATCTATAATTAAACATAAACAATTAATTAATTCATTAAAATTTATATTTAAAAATTACCATTATACCTTTCTAATCTATAACCCTAAAATTACTATTATACCATTTTAAACTAAACTTAACAAGGTTAATCATGGATTAATCAAGCTCTAATTAGGCTTAGACTTGCTTAATTATAACAATTAAGGCTTAATTTAGATCATTAGGCAACTTACTATATGAATAATAATTAACTAGTTACAAAATTACCCCTTATCTCAATGGTTGATAACCTATGTTTAACTATCATTATTTAATGTTTAATTTTTATCTAATACTACTGGTTACTATCTAATCATTCTCATATTCGTCATTTTTAAATAAAATTACTTAAATAACTCTGTTAACTCATTTTAATCACCACATTCACTTCAGTTCAATTAGCTTGGGTAACTCATTTGCAATTTAATTAACTCCTTATCTCTCTTAATTTTTTTAAATCTATCTCAGCCTAATTAAATCAATTCCAAAATAATTTGGCTTAATTCCTCATTAACTAAACATAACGGCACCTAATTCATTAATTAAATTTTGGTTCAAAATATTTAAATCCAGTCAATTTCTAGCTTACTAAGATTGAACCAAATTCAAATCTGGTTCAGGTTTATTGGTTCTTAGGAATCAGGTTTGTTCAAGAGATTAAATCAAGCCCAATTAGCAATTAGAACTCAGGTTGGGTTTGATTTATCTCTTTAAATCCAAGCCTTGGGTGATTCAACAAAACTTAATTCTGATAGAACTTTCCATGAACCTTTAGATTTATTCGATCAAAACCAATCAAGAACATGAATTGCTCTTTTGATTCCATTAAATTAAAACTGATTTGGTTTAATTGGGCGACACAATTTCTAATCGGTGTGATCCACCGAGTATCTCTAAGAAGTCTCAGTCGTCTTCTTCCTGAATGAGCCGATCTCCATGAGCCTAAAGAAGACAAAGGTCTTCTTCCTCACGAAGACTCAATCACCATGACCGAACACTATGGTCAGATCGGATACAACCGATTCCATCCCCACCGTCGCCGGCAGCCATTATCTACTAAAGCTCTGGTCTTAGAGATGATGATCCGACCAAATCACCATGAATAAAAATAACCCTATCCTTCCTTGAATCAGAAAGCAACAGAGAAGGGTTCACGTTTACCTCAGCCTCCAACGACCTCTAATCACCCACTCTTAGATCCAAGTAGAGATTCTACAAGCGGGCTTGAAGAAAGTTCAAAAAAAAAAAAAAAAGAGATCAGTATACTGAAAGGAGGGCAGCATCCTGATTTATAGCAGGATGGACTCACCAACGACGTCGGAAATGTAGATTCCTCCACGAGCTCACCGCCAGATGGCTCCGATCTGGTTGGCAATCTGAGAGATCCACGAAAGCTGCGCAGTTCTGATTAAAGCAGCAGCTTCATTAAAGCTTCTCACCGGCAAGATTTTGTTGATGAACAAAAGAGAGAAAAGAATGAGAAGAAAGGAGGAGAAGAATAGAAGAGAAGCTGGCTCGGGTCCTTTTTATAGAGGCTTTGATCCTCAAACCTATTTGATTTGTGCTCATTAATGGGGATTAGATCGGTTAGGGAGAGAGTTCTAGAGTTTTACCATTAAAGGAAAAATGGAATTTGATACTTGTTGAGAAAAGAAATAGTTTTAGGCTGCGGTTTAGTTGAAATATTTTAGAAAAAAGAGAATGATACTCTGTTTTAAGGAAAAGGAAAAACAGAGTACCGCAATCAACGTGTTGCTCAAATGCGACTAGCAAATAGCCTCGATCTCTTCCTCTATGGGCAAAGCTAGGATAATAATGGAGGGACATTAGCAGAGAAAAGGATTCAGAAAGGAAGCATTCTTAGGACTTGTCCATATTATTTAAATCATTGATTTATGATATCATCCTCACTTTATTCATTTATATGACTACATCCATTGCATTCTTATCTTCTTTCAATATTTGCAAGATAGAAACTCAATCATCTTCAGAATAGAATAAGAACTGATTTATATGTTGACAGAAAATGGTTTCACAGGCAAGATATTCATGATCTTATAACATACCCCAATACATTTCACAGACCGACCAAAGAAAAGACGAGAGAAAAAGAAAATCATACGCATTGCTATAATTGATAGTTTAAATGAAAAATGTTAATTAGATACATCGTTTTCATTTCATACAATTGACTAGCAGCTATGGAAGCAAACATATATACAAATCATCTTTTCTGGAAGTTGAACACCTTTATTGAAAAGGCAAAGACGAAAGCAAACAGTACTGTAAACCCCATGACGGCAACAGCTACCACGCCAAGAAGTCATGCCTGAATCCAAAATACCTCCTGACGAAGGCTTGCACGGTCTCACCATTCTCCATGGGTTGATCGCTATAATCTCCGAACTGCGAGGCAACTAGTCCATACAAGGTCCAAGCCACTGGGCATGCCCAAGAGTACCATCTCCACCACACAGGGATCCTCTGCGACCATCCACAGAAAATATTAGAAACATGATTCTATAATGAAAATCCAGACACTTCAACCTTAAAAGAGATTGGGTGAACTTACAGGTCGAGGAATTAGGAAGCCTGCAAAAATATTCCATATGGCATAGAAGGCAGTGGAGACTATGGCAGCGATATCACTGTTAGGTGTCATGGCGACTGCCATCATACCATAGAATGTGAAGTACATGAAAGTGAAGAACATGAAGAACAGATACCAAAAGAACTTTTGAAGCGTCCAATCAAAACCAATCAAGCTATACACGATGAGTCCATATACAACCGTCTGAAGGAAGATGTGTGGAATCTCAATTAGGACCTGCATGCATTAGCATAGAGTGAGACATGACCCAAAGAATGAATGAATGAATGGAATTCACCAACTTCAGCAGACACTCTAGTTATTTAGTGTGGAAAGAACAAGCCTTTCAACAAGCGTTAAACTTCAGTTTTCAGCTCAATTTAGATGGATTATGAGATATTGGTCATTGTCATTACCTGCGCAAATGCATAGGGTAGAGGAGAATACATTCCAGCGGCCTTTTCCCTGTAGAAAACTGTTCTCTCAACATCGACAATTGGTTGCACGGTTTGGCCATTCTGAATTCCAATGAATAGACTGCAGCATACATGGAACCCAAGGAATTGAACAGATCCTGTCGTGTAGTTCTGCAAATTTACATTCATAGAGATGAACTCTGTTATTGGCTATTCCAAAATATAAAATGGGTATCCATTCAACCAAGTGAAGTAGATTCCGTTGCTAGATTTGAAGCGATAGCTTACACTTTTTTCCCAAGTCTCCAGAAGATTGTGCCAAATATGAAGGCAATGACGGTGGTGAAGAAAATTCTTGTGGCAGTATATGATGGATTGCGCCAGTAAGATTTGTGCTGCTTCCACAAGCAAGCCATGCACTGTGTAAGGAAGGACTGTGAGTACTTGGTTGGGAAAAAGAGGTCCTTTGAACCTGGGGGAGGAGCACTTAGTTCACCGATCAAAGCTTTGTTTCTCCTGCAACAATTTCCATCAATGAGTAAGAACTATAAACACAGGTGGCCATCAATTTCTCAAAGAATTCAAGTATGACAGTGAGATATCATGATCCTATAATCCTACCTATATAGATCAGAATTTTTGTATGTTTCAGCAAAGTCGACTCCTAGAATTTCTTCTTGTGCCAGGTGGTCACCTCCAACATCCATGTTGCAGGATTATAACCATCTTGTATTTTTCTGACTCCTTCAATCCCCTAGACAAAAATTATAACAACGATGATATCAGCATCCCCCCTCGGGTGGTATAACATGAGAACCAAGTTGTTTGCTTTATGCGTTATATCACCAAAGCTCACCTCGAAGTACTTGATCAAATGGCATGAATTCCGTCCCAAGGGGCCCACATATATCTCCTCTCCACCTCTTTTCATAAGGAAGAGCTGCAATTGTGCAGAAAGAGAGATCAGTATCCATGCACAGGCAAATGAAAGGATCAAACAGGATTTCATAGTTCTTTGATGTCACTTGCATCCTACCTCATCAAAAGATTCAAAGATGTCGATGCTGGGCTGGTGAATCGTGCACACGACAGTCCTTCCCGTGTCCACGGTGTTTCTGACAGTCCTCATCACAATTGCTGCTGCCCTTGCATCTAATCCAGAGGTTGGCTCATCCATAAATATGATAGAAGGGTTGGCAACCAGCTCAACGGCAATCGTAAGCCTCTTCCGCTGTTCGGTTGACAGGCCATTCACGCCAGGCAACCCTACCAGTGCTCCTCTCAATGATGTCAGCTCTACAAGTTCCATGACCTCCTCGACAAACATCTGCAGCAAATGCTTTCTACCGATCAGTTGGGAGGCAAAAGATACCAACAAATTCTTAGCAATGAAGGGTCCATTCTACCAACCTTCCTAGTGTCAGAGTCGACTTCAGGAGGCAAGCGAAGCCATGCCGAGTAGAGAAGAGATTCATAAACAGTGACATGTGGCGAATGGATGTCATTCTGTTCGCAGTAGCCTGATATCCGTGCAAATGTTTCTTGTTTCTTGGGATAGCCAGATATGGAGATGTTTCCCTCTATATAACCTCCAGTTTTCCTTCCCGCCAGTACATCCATTAGAGTTGTCTTGCCCGCCCCACTCACACCCATCAGCGCTGTAAGGACTCCTGGCCTGAAAGCTCCACTCACGCCCTTCAGCAGCATTAGCCTATCCTCTGTGACACCTCTGTCCTTCATCTCCTGTGGGCGAAGGTTCCATGATCAGTTGTTATACTTTTATCACGAGATAATACAAAATGCTTTGGATTTTGTGGCCTCAATGTACCTGTGGCATGTCAACGGAGTATCTGATGTCATCAAAGGTTATGGAAAGAGGAGTAAAAGGAAGAATCATTCCCTTTTTCCTGTTGTCTCCATTTTGCGTGGCCCTCCTGATATCACCGTTCCTTCCTGCATTTCGATTTTGTTTTAGATGCATGGGCTTCTGGAGTCAATACATTGACCTGAAATCAGTAGAGCGAGACTGACCTGATGATGCTGTGGGCTTATTAGAAGAGTCGTTTCCTGCTGGCAAAAGATCAATGCTTTCTCCTGTTCTGTTTACGTGTTTCTCTCTCAGCTCCTCTTCAGATATAACAGTCTGACCTTTTCCGAGTGCTGGCGGCATTAGATTACGAATCAGTACCACATGATACAAACTTGGACTAAGTTTTAGCAAGGTGAAGCTACGTATCAATCAATACTCACGGTCAAGCCAGTCGAGGAAGAGAACAAAGAGGATATTGAACAGGAAGATATATCCGAGCAATGCGCCGACACCAATCCAGTACCAGTTAGCATCAACAAAAATTCCACGAGCCTCCAAGATTTGAACTCCCAATGTGACATTTCTTGAATCCACAACCTGTAGCAGATTGGAAGTTTGATTTAAGACAATCCCCTTGGAAGAGGGTTGAAGAGAGTACTGTAGTTCTTGAATGATATGAACACCTTGGGTAGGATTCTCCCTCTTATCTATTTTATTCAGAAAAAGAAAAAAGAACGATATGTGTACCTTTTGCCAACTATGTCCAAGAAACTCATTGACTGCAACTGCATTCTGTGCATACATCAGAGGAGATGACCAGTAACCCCAGATCCACCATTTCTTGATATCCTCTGCAAATAAAGGAATTATGAGTCAGTTGCAGTGTTCTAGTGTTGAAAAAGTGAGCTTATCTTTAGTTGATGAACCACATTAGTCCTAGCATTTTTATACCTCGTGATATGAGGAATCCACCAAGAATCAGAAGAACAAGCTGTGCAAATGCTCCAAACGTATCAGCGACAACCATCTCCCTTCCAAGTGCAGCAAGGAGTCGGAAAAGTCCAGATGACATCTGACTAATTAATATTAGCAGCAAATAATGCCTGAAAAACCTGCGGGACAGAAGAATTTATCAGGTTATTCAAAAGAATCCATGAGAAAGGAGCTCTTCCTTGTTGTGCCAACGTATGCTTTCGAATGAATTTGCTCGAGTCGGTACCTTTCGATATTTGGATCGAAGCCAATGACATAGTAAGTCATGACTATCCAGACAGCGCACTCCAGAAATGATATGGGTATCTTGAGGACCCATGTTGGCAATGCATATGCCCATGATGGATAGAAGCGGAGGTCTCTTTGCTTGTAGAATATAGGGAGCTTTGCAATACTCATTGCAAGCTCAGCAAAACCATTGAACAGATGAGTGACTAGCCCAAGAAACATGGCACCCAAGAAGATAACTCCATCCTCCACTGTTCTGCGGTGCATTTTTGTTCGCAGGAAGACCGTCATTCCGATGGTTCCAAGAATTATCAGCTGTTGCAAAAAAGAGAGGAAAGTTTGTTAGCCATGAGACTTACGAATCTTCAATATTCAAGAGACAACGCTAGAGTTTGTGCCCTACTCACCTGGACCACTTTGAAGATGTAAACAAATGAATTCCTCTTCATTAGCAACCATTCCCTTGAGATGCAAGCTTTCAACAGTTCCATCTTGCTAATGCCATATGTTGAAGTTGTCAATGCAGCAGGATGGTTCCTGCTCCTATCGAATGGGGTACTGAGCTCCTCTCCTAGTTTGCGTCCAACGTGGAATGACTTGAAGGCTTCTGAGAACTCATTGACGGGGACATACTTGTATGGCTCATCTTTGCGTGCCCAGTACTGGTGCTGATCCTTCCTTGATGTAACCTATTGATGCAGAGATATCAGTGTGGAGTTATCCAGTTAGTTGCAAAGAAGAGCCATTCCTGAGCTATTTTTATTTGATGGTAATGGATTATGATTAGAAATTATCCATCAGTCTTGATACTTACTTCTTGCAAGAAGTCTGCCACTCCTTTCCTTTCAGGGCATTTGAAACCCATTGATTCAAAGAATTCAAGGATATTCTCCCTGGGACCCTGATACACAATCTGCCCTTCGGAGAGGAGAAGGATGTCATCAAAGAGGTCGTAAGTCTCTGGTGCTGGCTGAAGCAATGCAATGAGTGCAGTCCCACCAAGGATGTGGACTGATTGTCTTAGGGAGTTGACAATCTGGTAAGTTGTGGAGCTGTCGAGACCAGTAGAGATCTCATCCATGAATAAAGCCTTAGCTGGCCCAACAAGCATCTCACCTGCGTAGAATCCAATCAAGCAACATTAGAACTTGGAATCTTATTAGATCAGAGGATGCTGCCTGCGGTTAATGTTCTAGACTTCTAGTTTAGTCTCTTCTTTTTCTTGTCAGATCTACCTGTTGTAACACGCTTCTTTTGTCCTCCAGAGATGCCTCTTATCATTGCATCTCCCACCATAGCATCAGCACAGATCTCCAGTCCCAAAATCTGAAGAAGTGAATATTATAAATTCAGTTTTTTCCCTGATATTATTCAGTAGTATTGATTCATGATGGATAGATTATTTTTTTTTTTTTTTGGGAATAGATGTTTCTTTTTTCTTACAGAACTTACTTTCAAAATATAATCTGTAATCACACTCTCCTGACCTTCCACAGCTATAGCCTGCAGGAACAACAAAAAGAAGAATTACTTTGATTTTAGATATTCAATGAATTCATCTTATATTAGAGATCTACCATGCTATTGCATGCATCCTATATTTTTCTTATAACAATGAAATAAAAACTTAGGAAACATTTCACAAATAAGCTGGGGATGCATACAGTATAGAAAACAACTTATTTAAATAAAAAATCAATAAGTCCAGTCAAAAAAACAAAAATAGAAAGCAATAAGTCATCTTAATTCCCCCGCTAGGGCTCCCCCTCCTCCTCCTCCATCGATGTCAAGATCACGTGAATGTATGTTGCAAATGTGAAGAAAGAGTTTTCATTTCTTGTTTTTACCTTCATGTACACATCAATATCAGGATCTGGCTTGATGTTTGCTTCTTTTTCTCTTCTTGACAGCTCTGTCAACATATCTGTATATGATAGCAAACAAATCAGTTTCTTTGATGCGTGAAGCTCCTTGCTAGAATATATTGGCTAAAACATTCTCTTTTGAAATACCATAACGTGTCCCAACTCCTTGGCATCTCGCAGAGAAATTCAAGGTCTCCCTCACTGTCATCTCCCCAATGTGAAGATCATGCTGACCAATATAAGCAGAGGTCCTCTGAGGGACAAATTCATCCATGTCATGACCATTGTAAGTCACTCTTCCAGAGACCTGACATATTCAAATACTTCATAACTTCAGTTTATAATCTTTTGACAAATTTAATCGAATACAAAACCAACCAGATCAGTAAATTCCTTTACAGTGTTTCGGTTCTCCATTTAGAATAGCACTTGAGAGACAGGGAGACCAAAACAAAAGCCCACTAGTATATAACAGAGATTTACAATATGCTTACCTCTAGAGTTGAATCAAGTTTTCCTGCCAGAGCTAAGAGCAAAGTAGTTTTTCCAGAGCCTGGAGGACCTAGAAGCAGAGTCATTCTGCACATAATATATGCATGCAAATCAGAATTCTTTGGACATGAAGAAATCCAACTCAACACATCATGGANCTTCTTATGCACTGTAACTAATTCTATTGATGATAGCATTGTATTTACTGGTTATAGACATGGCAATGTTTACTTAGTTGACTTAGAAAAATTATCTTTGAGTGATCATTGCTTAATTGCTGACAATGCTAACATAAATGAAATTAGTTGGTTGTGGCATCGTAGATTAGGTCATGCAAGCACACACCTTATTTCAAACTAATTAAAATGGATTTAGTTAAAGGATTACCTAAATTAGATTTTGAAAATAATAAAATATGTGATGCATGTCAATTTGGAAAACAAACTAGAAGTTCTTTTAAATCTAAAAACATTGTTTCAACTTCTAGGGACTAGAGCTACTTCACATGGACCTATTTGGACCAACTAGAACCACAAGTCTAGGAGGAAAGAAATATGGTCTAGTGATTGTAGATGATTATTCTAGATATACTTGGGTAATGTTTTTAGCTCACAAAGATGAGACTTTCTCGATGTTCCTGAAATTTTCAAGAAAGTCACAAATGAGAAAAACACTACTATAGTATCTCTAAGAAGTGATCATGGAACAGAATTTGAAAATCACCTATTTGAAAATTTCTGCACTGAAAATGGAATTAATCATAATTTTTCAGCCCCTAGGACTCCACAACAAAATGGTGTAGTTGAAAGAAAAAATAGAACTCTAGAAGACATGGCCCGTACCATGCTATGTGAAAGCAACTTACCAAAGTATTTTTGGGCGGAAGCAATTAACACAGCATGTTACATCTTAAACAGAGCTTTAATAAGACCAATATTAAAGAAAACACCTTATGAATTATGGAATGAAAGAAAACCAAATATAAAATACTTTCATGCATTTGGATGTAAATGTTTCATTCATAATAATGGTAAAAACAACTTAGGAAAATTTGATGCTAAATCTGATGAAGGAATTTTTCTAGGTTATTCAACAACTAGTAAGGCATATAGAATCTTTAACAAGAAAACCTTAGTAGTTGAAGAATCCATTCATGTAGTTTTTGATGAATCTTTAGCAACTGGATCTGAAAAGATTGATGATGAGGAAGATACAAACATAATTGAAAAAGATCTTGAAAAACTTAATATTGAAGTATCTTCTGATCATGAACAAGAGGCTAAAGATGATGATTCACATAAGGACGATGATGTCAATATTGATCATAATGATGTAGATCTTCCAAGAGACTGGAGATATGCTCATAGTCATCCTAAGGAATTGATTATAGGCGATCCATCTCAAGGAATAAGGACTAGATCATACATGAGAAATATTAGTAATCATCTTGCATTTGTATCACAAATTGAACCTAAAACTATGAAGAAGCTGAAAAAGATAATAATTGGATGTTAGCTATGCAAGAAGAACTAAATCAATTTACAAGAAATAATGTTTGGACCTTAGTTGAAAGACCTAAAAATCATTCAGTAATAGGATCAAAATGGATTTATAGAAATAAACTAGATGAAAATGGCATTGTAATTAGAAACAAAGCTAGATTGGTTGCTAAAGGATATAATCAAGAAGAAGGTATTGATTTTGATGAAACCTTTGCACCTGTAGCTAGATTAGAAGCCATTAGGCTATTACTTGCATTTGCATGTCATATGAACATTAACTTATTTCAAATGGATGTAAAAAGCGCATTTTTAAATGGATTTATTAATGAAGAAGTTTATGTAGAACAACCACCAGGTTTTGAAGATCACGAGTTTTCAAATCACGTTTTTAAATTGCACAAAGCTTTATATGGTTTGAAACAAGCACCTAGAGCTTGGTATGATAGGTTAAGTAAATTCTTAATAGAAAATGATTTTACAAGAGGAAATGTTGATAAAACTTTGTTTTTGAAAAGAAAAGGTAAAGATTTACTTGTAGTACAAATATACGTAGATGACATTATTTTTGGTGCTACTAACGATTCTCTTTGTCAAGAATTTGCAAAGTTGATGCAGGGAGAATTCGAGATGAGCATGATGGGAGAACTCAACTTCTTCCTTGGACTCCAGATCAAACAAAGCAAAGAGGGAATCTTTATCAACCAAACCAAATACACAAGAGAACTACTCAAAAAGTTTGGTATGGAAACAATGAAACCCCTCGGAACTCCAATGAGTCCTTCATGCAAGCTGGACAAAGATGAAGAAGGTAAAAAGGTTGATCAAAAGTATTATCGAGGTATAATCGGATCCCTTCTTTATTTAACAGCAAGTAGACCAGATATCATGTTTTCAGTATGTTTATGTGCTAGATTTCAATCTGAACCTAAAGAATCACATTTAATAGCTGTTAAAAGAATTTTAAGATATCTAAATGGAACTAAAAATGTAGGTTTATGGTATTCTAGAGATTCCACATTAAACCTAATTGCATATTCAGATTCTGATTATGCTGGATGTAAATTAGATAGAAAGAGCACAAGTGGTGCATGCCAATTCTTAGGTAGTAACTTAATCACATGGTTTAGCAAAAAGCAAAATTCAGTTGCATTATCAACTACTGAAGCTGAATATGTAGCAGCTGGAAGTTGCTGTGCGCAAATCCTATGGATTAAGCGACAACTTGAAGACTATGGTATCACACTTGATAAAACACCCATAAGATGTGATAACACTAGCGCAATCAACTTAACTAAAAATCCAATTCAACACTCAAGAACAAAACACATAGAAATTAGATATCATTTTATAAGGGAACATGTAGCTAATGATGAAATTTGTTTAGATTATGTAAACACAGAAGAACAATTAGCTGACATATTCACTAAACCTTTAAATGAAGAAAGATTTTGTTATCTTAGAGGAGTTAGGAATTTGTAATCCTTTTGAATAAATTTTGAAACCTCTAAGGAAATATATCTAGAATTCTTTCAAATTCTCAAAATCTTAAGGAAATTTTATCTAGAACTCATATCAATTTGATCTCTCAAAGTCCATGATTTTTAATCATACTCAAAGATCAAATTCCGGACTTATTTCGGATTCTCTGAATCTCAATCTAATTTTTCTCTGAATTTGTCCGGGAGCCGACTCGAGAGTTTCGGAGTCGACTCGAGTTTCTGCTGAAACTCAGGAGTCGACCCCTTCTCTGAGCGAGTCGACTCGAGATCGTGTCCGTGCTCTGTGACTTCGCGAGCCGACTCCACGCTTTGCGCGAGTCGACTCGACGTGGTCCCAAATCGCTTTATTTAGGGCACGAGCCGACCCATCGTTCGATTCTAATCATTCCAAATCATTCTCAAAACCCTCCAAAACCTTTCAAACTTTCCAAAATCTTCCAAAAACCTTGAACAATCATTCCACCTTGAATCAATGGCCCCCAAAACCCGTGGTGCCAGTAGTAGCCGTGCCGGGATGAAAAGGAAGAAGACCGTGCGTCGACCCGTCCGCGAGCCGACTCCGGAATCTTCGTCTGCTTCCTCTTCGGATGATACACCTGCTCCTACTGTCTCTACTCCTCAGGTAGACCTTTTTGCAAGTAGGGTCATTACCACTGGAAGGAAGTTTGATTTCGATTTGTTTGAGAGAGAGGGATTACTTGTAGGTTCACAGTTGAGAGAAATGGGGTTTGAGAAAATATGCTCCCTAGACTGTCCTACATACCCTGCTCTGGTAAAAGAGTTTTATAGAAATTTCTAGAGGAGACAATGGATTGGTCAGTACTGTTAGAGGAGTTGGTTTGAATGTCACTGCCGTCATTCTTTCTAAGCTATTGGACTTACCCCTATCAGGACCCTCCACCTTTGAACCCAGAGGATAGGTCTCCTGCCCTCACCAGATTATTGAATAGAAACTTTGAGGGATTTGAAGAAGTTTTTGCCAGTCAGCTGCCACTGGACTTAAGATTGCTTCACAACATTTGCAGCAGAATTCTATTCCCTAAGACAGGCCGGTTTGACTACTTATCTGAGAGGGATATCTTTGTCATGGATGCTGTAGTTTCAGGGAAGCCAATCAACTTACCCATCATGATTTATGGTATATAGCTGATTGTGGAAGTAAGAGGAAATCCTGTCTTCCCTATGGTATGATCTTGACTCAGTTATTCAGAAGCCAAGGGATTGTTTTAGTGATAGTGAGCCCAAGAAGAATTTGAGACATACTGACTACTACATTGGCCACTATTCACCGCATGGGCTTCAAGAAAGTTAATGGTAATTGGATAAGAAAAGGTCAAGATGATGTTAGAGCTGAGGACAGAGTTGAAGACATTGGAGCTGAGGTCGAGGTTGGACCTTCTGTTGCTGGACCGTCTGAGGCAGGACCTAGCATGCATTATTCTCCTCCACCTCAGGCTTCATCTTCTTCTGTGAGTTTTTCAGATGAGCAGTTATGTCAACTTAGATCTATGTTTGCTGAGTTTGATAATCAAAGGAAAGATGAAATTGGTCAATTAAGAGAAGACATTAAGAATTAAAGGAAATATCATTTCAAGACTTGACTTATTTTCATTCTCTATTGGTACTCATGTGGATTCACTCAATGCTGAGCTTAAGAATATCTTTGAAAGACTTCAAGGGATAGCTGATGGATCCAATGTATATCTTGATAGAACCAATCAGTTAAGAAGAGATATTGATGCAGCAGTTGATCAAATTCAAGTAACCATGAATGACTTTAACAAATCTCAAAAGGATGATATCATGGAGATGATTGGACACTTAAAGAGTTTAATTTTCAAGCGTGTCAAATGAATTTGATACTTATCTTAGTTGTATCTCTAGATTTCCTTCCTAGATTGTATCTAGGAAATTTTGCTTTAATATGAATGTATTTGAACTTTGATGAATCTAAGTTGGTTTAAATTTGATTTCATGAGCTTGTATTACATTTTGATGTAATTTGATGTACTTTTGAAGTAATGAGAAAAGTTATGTTCATTTCAATTATGAGTACACTTGAATATCTTTGAATGCTTATGTTTAATTGATATAATTTTGAATATCTCAATACTCAATTGATAACTTAAGATGCTGAATGAATTCGAATGAATTAATCAAGTTGATGCTCTGATGCATCTCAACCTTTTTGTTGATTACAAAAAAGGGGGAGAGATTTATATGAATTAATCGTATATGCATCATCTTTTTAATTGCCCTAATTAAATAAGGGGGAGATTAAATAAGAAAAAGGTTATTTGCTTAAGTTTTTAAATTTAAAATGATTTATGAATTAAGGTTCATAGGGGGAGCTACCTCATTGAGGGGGAGCTTTTCCATGAACACAAAAGCTGATTTTGGAATCATAAATCTTTCAATTTATAATGCATATACTCAATGTTTTTGTCATCATCAAAAAGGGGGAGATTGTTGAGAAATTATTGAAACATAATTGCCCCAACTTTATTGATTTTGATGATTTCCAAAAGCCATGAGTATCTTAAAGAAAACAATGAGTTTATTATCAAAAACCTTGAGCTTATTCAAAAAGAAACCAATGAACTCTCAATGGTTTAATTCACTGATTTTTGAATCAATTTGAAAGAGAAGTTTCAAACTCTATTTTGAGATTCGAAAAGAAATTCTTACATATATTTTAATCTATGAATTCTTGAAACATGTCTTGAATCCATGCTTAATGACATATTTAATGTATTCAAGTCAAAATATCATTTATTTTTAATTAATTGGGACAAGTTTTAAAGTCAATCAGAACATTTTTCTGATTTTTGTATCGGTCCCGAGCCGACTCAAGGGTTTCCGAGTCGACTCCCCAATTGCCTGAGTTTCTCGAGTCGACCCTTGGTTTTCAAGAGTCGACCCCTGAAACCTTGCGAGCCGACTCTGTGCGAGCCGACTCCGCTCAGACACAGAAAGTCCATTTTTGAGCACTTCTCGAGTCGACTCCCGACATATGTTTTCGCGAGTCGACCCCTCAATGGTTAAAATGTTTCTAAAATGGACTCGAGCCGACTCCCTCAGAGCTCGAGTCGACTCCGCGAATTCTGGGCGCGATTTTTAACGATGACACATCAGCCCCAACGGTAAGATTTTGAATAACGGCTATTTTTCCCTGTCTCTAACGGATATATTTTTGCAGATTCTATAAATAGAGGAGTTCTTTTCAAATCAAAACAACCCAGAGAAAATCAAAAAGAGAGAAAAGAATATCATTTGAAAAGAGGGAAAAACAGAGCATATTGGAAAAATCTTTTAGCTCAAAGAAGAGTGTTTCAAAGGAGTGAAATCCAAGTGAAAGATTCGTCTACTCCTTCTCATCATTCCACAAAAGCCAGAAGAAAATCCAAGTGCGTTTCAAAGGTCAAATCTGCGGATTTTCAAAAGAGGAAAAAGCTTCATCTCAACTCCAAAGTCTTCAACGGTCAAGAATCTAGCTGAGGCGTGATTCAACACTTCTAGAGGAGTTGAAGAGAAGAAGGGAGAAAGCCCAAGCATCTACCATCTGCAAAATTATCAGGCTTTTCTAACCTTTTAATATTTTGTACTTAATTTGTATATCTGCTCAAGGGGAGCACTTATTGTTCAAACTATCATTATTATTTGTTTGCTGATTCAATCAGTGGATTGAATTAGTGGAGGTTGGTATACCTCGTTGCAAGCCGGAGTGCTTGTGTTGGGTTAGTTGTGAGCCCTAGAAAAACAACGTGTAGGGTTTTGTGCTGGTAAGCCCGAGTTAAAACCAGCTGGGTTCGTTGTGCACCCGGTAAAACAACAAGTTTGAGTTGTGAGCTTGGAAAACAACTCGGCTGTAATCTAGAGAGATTATAGTGTGGACCCAAGTGAATCTTGGGAGTGGACGTAGGTGCTGGTTGCGCCGAACCACTATAAAATTGCCTTGTGTTTGCCGTGCCTATTTTCTCTATCTCTATCTCTCTTTATTAACTGCTTGTTCATTGCTTATTAGTTATCTCACTTGCACATCTTGCTAACTAATCAATTAAAGTTAAAAAGTCTTAAATTTTTAAGAACCCAATTCATCCCCCCCTCTTGGGTTGCCATCTGGGCCAACAACACCCATCTTTAGAACTGACCATGGAGAGAATCCCCGCGACACCCTAGTTCTAATTTGGCCAAAATCAATCGCGACACCCCAGTTGAAATCTCACGACACCCTAGCTCTAAGGAGACGACACTCGTGCTTTAAACTGACCACGGAGATAATCCCAGCGACACCCCAGTTGAAATCCCACGACACCCTAGCTTTAGGGCGACGACACCTGTCTTACAAATGACCACATAGAGAGTACCCGGCGACACCCTAATTGAATTCGGCCGTAAATCCTTCACGACACCCCAGTTGAAATCGGACGACACCCTAGCTTTAAGGCGACGACACCCATGCTTGAACAAGACGGGAATTTGACGTCACCCTAGTACTAATTCGATGACACCCTAGTAACTCAGCCATGCCATATTTTCGAGAAAAGTTGCTAAACATGGGCAGTTCCTATGGGTTCGCGGGTCTCTGTGATGTGATCGTAGTGATCCGGGTATCCTTTCGTATTTCTCTTAGGTCGGCATAAACCCTAGAAAAAGCACTCAATCGTCTGTTGCTCGAGAAGCCATCCTTTTGCTCAAGAAACCATCCTTCGTCTCTTGCTCGAGAAGCCACTGGTCTCCTTTTCCCTCCTAAACTTGTACCATAGTTCATTCTTCCGTATACTTCATTCATGAAGATGAGTGCTTTCGTTTGTGCACGAAGACCGCGAACAAAGAAGAAGCAGAGGAGAAAATGGCGGAATAATGCAAGGACATGGTTCTTCGTTTGAATGAGGATGCGGCTCCTTCAGGTATGTTTATCACTATATTAAATATTATGACATTCTCTCTTAAAATTTCATGACAAGTATGTCTTCTGTCTTACCCCTGTTTCAGTTGGCAATAAAATTGTTCCAGTCCCCCCAGTGAAGGCTTCCCAGCTGTTTAAGAATAGCTGCAGGCCGGCAGTATACGTTCAGAAGGTTTGGAGGATGGGGTTCTTTAGACGGCATACAAAACTAATTCGAAGGACCCCATTTGGTGCCTTCGTCGACATGCAGACGTTCACAGTCGACGGGCGACTGCTAGCAGACATCATAAGATGTCACAATGGAGGCAATGAGTTCATGTTTTGCGGAAAGCCAGTTCTATTCAGTGCCGACGAAGTCGCACTCATTCTGGGACTTCCAGCTCATGGGAAGAAGATCGACACGTCCAGCCAAATGTTCAACGGAAGGTTGTTCAGACGGTTTGGCCAGGGTTTAGATCTTCACCAAGAAGGTTTGGAGAAGTTGATATTTCAACTCCGATCATCTAAAGTACAGGAGGATGTCGAGGACACCGTCAGACTTTGGATCGCATACATGTTGGCCATATTTTTGGCTCCAAAGTCTAATCAGAGATGTCCACGGTATCTCATCCAGCACTTGGATGACTTAAGTCAACTGGGTAGCATCGACTGGGCTTCGGCACTGAAGGAGTTGATTGTTCTGGCTCTCCCAGAAATAGCTGCTTGCTTGCGTTCGAGGAGCCGGTGCACTCAAAGAATGCAAAAAAAGTTAGGAGGCAGCCTACCTTGTTCGGATGCTCGGCAGCACTGGTGGTAAGGATTATTGAGACACATAATTAGTGTTGAGAGTAAATTTTTTTTGTAATATTACTTTATTTAATATCCAAAAAAATATCATGTTCAGGCGTGGTTCCTCGAGCATACATCAATGCGAGAGCCAGCATACCCTGATAAACGGCCCCGGCTGTTGAAGTGGTATGACCACCAAATGAAGATCCAATCGGTTCGGGTTGCCGACTTGCAGCCTCACGACTTGGTAATCTAGTTCATTGCTCCATTGCTCTGACCATTTTTTTCAACTTAATGTGTCAATATGTTCACTTAATATTAATTTGTTATCATCTTGCGTTGCAGATGGAGGGAGCTACTGTACCATTGCCAGAAGAGCGTTGGCTTCTCCCTCAGCAGAATGTTGCATCCCCCCTCAACCAACAGATACCTGCGCCCCTCAACCAACGGATAGCTACACAGGATGTGCTGAGTTGAGGAATGAATTGGAGTGCGTTAAGGATCAACTCGACGATGTCAGGCACAGGCTGTCCATTATTGAGAGCCTCCTCAATTCACTGGTCAGAAAGGAAAGTAATGCAATAAATGAGGAGGACAAGGGAGACGAGAAAACAGAGAAGGTGCATTCCCTGAAGTTGGTCCTCCGCTAGCCTGGTAACGTAAATAGTGAGGAGAAGAAGATGGAGGAGGACCATTCATCCGAGTTTCCAATTGAGACAGGGAATGCAAAAGCAGAGGAGAAGAGATTGGAGGGGGATTCATTGGCTGATAAAACAGAGCAGGGGAATGAAAAAAGAAGAGTCCATATCCGATAATAAACTTGGCACCCCTGCGCCAAAGGATGACAATATGGACTTAGAAATAATTGGAGTGCCTTCGCTTGTTAGGAGGATTAAAAAAGAGCCGAGGAAGCGTAAGGCATCCATGGTCGTCGGCGAATGTTATGAGACAACCCGATCTAAAAAGTCGGAGAAGACAGTGGGCACGTCAAAGCCCAACACAACGGTCGAAGATGATCAAATAATTATTCAAAATTTTTGAGCGAGCGACAAACCGACGAGATCGTCTACACAAATATGTTTTCTGGCGTTGCAACAAGAAAAAATCTTCAAGATCTCATTAACAATGAAATGATAATAGATGATGTAAGTATATCAAGGAACATGTTCTAGTTGTTGATTTTAGAATTATATTAATCGTTTTACATTCCATTGGTAGATAATTGATTGCGGCCAGGAGTTTCTGATGCGCAACTGGGCAAAGCATCCTGACCGATACCATAAGTGCATAATTGCATCAGTTTTCGTATCTGCTCTATGTCTGACTTCCTCATCACCTGCTCATGAACTTGCTGGAACATCCGGGGCTGCGATATTTGAAAATGTATCGGATGAAGATAAGGCCAATTCTGGTTTCTTTTCACCATTATAAACTCTGATAACTCGCACTGGCATTTGGTTGCTATCGACATGGAAAGAAAGGTGTTCATGCACCTGAATTCATTGAAACGCAACCCGAAGTACAAGGCCAATGCAAGGAAATGGCATACAATTCTAGGCCACTTATTCCATATCTACTGCGATAAGAAGGAAGCGATGGATTGGCTGATAGAAGATATTTCGGATTGCCCAAGCCAACCGATCGGATCGCTGGATTGCGGCCTATACTGTCTGAGATACATGGAATGTCTTGCTCGACGGGACAATCCTGATATGAAGATGGATTTCATGGATGAGGAAGTCAGAGATTACCGGCGACACTTAGCTGCGACGATATTGAGAGAGGGCCTGAACAAAAAGATTAGCGACATTGTCGAAAATGTTCTTAATTTTTTTATTCTTCTTTGAATAAAAATTGAATGTAATTTATTCATATTAACACTAATTAATATTTAATGCAAATGCATAAATTTTATATTGCGAGCAGGAGTGTCCTCGATGTATTCATATGTTTGCCTTCGTATGTTTCCGCCTTTCGGGTGTAGCCGCGCAAGAGCTAGGGTATCGTTTGCCAAGAGCTAGGGTGTCGTTTGACATGAGCTGGGGTGTCGTCGTGCTAAAATCTTCGGTGTCGGCTCGCGAGTACTGGGATGTCTCATATGTTTCCGCCTTTCGGTGTCGCCGCGCAAGGCTAGGGTGTCGTTTGCCAAGAGCTGGGGTGTCGTCGCGCTAAAATCTTCGGTGTCGGTTCGCGAGTACGGGATGTCTCGTATGTTTCCGCCTTTCGGGTGTCGCCGCGCAAGGCTAGGGTGTCGTTTGCCAAGAGCTGGGGTATCGTCGCGCTAAAATCTTCGGTGTCGGTTCGCAAGTACTAGGATGTCTCGTAGGTTTCCGCCTTTCGGGTGTCGCCGCGCAAGGCTAGGGTGTCGTTTGCCAAGAGCTAGGGTGTCCTCGCGCTAAAATCTTCGGTGTCGGCTCGCGAGTACTGGGATGTCTCGTATGTTTCCGCCTTTCGGGTGTCGCCGCGCAAGGCTATGGTGTCGTTTGCCAAGAGCTGGGGTGTCATCATGCTAAAATCTTGGTGTCGGCTCGCGAGTACTGGGATGTCTCGTATGTTTCCGCCTTTCGGGTGTCACCGCGCAAGAGCTAGGGTGTCGTTTAACAAGAGCTGGGGTGTCGTCGCGCTAAAATCTTCGGATGTCGGTTCGCGAGTACTGGGATGTCTCATAGGTTTACGCCTTTCGGGTGTCGCCGCGCAAGAGCTAGGGTGTCGTTAGCCAAGAGCTGGGGTGTCGTCGTACTAAAAGCACTTCATTTTACTGAAATAGACACCCTATTTTGAAAGCATTTCATTTGCGACCAAGCCACCGTAATTCAAAAGTTACGACACCCGTGTTTTATATATGCTCTTGTGTAAGTTGACTCAATACATAAGCATCAAATTCGTCCATCAAAGTTTCGGACGGCGGAACAATTCTCTCCAGGTCCTCTTCAGTATTAATAGACTGCAAACAAGTCTGCCTGATGCTTGAAGCAGCTCTTTCCTTGACCTGATTTTTTCTTGATCTTTTTGACTTCTTCTCGACTCCACTCTTTAATCTGTTCTCTCTCGGGCGACCTTTCGTCCTAATTTGTTCAGGATCTTGAATTACAAGCTCTGTACGTGGTTTAGCTGCGCAGTTGGCATCCACGGCAATTTTGAATATAGGTGTTAGACCATCCATCACTACATTAAATGCATCTTCAGACATGGAGGCTATCTCTGCGAGCTTCGTCATCCGATGACTCAGCAAACTATATCTACAATCATTAACATAATATTAACGATAACAAATATTAAGACATTTCAAATAAAAAATTGTCACTGCGTACCGTGAGTTTCGTGTGCTTTTATCATAACCCTCAGTATTGCAGTCGAATTCGTCGAATTGGTATTTCATGTCCTTGCACCATCTCTTCAAGAAGTATTTATCTGGTAAACGAAATACGTCACTTTGATGAAGAACCAACAGGGCATGCCTACACAGGTACCCCTTGAACTGAAAGGATCGGCACTGGCATTGGACATCCTCAATATTTCTATCGTATGACACGATATAATCTTTGATCATCTCCTTGCCAATTCCATCGACTTCAATCCTTTCATACGACTTTACGGAATATAAACAAGTGTTGCCAGCTTCCTTGATCAATTTTGTATTTGATGCAGCCATTTCAAGGATCTCATTCTGAAATTTTTTGAAAATGCTCCGTGTATACCTTCCTGCAGCTTGTCTCTCAAAAGGTGATGATGTCTTTAGGAAAGCAATCGTTTGCAACGTCCTATTATCTTCCTCATTTTCAGCCTCGTATCTTTTTTCCAAGGCATCTTCATACTTACTTATGAACTCCGTTAGTGTTGTCTTCGAATTTATAAACCCATCGAAGAAGTGATTAATGCCCTCGCTCCTTTGTGAAGATGACATCCCTGTTCAAAATTTTGTCAACAAAAAAAAAGCGTTTAACGCGAACATGAACCAAAGACAATGACATACAAACCTGCGAAGAATGTATCCTTTAGGTAAACTGGGACCCATTTTTCCCGACATTCGTAAAGGACATTGAACCAATCTATAGACTTGCATTCTTTATATTTATCCATAACATGTGCCCACCTTTCCTCGAATGACTTTATGGTCAATGAATCATATATCGTCTCATCAAAATCAACCATAAACTTGGGATTTGCCGTGCAAATGTGCCCAATCTTTTCCGGTATCTTCTTCAATATATGTCAAAGACAAAATTGATGTTGTGTGTTAGGAAAAACTTCTTTGACAGCAGCCTCGATTGCCTTATCTTGGTCAGTAATCATAGCAATAGGTGCTTGACCACCATTTGCATCCAGCCAAGTCTAAAAAACCCATTTATATGTCTCAGTACTCTCATCAGACAACAATGCGCATCCAAGCAAGGTGGACTGTCCATGATGGTTGACCCCAACGAATGGACAAAAAGGCATTTGATATATGTTTGTCAAGTACATTGAGTCAAAGCTTAGAACATCACCGAAGTATGTGCATGCCAATCTTGACCTTGGATGAATCCAGAAGACAGACCTCAGATAACCATTATCATTGAGGTCTAAGGAATAGAAGAAATTGGGATTTCTGAGTTGCATTTCAGCGAAATGAATTACCATCGACTGAGCATCTCCTTCTTTCAGCTTAGACTGACGTTCGCGACAAATGAAGTTACAAGCATCCTTCTCGGTGAAATCCAATTATCCTCTGCCCCCTTTTCTCCTTGCTATGGCAGAGTATATCTGAGTCGTCAGAACATTCACGGCATGTAAATTGCTGATCTCTGTCTTCTCTGGTGTGCTGATCCTCCTATGCGACCGTAGATAACCAGTTGATGTTATGAACTCCTATGGTTATGTTCTAGAGAAACCTCATCCAATATCCACTTACCACTTGTAGCATTCAGTCTTGCTTTTATGGAAGCCATACAATCAACTTTCTCAGTATCCCTATGATTCATACTCTTCTCTGATTTTCTAGATTTTCCTTGCCTCCAACACGCCAGGTGCTTGAAGCAAAGTTATTTTTTGTTGTTGGACCTGCTACACACTGTTGTGATTCCAAAACCAACTCGTTTCGCGTATCCATTGTAGAACGTATATACATCATCTGCTGAATTGAATTCCATCCCAGTTTGAGGAACTACAATATCATCCACTGCATTTGGAGCGACGGGTGAAGATGCACGGCCGGGAGTGTTATCGATTTCTTTCCAATCTACAATTTCAGCATCAACTGTGAAAATATAGGCACACAGTCATGAACAATGAAATCCATAGATTTAGTTGTCAATATATGCTGACAAAGGATTAGGATTTAGGACACGAAGGTTAAAACAATATGACACCCCATTTATCATCTCACGACACCCTAGTGATAAGCGAGGCCGTGCACCTTCACCCGTCATGCAAATGTGGCCATTTGAAATGATCACGGTGAGAATACCCGCGACACCCCTTGTTGAATTCAGCCGCAACTCCTTCGCGACACCCCAGTTGAAATCTAATGATACCCTAGCACCAATGCTACGACACCCGTGGCTTAGAACTGATCGCGCGGAGAATCCCCGCGACACCCCAGGAGAATTTGATTTCGGCCGAAACTCCTACGAGACACCCCTGTTGAAAGCTCACGACACCCTAGCTTTAAGGCGACGACACCTATGCTTAGAACTGACCGCGCGGACAATTCCCGTGACACCCCAGGAGAATTGGATTTCAGCCGAAACTTCTATAAGACACCCCTGTTGAAAGCTCACGACACCTTAGCTTTAAGGCGACGACACTCGTGCTTAGAACTGATCACGGTGAGAATACCCGTGACACCCCTTGTCGAATTCAGCCTAAACACCTTCGCGACACCCCAGTTGAAATCTAATGACACACAAGCACCAATGCTACGACACCCGTGCTTAGAACTAACCATGGCGAGAAGGCCCGCGACAACCAAGTTACTAAAATTTATTTTTATTTATCAAAAAAAAAAAGAAAAAAAGTACATTAGCCCTCACTGGGGCTTCTCATCTCCTTTGGTCGCTGCGTCGGCGATCTGGCGCTGGAGGGACGCTACTTGCCCCTCCAGCTGGCTGTTGGCCCGACGCAGGACCTTGATCTTTCTCGTTGAAACGGCCAGGTATTGCTCGGCCACCTTGTTGAGTCGCTCGCTGATTGCGAGCGACTCCGCATAGACCTCCGCGTCGATGGTGACCGTTGCGCGGCGGCTGCCATGACTGCCAGTAGATCTCCCCTCGCCTCTGGAAGTCATCTTCTCAGTATCAAAAAAGCTGAAAAGGTGATTAACGAAGGCATTCCCCCATCCATATTTAAGGTACTCCTGGGGGTGTTTCGATTGCCACGCGCCACCATCTCAGTGGGCGGTTCACAGGAATCGAATCGGTGAGCCCCCCCCCCCCTCGTTGAGTTTCGAGGGATGAGGAACAGAAGAGAGTTTCGGGAAGCCAACCGTAGTAAGTTTTACGTCGTCCCAAGAGAAAATTTACGACACCCAAGGATGATTTGGATTTCGGCCGAAACTCCTTCGCGACACCCCACTTGAAACCTCACGACACCCTAGCATCAATGCTACGACACCCGTGCTTAGAACTGACCACGGAGAGAATCCCCGCGACCCCCAGGGAGAATTGGATTTCGGTCGAAACTCCTTCGAGACACCCCTGTTGAAAGCTCACGACACCCTAGCTTTAAGGCGACGACACCCGTGCTTAGAACTGATCACAGAGAAAACCCCCGCGACACCCCTTGTCGAATTCGGCCGAAACTCCTTCGTGACACCCCAGTTGAAATCTCATGACACCCCAGCACCAATGCTATGACACCCGTGCTTAGAACTGACCGCGCGGACAATCCCCGCGACACCCCAGGGAGAATTGGATTTCAGCTCACGACACCCTAGCTTTAATGCGACGACACCCGTGCATTAACAGTGAACCCACGTTAATCACCTTTTCAGGGTGTCGTCCCCTTAAAGCTAGGGTATCGTGAGATTTCAACTGGGGTGTCGCGAAGGAGTTGCGGTTGAATTCGACAAGGGGTGTCGCGGGTATTCTCACCGTAATAATTTCTAAGCACTGGTGTCGTCGCCTTAAAGCTAGGATGTCGTGAGCTTTCAACAGGGGTGTCGCGAAGGAGTTTCGGCCGAAATCCAAATCATCCTTGGGTGTCGTGAATTTTCTCTTGGGACGACGTAAAACTTACTACGGTTGGCTTCCCGAAACTCTCTTCTGTTCCCCATCCCTCGAAACATAACGAGGGGGGGGGGGCACCGATTCGATTCCTGTGAACCGCCCACTGAGATGGTGGCGCGTGGCAATCAAAACACCCGCCAGGAGTACCTTAAACATGGATGAGGGAATGCCTTCGTTAATCACCTTTTCAGCTTTTTTGATACTGAGAAGATGGCTTCTAGAGGCGAGGGGAGATCTACTGGCAGCCATGGCAGCCGCCGCGCAACGGTCACCATCGACGCGGAGGTCTATGCGGAGTCGCACGCAATCAGCGAGCGACTCAACAAGACGGCCGAGCAATACCTGGCCGTTTAACGAGAGAGATTGAGGTCCTGCATCGGGCCAACAGCCACCTGGAAGGGCAAGTAGCGTCCCTCCAGTGCCAGATCGCCGACGCAGCGACCGAAGGAGATGAGAAGCCCAGTGAGGGCTAATGTACTTTTTTTTTTTTTTTTTGATAAATAAAAATAAATTTTAGTGACTTGGTTGTCGAGGGCCTTCTCACCGTGGTCAGTTCTAAGCACGGGTGTCGTCGCCTTAAAGCTAGGTGTCGTGAGCTTTCAACAGGGGTGTCTCTAAGGAGTTTCGGCCGAAATCCAATTCTCCCTGGGGTGTCGCGGGGATTCTCCGCGCGGTCATTTCTATGCACGAGTGTCGTAGCATTGGTGCTAGGGTGTCATTAGATTTCAACTGGGGTGTCGCGAAGGTGTTTAGGCTGAATTCGACAAGGGGTGTCGCGGGTATTCTCACCGTGATCAGTTCTAAGCACGGGTGTCGTCGCCTTAAAGCTAGGGTGTCGTGAGCTTTCAACAGGGGTGTCTCGTAGGAGTTTCGACCGAAATCCAATTCTCCCTGGGGTGTCGCGGGGATTCTCCGCGCAGTCAGTTCTAAGCACGGGTGTCTCGTAGGAGCTTTCGTTTGGAGCACGGGTGTCCTAGGCTTGTAACTACGGTGTCTTAACAGTATATCAGGGGTGTCATAGCTTTAACGACGACACTAGAGCTATATGGACAGAAAATAACGGGGAATATAGGCCGAACCACTCTGACGACACCCCAGTTCATGAGGTATAACATCCTAGTTAAAAGAGTATGACATTCGTGCTTACAAAATAGTTATGACTCCCAGAATGTCATAACTATTTTGTTCTAAGGAAGTTACCCGCGCATTAAACGGTTTGGTCACGCATTAACTAACTCTAACCAGAAAAAACTGTTGGTGTAATAAAGGAGCTTTAGAAAGAAGTTGGAGGAAAGACTTTTTACTTTGTGCTGCGGATGACATTTTCTCCAGAAGTTTTTGTACACAGACTCTAGTAGCCAGGTTTTTTAGCCTCGAAGCTGAAATATTTTCTTTTGACCGAGGAAGAAAGAGAGTTCTTCTTGCACAGATGAAATACAACGTAAAATGGCGCTAGGATGGAGGGAAAGGGCATTTTCGTCCGTACGCTAATTTTAAAAAAAAGTGAACTGCTTTTAAATGACCGTCACGTTCAGAACGTAACATCAAAGTAGAGCCATACCGCCCGGCAGGTCATCCACGTAGGAGCCACGTGGACCAATCAGAAGAGGCGGTGCAGCCCACGTAAGCCTTGCTGCACCGGGGGCGGTGTACAAAGTCTTTTCCATCCAAAAATGTAATTTGGCTATTTAAGCACCTAGGTACCTATAGCATCAATTTTTCAATTTTTAGCCCCAAAATTAGCATATCAAAATAGCTTTTAACTCTACCTAGTTTAATCCCGGGGCCAACTTGGGGCTTGAATATCTCCCAATATATAAACCCAAATGAGGAAACAAAAATATTCCAAGAAACTAGGATCAACAATGATCCAAGCCATATTTTTATTTTTCCATTCTCGGCCCATTACGGGGTCCAAAATGCGGCCCAAAAATGGCTCGTGAGCCGGCCCAACAGGGCCCAAATGGAAAATGGCCGAACCGGCCCGCTCCCTTTTCTTCTCCCCCGCCTCCCCTGTTTCGCCCAAAATAGGGGGGAATTGTGCCGGCGGCCAGGGCTGCCGCCGGCCACTCTTCGGGGAGGCCCAGCCGCCGACGACCGAGCCGGAGCCGGTCGCCGCCGCGGCCGAGTTCCTCCCCCTCTCTCTCTCCCTCAATCTCTCTCTTTCTCTCTCGTTCTCTCTCGCGGCTTCACCCGTGCCGGTGGCATGACCGGCCACCATGTCCGGCCGGACCTCCACCGGATGCTACCCTGGCGCCGGTGGAGGTCACCGATCGCAGCCCGGGCCCGGCGAGCCAACGGGCACTCCGCCAGGCCCGAACCAAGCCACGGAGCAGCTTGGTTCCAAAAGAAGGGAGGGCCGTCCGGCGGCCCTCCAGCGCCCTTCTCCGGCCACCTCGAGCGGCTGAACTCCAACTCTCCCCCTCCTCCGGCCGCCTCGAGCGGCCAGGCATAGTAACGGAAGGAATTTCTCCCATTCTCTATCTTCCTGCCACTCACTGTCACCCTCTATGATTTCATGGAAGAGGGGGGGGGGAAAGAATTACCCGGAATGGCTGATGGTGATCGGTGGAGGGAGAAGACTCCCTCCTTCCTCTCCATTTATAGAGGCGAGGGAGGACCAGCCCTCCCTTGTGCTCATGTGGGAGGGGAGCCAACGCGCCCCCCTTCCTTGATCGATGGAGTTGGAATGCCGCCGGTGTGTGGTATAGCCGCAGCGCCTCTCTTGCCATGCCGGTCAATAATGGCGAAGAAGGGGCGACGCTTCCCTTCCTTCGGTCCAAGATGATGGATCCTCACCATGTGAGGACCCGTGGGAGAACAGGCGCTCACATAGCGCAACGACGCCAAGAGTGATGGCAAGATCCATAGGCCTCAGCAACCCGTCAAGCTTGCTTAAAGGTGGTTAGAATAAAGGCCGAGCAAGATTAGGCATCCCTGAATAGGTATAAAGAGAAAATGTCCAACAAAGCAAAAGGTCTAGCATAAGACATCCAATCTCAACTGGGAGCAAGGGAAAGAACAGAGCAATGACGGAAGAACAGAATGAAGTCCTGCGGGGTTGTAGGAAGGAAGAACCTCAGAGACAGCCAGTGCAAGATGCTGGTAGAGGTTCGGGACTTCCGGCTGGTCGAATGCGTCCGGCGTGGGTTATCCCCGAACCCACTCCGGCTATGGTGGAGGATCTCACTCGCTATTTCCCTGATGTCATTGAGCTTCCAAAGGATTAAATCAGGGCTGAAACTGAGGCATGGATGACTACGAGCCTCATCGCACGGTCACTTGGGAGGAGGGTCTCAGCTGAGGCATTCATTCGGGAGGTCCATTGATGGGGAGGGCTGAAGAAAGATGTGTTTGGCTATGATTTGGATGAGGGATTTATCATCCTTCGATTCAGGGACACAATCGACCGTAACTTGGTGTTAGAGCAGCCATGGACAGTTGGTGGCCAGGCTCTAGCCATTGAACCATGGCGGCCACGTTTTGTTCCTGTTGAACTTGCCATCCAGACTATAGTTGTCTAGATGCGCCTTCCATTGTTGCCGGTGGAGCTTTGGGGGCGGGAATCTTTGAAATGGATCATCAGTTGGGCTGACGACCTTGTGGCCCTGGATGACTGTATGTTGCATCGCCGGTGACTGGGGTTCGCCCGAGCTACTATCCTTATCCGGCTATCTCTGCCTCTGTGGCATGGTGTGCTGGTGGCCGAGTTGGAGGGTAATCATTGGCAACGCTTTGTCTATGAAAACCTCACCAGCGTCTGCCTTCGTTTTGGGATGTTCCACCTTTCCTCTGCTTCCTGTGTGGCCCGGCGTTGGGGATCTGGCGACACTCCATCCGGATAACGTCGACAGCTCCATGGAGCAGGGGGAGGCTGTTTCTTCGACTGGCCATGGCTCCTGGCTATTCGGCAGTGGCTGCCTCCGTTATCATCGGGGAAGAAGGAGGGTGCTTGCAGTTCGTCTGATGCAGTGAAGTTGGTGCGAGAGAAGGGGAAGCAGACGGTTGTTGATGTTGGTGTTCCCGTGCCATCAGACACTGAAGGGTGGTCCAAACCTGCTAAGCTTGCCCGCTGACGTTCCCCCCTTCATCCTTTAGCCTCCATTCCGGGGGGGGGGGGGGGGGCAAGGGGGACACGGGCTCGCGAGCCTTGATCTGGGGCTTCTTTGTGTTGGAGGATGAAGGTGACAAGTTGTCCATGACTTTGGCTGTGGCAGCCAAGGAGCCCAGTCCCTATTTGAAGGATTGTCCGACTATGAAATCTCGTCCGAGCCATTCCAAGAGAGCTCGCTGTGTGGCCATGACCAAGACACTTACTGGCACAACCAAGGCAACTATTGGCACGGGTGGAGGACTGGGGAAAAACCTGAACATCCCTGGTACCAATTCAGTGAGGGATGTTCAGGGACAGTTTGTCTTCTCGGCAGGGGTTTCGGGAGAGGCCGAGACTAGTACATGCCAAATGTCTACGCATGCCCTAGTACCTCAAGTGAGTCCCCAAGCATTGGTACTAGAATTAGCAATGGTACCGATTCCGCAGGGTCTGAATCACGAGGAGGTGGTGGGCAAAATTCGGCATGCTATCAAGGACACTGTCGATGGGATTCTGATGGTGGAGGATCCTCCTGATGGGGCTACTGTTGATACGTAGGAAGGGGTGGAGTAGCGGCCCTTTCTCCTTCTTTGGAGCCATGACCATACTCCTGATCTAGAACACTTAGGGCACGGGGAAACTTGCATTTTGGGCGACTTTTGGCAGGTTGATCAATTAGCACCATCCTGATATTGTATTCTACTGAAAACCCATTTATCGGGGAGAAGCCTAGATCGAATAAGATCTCATCTTCATTCCATGTGGAGAACATATGCGTCCAGGGGACTATCAGGAGGTATTCTGGTTTTGTGGAGGTGAGGCTCGGTGTGGGTTGATACATTCCACCACTGCGAGCAGCAGGTTGCTTTGGTAATCTCGGATCAGGCGAGCGACCCATGGCTTTTGTCGGGTGTTTATGCGAGTACAGAGCACCGGGCAAGATGGAATTTATGGCAGGAGATTTTCAGACTTGTATTGCAGGGCCTCCCTTCTATTATTATGGGCGATTTTAACTGCATTATTGGCTCTCATGAGAAGATGGGTGGTAGACGGTATGTGGATAGTATTGACTCTAGAGAGTTCAAAAAATTTATTGCCATAAATGGTTTGATTGACCTGGGCTTCATGGGCCTCCAGTTTACCTGGTGTAACAATTGGGATGGTGCCGCCCAGGTTTGGGAGAGGATTGATCGGGCCCTTGGATCAGCAGGATGGATGTAGCACTTTCCTAGCTACCAGGTTCAGCACCTCCCTATGATTGCATCTGATCATTGTCCGCTCCTTATTACCACTGATAGCACGAGCTTTCTGAGACCTCCTTTTCGCTTTAAAAAGTTATGGACCTTCTACCCTAGATCCTGGGATATGATTAGAGCAATATGGAGTCTGCCTATCCATGGGGATGCGAGATATTGGATGACTCGGCGATTGAAGCTGGTCAAGCGTGTTGGCCCAGATGACAACCCAAGGGGGGGGGTGAATTGGGTTCTTTAAAAATTAGCCTTTTAAATTATTTAGTTAGAGAATGAAGGCAAATGCAAAGTAAATATAATTGCAGTGAATAAAACAGAGATAGAGAAAGAGAAATAGGCACGGCAAACACAAAAATTTTATAGTGGTTCGGCGCAACCAGCACCTACGTCCACTCCCAAGATTCACTTGGGTCCACACTATAATCTCTCTAGATTACAGCCGAGTTGTTTTACAAGCTCACAACTCAAACTTGTTGTTTTACCGGGCGCACAACGAACCCAGCTGGTTTTAACTCGGGCTTACCAGCACAAAACCCTAACCCAAGCTTAACCAAGCTTGAACGAGGTAAGACAACCTCCACTAGTTCAATCCCCCAGATTGATAGACACAAAGAATAGAAATATTGTTTGTTTAGTTACAAGGCTCCTTAATGAGCAGATAAACAAATGTAAAATAAGTTTAGAAAAGCCTGATTTGCAGTTGGTTGGGCTTTGAGCTTCTTCTCTTCAACTCCTTTGAAGTGTGAATCACGCCTCAGCTAGATTCTTGACGGAAGTTTTGGAGTTGAGATGGGCTTTTCCTCTCTTTTGAAAATCCGAGATTTCTTTGAAACGCACTTGGATTTTCTTCTGGCTTCCTGTGGATTTGATGAGAACAGAAGGAACTTCCTTTGATTTCACACTCTTTCTTTCACTCTTTTTGAATCACGGATTTTTTTCAATAAGCTCTGTTTTTCCTCTTTTCTCTTCTTTTCTCTTTGATTTCTCTATTGTTTTTGATTTGAAAAGGTCCTCTATTTATAGAATCTGCAAAAATATATCCGTTAGAGACAAAGAAAAATAGCCGTTATTCAAAAATCTTACCGTTGGGGCTGAGTGTCATCGTTAAAAATCGCGCCCAGATTTGCTGGAGTCGACTCATGCTTTTCCCGAGTCGGCTCGAGGTCGTGATACCAAAAATAGAAATGTTTAGTCAAAGGGTCGACTCAAAAAGTAAAGTGTCGATTTTGAAAGTCGGGGGTCGACTCATGAAAAGTTGGGGTCGACTCGCGAAGTGCTCAGAAAAACACACCTCTGGTGTCTGAGCGGAGTCGACTCGCACAGTCATGGAGTCGGCTCGACAGAATCGGGGTCGACTCGTGAAAACGTGGGTCGACTCGAGACAGATGACATTTCTGCTGAGGGGAGTCGACTCTGAAACTCAAGAGTCGGCTCCGGAACGTATCAAAAATCAGAAATTTTCTGATTGACTTTAAAATTGTTCCAGATTCATTTTAAATCATTGTTTTGACTTGAATACAATAAAATTGACTTTAAGAATGGATTCAAGAAGTTTCCAAAAACTCATTGATTAATTATGAATTATAAAATTTCTTTTTGAAAGCTTAAACATTGAGCTTAAAGTTACTTTCAAAATGATTAATGTAAACTTTAACATTCTCATTGATTGTTCAAAATAAATTCATTGATGTAAATAAACATATTACATCTTTAAGTACTCATGGCTTTTGGTAATCATCAAAATCAAAAGATTGGGGCAATAATTTTTCAATAATCTTCCAACAATCTCCCCCTTTTTGATGATGACAAAAACATTGAGTTTATGCATGATTGATTTGTGAATTTATTTTGTTTTCATAGAAGGCTTAGGCTCCCCCTCAATGAGGTAGCTCCCCCTATGAAACTTAATCATTCAATTAATTATCTCATTGATTAATTTGATTTTCTCATATGCATATACAATCATAAAACTATAAAACTCTCCCCCTTTTTTGTTATCAACAAAAAGGTAGAGAAGCATAAACATTCATTCATTCGTTGATAGAAAGAAATCATTGAGAAAATTCATTTCATTTCATTCAAAGAGTCTAATACATCAAAGTGTCTAATACATTGATTACCAAAATGAAAACATAAAAAACTTCAATACATGCAAGGATTAAAAATCTAATACATTAAAATGAGTTCTAACAATTCCTAGTCAAATGATCAACTATTTCTTCATTCCTTCGATTGAATTTTTACATAGTCTTTTAGTTTTTCATCAACAAAGTGCAAGCAGCAGTGATTTTGTCTTGAAGCTCTGCGTTGCATTGAGTATGTCTCCCATCTCCGCAATGTCCTTAAGCTCTTCAAAAATATTCTTAAGATTTCACTTAAGGACGATGAAGAGCTGAGAGTGGACTCAATTTTATGATTCTCATCCAAGAGAATAAAGTTTCCTTTAAGTTCATAACTTATCATTCAAATTCTCTTTAATTTTCTGACTGATCATCAAAAGCTTTGAGTTGCCTAACTGTAGTTCTGAAAAAGCTAGCAGAAAGATGAAGCTTGATCAAAACTGAGCAGGGGTAGGAGCAGGGCAGAAGTAGGAGGGCTCGGAGGTGCAGGTGAGATGTCTAACTGAGGACCTGGTGCCTCAGCATCTAAGCTCTATCTCTAGTAACCTTTTCTCTCCCACTTCCATTTTCTTAATAAAACCCATCCGATGAATTGTAGCCAAAGTATAAAATCTGTATGTCTTAACTTTCTCATTGGCTCACTATCAGAAACACAATCCCTTGGCTGAAAATTTGGTAAAATCATGCCATAGGGTAAGCTTGATTTCTTTTCCTCCACAGTCTGCAATATACCAAAGAATCATCCTAGGAAGATTGATGGGTTTCCCGTACAATGCATCCATGACAAAAATATCTCGTTCAGAAACATAGTCAAATCGGCCTGTTTTGGGAAAAAGAATCCTACTGCATATGTTATGAAGCAATCTTAGTTCAATGGTAGTTGATTAGCAAAGACTTCCTCAAACCTCAAAGTTTCGGTTTAATCTAGAGAGCAGGGCTTCGGTCTTCAGAAGAAAATGTAGAGGTCCAGACAGGGTAATTCAATAGTCTAGAAAGAGATGTAAGTCACTGAATCCTATTTCCTCTCACTTGCTTATAAGCCATCATCTCCTCTAGACAAGTTCTTGTAAAACTCTTTACAAAGCGGGATAAGTGGGCAATCCAAAGAACAAATATTCTCCAACCCATCTCGATTAATTGTCTTCCCAATAAAAATCCTCATTCTCAAACAATTCAAAATCCACTTTCCTTCCCGTGGTAAATCCTATCTGGCTAAGATCTACCTGGAAGGAGCTGGCTGGAGAGCTGGGGGGAAGATGATGAAGTAGAATCCGCTTGGAGAAGGCTCACGAACCGGACGCCTCACGGTCTTCCTCACGGCCTTTTTCTCTTCACACCGGCCGCACTCAAGCTTGCTCCTCGGTTTTGGGTGCCATTGATCTTGGAAGGATTAATCAGGTTTTGGAATTTGGAAGGTTTGGAGAATTTTGGAGAGAGTATTTTGAGAGATTGGAAAGTTTGAAAAGAACGGCGAGTCGACTCTGCCCTAGATAAATCAACTGGGACCACTCGAGTCGGCTCGCGCAAAGGGGGTCGACTCCGGACAGTCACAGAAAACGATCCCGAAGTGGAGTCGACTCGCTCAGAGAGGGGTCGACTCCTGAGTTTCAGCAGAAACCGAGTCGACTCCGATACTCTCGAGTCGGCTCCGAGACCATTTCAGAGCAAAAACATTAAATTTCTGAAATGTGTCCGGAATTTGATCATGAAAATTGATAAATAATCATGGAATATGAAGATCAATTAGATATGAATTCTAGATAAGATTTCCTTAAAGATTCAAGGATTTGAAAGAATCTTAGAAATTTCCTTAGGGGTTTCAAATTATTCAAAAGGATACAAATTCCTAACTCTCCTCTAAGATAACAAAATCTTTCTTCATTTAAAGGTTTAGTGAATATGTCAGCTAATTGTTCTTCAGTGTTTACATAATCAAGACAAATTTCATTATTAGCTACATGTTCTCTTATAAAATGATATCTAATTTCTATGTGTTTGTTCTTGAATGTTGAATTGGATTTTTAGTTAGATTAATTGCGCTAGTGTTATCACATCTTATGGGTGTTTTATCAAGTGTGATACCATAGTCTTCAAGTTGTCGCTTAATCCATAGGATTTGCGCACAGCAACTTCCAGCTGCTACATATTCAGCTTCAGTAGTTGATAATGCAACTGAATTTTGCTTTTTGCTAAACCATGTGATTAAGTTACTTCCTAAGAATTGGCATGCACCACTTGTGCTTTTTCTATCTAATTTACATCCAGCATAATCAGAATCTGAATATGCAATTAGATTTAATGTGGAGTCTCTAGAATACCATAAACCTACATTTTTAGTTCCACTTAGATATCTTAGTATTCTTTTAACAGCTATTAAATGTGATTCTTTAGGTTCAGATTGAAATCTAGCACATAAACATACTGAAAACATGATATCTGGTCTACTTGCTGTTAAATAAAGAAGGGATCCGATTATACCTCGATAATACTTTTGGTCAACCTTTTTACCTTCTTCATCTTTGTCCAGCTTGCATGAAGGACTCATTGGAGTTCCGAGGGGTTTCATTGATTCCATACCAAACTTTTTGAGTAGTTCTCTTGTGTATTTGGTTTGGTTGATAAAGATTCCCTCTTTGCTTTGTTTGATCTGGAGTCCAAGGAAGAAGTTGAGTTCTCCCATCATGCTCATCTCGAATTCTCCCTGCATCAACTTTGCAAATTCTTGACAAGAATTGTTAGTAGCACCAAAAATAATGTCATCTACGTATATTTGTACTACAAGTAAATCTTTACCTTTTCTTTTCAAAAACAAAGTTTTATCAACATTTCCTCTTGTAAAATCATTTTCTATTAAGAATTTACTTAACCTATCATACCAAGCTCTAGGTGCTTGTTTCAAACCATATAAAGCTTTGTGCAATTTAAAAACGTGATTTGAAAATTCGTGATCTTCAAAACCTGGTGGTTGTTCTACATAAACTTCTTCATTTATAAATCCATTTAAAAACTTTTTACATCCATTTGAAATAAGTTAAAATTCATATGACATGCAAATGCAAGTAATAGCCTAATGGCTTCTAATCTAGCTACAGGTGCAAAGGTTTCATCAAAATCAATACCTTCTTCTTGATTATATCCTTTAGCAACCAATCTAGCTTTGTTTCTAATTACAATGCCATTTTCATCTAGTTTATTTCTATAAATCCATTTTGATCCTATTACTGAATGATTTTTAGGTCTTTCAACTAAGGTCCAAACATTATTTCTTGTAAATTGATTTAGTTCTTCTTGCATTGCTAACATCCAATTATTATCTTTTTCAGCTTCTTCAATAGTTTTAGGTTCAATTTGTGATACAAATGCAAGATGATTACTAATATTTCTCATGTATGATCTAGTCCTTATTCCTTGAGATGGATCGCCTATAATCAATTCCTTAGGATGACTATGAGCATATCTCCAGTCTCTTGGAAGATCTACATCATTATGATTATTACATCATCGTCCTTATGTGAATCATCATCTTTAGCTCTTGTTCATGATCAGAAGATACTTCAATATTTAAGTTTTTCAAGATCTTTTTCAATTATGTTTGTATCTTCCTCATCATCAATCTTTTCAGAACAGTTGCTAAAGATTCATCAAAAACTACATGAATGGATTCTTCAACTACTAAGGTTTTCTTGTTAAATACTCTATATGCTTTACTAGTTGTTGAATACCTAAGAATATTCCTTCATCAGATTTAGCATCAAATTTTCCTAAGTTGTTTTTACCATTATTATGAATGAAACATTTACATCCAAATGCATGAAAGTATTTTATATTTGGTTTTCTTTCATTCCATAATTCATAAGGTGTTTTCTTTAATATTGGTCTTATTAAAGCTCTGTTTAAGATGTAACATGCTGTGTTAATTGCTTCCGCCCAAAAGTACTTTGGTAAGTTTGCTTTCACATAGCATGGTACGGGCCATGTCTTCTAGAGTCCTATTTTTCTTTCAACTACACCATTTTGTTGTGGAGTCCTAGGGGCTGAAAAATTATGATTAATTCCATTTTCAGTGCAAAAATTTTCAAATAAGTGATTTTCAAATTCTGTTCCATGATCACTTCTTAGAGATACTATGGTAGTGTTTTTCTCATTTGTGACTTTCTTGAAGAATTTCAGGAATATCGAGAAAGTCTCATCTTTGTGAGCTAAAAACATTACCCAAGTATATCTAGAATAATCATCTACAATCACTAGACCATATTTCTTTCCTCCTAGACTTGTGGTTCTAGTTGGTCCAAAAGGTCCATGTGAAGTAGCTCTAGCCCTAGAAGTTGAAACAATGTTTTTAGATTTAAAAGAACTTCTAGTTTGTTTTCCAAATTGACATGCATCACATATTTTATTATTTTCAAAATCTAATTTAGGTAATCCTTTAACTAAATCCATTTTAATTAGTTTTGAAATAAGGTGTGTGCTTGCATGACCTAATCTACGATGCCACAACCAACTAATTTCATTTATGTTAGCATTGTCAGCAATTAAGCAATGATCATTAAGATAATTTTTCTAAGTCAATAAGTAAACATTGCCATTTCTATAACCAGTAAATACAATGCTATCATCAATAGAATTAGTTACAGTGCATATAGAAGATTTAAATGAAACATTAAAATTTTTATCACATAATTGACTTATACTAATTAAGTTATGCTTCAAACCATTAACATAAAGTACATTATCAATAAATGTAGATGGAGTTATGCGAACTTTACCAAGGCCCATAATTTGACCTTTACCGTTGTCGCCAAACGTAACAACTCCACCTTTCTTTTCTTCAGGGTGATGAATTCATCTTTGTCACCCGTCATATGTCTTGAGCAGCCACTATCAAGGTACCACTTTTTCTTTGATCTTTTGGCTACAAGACATTCCTGCAATATATCAAACTTTATGCTTAGGTACCCAAGCTTTCTTGGGTCCTTCATGGTTAGCAGCAATAAAAATTGTTCCTTTCGGAACCCATATTTTCTTAGCTTTAATATTTAACTTTTTATTGTTTAAATTTTGCATTCAAAGGATTTGTGACCTTTTTCATTACATTTAAAACAAGTTATATTACTTTGGTTGGCTTTTACAAAAATATTCTTTAGAGATTTCTGTTTTCTTAAAGTGTTATATCCTAAACCAGCTTTGTCAAAAACAGCTTTTTGACTATCTAATCATGTTAATTTAGTTGAACTTAATGTAAACTTATCAACTATTTTTTTTTTTCAACCTCTTTCTTTAGTTATCTTTTTCATTTTTGATTCCTTTTCTTCTTAAAATTTCATTTTCAGATTTAAGCTTAATTTCATTTTAAGACTTTTCTTAAAAGTTAATTTTCATTTTTAAAAATTTCTTTTTCAAAATTTGAAATCAACAAGTTCATTGAAAGCATCAAAAGTTCATCAAAGCAAATTCATCGCAAGGGTTTTCAGAACTTACCTCATCGTTGTCGTCGTCGTTGGCCATGAAAGCATATTTGCAACTTCCTTTTGTTCTTCTTCTTCGGAAGAAGATTCCTCGCTTCACCATGTTGCCATATAAGCCTTCTTTTTTTTTTGTAGGCCTTTTTCAGTAAAGGACATTCCTAAAGTGCCCTGGTTTTTACACTCATAACAACTAAGGGCTCTTTTTCTTTTTCTTTGTCCTTGTCCTTTTCTTATCCTTTTCTCCTTCAAATCTTGCTCCAAATTTCTTTTTGTGGAAGGGTTTCTTTCTCTCATAAATCTTTTAAATTTCTTTGCAAGAGAGCAGTTTCCTCATCATCTTCATCATCATCATCACTGCTGCTCTCTTCCATTTCTGCAGCTTTGAGGGCAATTTTTCTTTTTTTTGTTTCCTCCTCAACATGCTGCTTCATTGTTAGCTCGTGGGTCATTAAGGATCCTAGAAGCTCCTCTAAGGTAGTGCATTGAGGTCCTTTGCTTCTTGGATTGCAGTGACTTTTGCTTCCCACGATCTTGGTAATGACCTAAGAATTTTACGCACAAGATCAGCATTAGTATATCTTACCAAGACTTTTCAAACCATTCACAATATCAGTAAATCTAGTGAACATGCATGTGATGGTTTCAGTTTGTTCCATGTAAATAATTCATATTTATGAACCAAAATATTTATTTTGATTCTTTTACTTGGTTTGTTCCTTCATGAGTAATTTCCAACCTATCCCAAATTTCCTTTGCGGAATTACAAGTTGAGATTCGGTTGAATTCATTTGAATCTAAGGAACAATATAAAATATTAATGGCCTTAGCATTTAGTTGTGCCATTCTCCTATCATTATCATTCCAATCCCTTTCGGGTTTAGGAACAATAGTGCCATCAATAAGGTGTGTGGGTGTACTAGGTCCATTAATTATAACACCCCAAAGCTCATAATCAGAAGCTTGAATGAATATCCTCATTCTAGCTTTCCAATAAGAATAGTTTGAGCCATTAAAAAGTGGAGGTCTATTCGTAGAATGACCTTCAGCAAAACTTGAACCAATTTGTGTTGCCATATGGATCTTTAGCCCTTGATCGTGAGATCAAATTCTAAATGAGCACTAGCTCTGATACCAATTGTTGGCCCAGATGGCAACCCAAGAGGGGGGGGGGTGAATTGGGTTCTTAAAAATTTAAGCCTTTTAAATTAATTTAGTTAGCAAGATGTGCAAGTGAAAATAATAAATATAAAGCAGTAATAAAGAGAGATAGAGATAGAGAAAATAGGCACGGCAAACACAAAGATTTTATAGTGGTTCGGCGCAACCAACACCTACGTCCACTCCCAAGATTCACTTGGGTCCACACTATAATCTCTCTAGATTACAGCCGAGTTGTTTTCCAAGCTCACAACTCAAACTTGTTGTTTTACCGGGTGCACAACGAACCCAGCTGGTTTTAACTCGGGCTTACCAGCACAAAAACCCTAACCCAAGCTTAACCAAGCTTGAACGAGGTAAGACAACCTCCACTAGTTCAATCCCCCAGATTGAATAGACACAAAAATAAAATATTGTTTGTTTAGTTACAAGGCTCCTTAATGAGCAGATAAACAAATGTAAGAATAAGTTTAGAAAAGCCTGATTTGCAGTGGTTGGCTTGAGCTTTTCTTCTCTTCAACTCCTTTGAAGTGTGAATCACGCCTCAGCTAGATTCTTCACGGAAGTTTTGGAGTTGATTTGAAGCTTTTCCTCTCTTTTGAAAATCCGAGATGACTTTGAAAGCACTTGGATTTTCTTCTGGCTTTGTGGATGATGAGAAGGAGTAGACGAACTTTCACTTGGATTTCACTCCTTTGAAACACTCTTTTTGAATGATTTTTTCAATAAGCTCTGTTTTTCCCTCTTTTCTATTCTTTTCTCTTTGATTTCTCTGGGTTGTTTTGATTTGAAAAGAACTCCTCTATTTATAGAATCTGCAAAAATATATCCGTTAGAGACAGGGAAAAATAGCCGTTATTCAAAAATCTTACCGTTGGGGCTGAGTGTCATCGTTAAAAATCGCGCCCAGATTTGCTGGAGTCGACTCATGCTTTTCTCGAGTCGGCTCGAGGTCGTGATACCAAAAATAGAAATGTTTAGAAAGGGGTCGACTCATCAAAAGTAAAGTGTCGACTCCTGAAAGGGGTCGACTCATGAAAAGTTGGGGTCGACTCGCGAAGTGCTCAGAAAAACATCCTCTGGTGTCTGAGCGGAGTCGACTCGCACAGTCAGGAGTCGGCTCGACAGAATCAGGGGTCGACTCTTGAAATTACGTGGGTCGACTCGAGACAGATAGACATTTCTGTTTCTGAGGGGAGTCGACTCTGAAACTCAAGAGTCGGCTCCGGAACGTATCAAAAATCAGAAATTTTCTGATTGACTTTAAAATTGTTCCAGATTCATTTTAAATCATTGTTTTGACTTGAATTCAATAAAATTAACCTTAAGAATTAATTCAAGAAGTATTCCAAAAACTCATTGATTAATCTATGAATTATAAAATTTCTTTTTGAAAGCTTAAACATTGAGCTTAAAGTTACTTTCAAAATGATTAATGTAAACTTTAACATTCTCATTGATTGTTCAAAATAAATTCATTGCACATGTAAATAAACATATCACATCTTTTACAGTACTCATGGCTTTTGGTAATCATCAAAATCAAAAGGATTGGGGCATATAATTTTTCAATAATCTTCCAACAAAGCGCATACTTCGTTGGTAGAACAGAACGGAGGTGGGCAATATTTTTAGGCGGATTGACGAGGTGGAGGCTATTATAGCTGAGCTTCATAGGTTGGAAATCCAGGCGGAGGGTCTTCAGGAAGCTGACCTTGGGAGGCTGCACCAATGCCTCTCGTCCCATCATTCTCTTCTAAGACAACAAGAGACTCTTTGGAGGCAAAAGTCTCGTATCCAGTGGATTAAGGAAGGGGGCTGAAATACAAGATTCTTTCATCAAGCCATCATGGTCAGGAGGTCAGTCAATCGGATTCGACAGTTGAGGAAGAAAGATGGCACTTCACTGACTGATACTGAGGAGATCAACGAGCGGCTCTACTAGTACTTCAGATCTAGATGGAACATGATACTAGAGGTTGGCCCACCTACCCAATGTCCCTACCATGTGGTCCGAGTTACTAATTAGAAGAACTCTATTCTTACCCGCTCTGTCACTTACCCGGAGGTACGGGATGCCCTTTGGTCATTAGGGAAGGATAAAGCTTCCAGTCCGGATGGCTTTCCACCATTCTTTTTCAGTCGATATTGGTCTATTGTTGGGTGTGAGGTCATCGAGGCTGTTCAGATGGCTTTCTAATCTAGCATTCCTACATATTGGAAGAAAACCCCGATCACTCTTATCTTAAAAAGACCTAATGCCTCTGCTCTTAGCCATTTTAGGCCGATCAGCCTTTGTACCACCATCTACAAAGTTTGTGCAAAGATTTTAGTTCACCAACTTTAGAAGATGATATCTTGTGATCTCATTAGCCCTAAACAAGGAGCATTTGTTAGGGGATGCGGCATTAGTGACAATGTCCTCCTTAATTAGGAATTTATGCATGACCTAAGGCATGCTCCATCTCGGAGGAGTTTATGGCTATCAAGCTTGATATGGAGCGAGCTTATGATCAGATGTGCTGGCATTTCATTAGGCAAACCCTTCACGACTTTGGCTTCTCTGATGGCTGGATCAGGTGGATCATGGACTGTGTGAAGGGGCCTTCTTTGCCATCCTAATGAACGACACTACGATGGACTATTTCCCTTCGTTGATCGGCCTGCGTCAAGGGTGCCCTCTGTCTCCCTACTTATTCATATTATGTGCTGATGCTCTTTCTCGGGCTCTGTGAGTTGCGGTCCAATGTTCATGTCTGGACCCTTACCGGGCCACCCCTGGAGCCTAGGCGCTCTCTCACCTCATTTTTGCAGATGATTGTCTTCTTATCAATCGGGCTTCGACCCAGAATGCCAGATGTTTTGCTCATATTATGGAATCCTATTGCCGCGAGTCTTGCCAGCTTGTCAACTTGCATAAATCTTCTATCATCCTTAGCCCCAAAATAAAATCCATAACTAAATTGGAAATCCTGACCAGCCTGGGGATCTCGGAGCAGCAGGGGATCCTAACCTATCTTGGAGTCCCGATGACTGGCGGTCGTTTGCGGAAGCAGGAGGTTAGTGTTAGTAAAGCTTTTACAGGCAACAGAAATAAACAGAAATGTATTTTAACATTTTGTAAAATAAACATACAACGGAAGCAATAAGATATTGGATCTAATCCAATATCAGCCTACAACAGGATCAATATATATAAGTATAAAAGATCTAATGCATAGATCAAATCTATAAAAAAAATAACATAGATCATATCTATGTATGTTGCCTAATGCCTTAGATCTTATCTAAGTCACAAGTAAATATTGAATCTTTTACCTTTTGATGCTTAATCACTCATGCAGCAGTAGAAGGTGATGGTAGATAGTACTTCTGTTAGCCACATAAAGGTATATGGCCTCTACAGGTGATCCACACCGGGGCTCTGGTCCTGACCAGCCTCTTCGGCGTGCTAGCTCCTCTCCTAGGCTTCGACGATGAGATTTCTTCTCTTTAACCCCAAGGTTCTCTTGGAGTTATCAAAAGGATATATGTCACCAGGAAACATCTTACCCTTAGGTTTTATAGCCAGAATCCATTTCACCCTAAAAACTTCTCATCTCACTGTCGTTTCTTTTTTCAACGTTTCTTGAAAAATAAGAGAAACCCTTCATCTTCATTTTTAGTTAAAAACCGAAAAGGAGTTAAGGAAGAAACTCTTCATCTCCTTTTTTAGTTAAAAACCGAAAAGGTTAGAAGTTAAGGAATGAGGGATAATTAGGGAGAGGTCATTAACATCCATTTTAAATTCATACTTAAAGTTTTGAATTCAAAATTCAATCTTTAAATTTGAAATTAAAATTAGTTTGAAATTCAAATTCATAATTCGAATTTAAATAGTAAAGATGTTAACATTAGGCTTACCTAAATTTGAGTCCAAACTAAATCCTATTTGATTTGACCAAGACGTTCATAGCTCAATCAAATTGAGCTAGCCAGCAATCGTATTGCCAATTTAATCCTTCAATTAATTTACTAACATTTAGTTTCTCAATTATCCAGTCAGGTAGAATCCCCTATGGCGTGTGACCCCATAGGTTCGAACACTAAGCCGGTAGCACTGGAACATTTCCAATACTAATTGAAGTCGCCATCTAGCAATGACACCCGACGTCCGGATAGGCCGAAGGTTGCAAATCAACAATCAAGAACCTCTAGCATATAGTTACCATATAATTCATTCCTTTGACGTTCAATGCTCAAGATGACTTAGGTTTCAACTGCCAACCCTTAATCAGTTCATCTATAAAGTGTCTCAATCTTCATAAGTCCCGTGACTCACAGGGACTACCCTGGCCAAGGTTTTGTTAAATTGAAACACAGTGAGATATTTACTCCAAACTATTTGGCAGGGTCAATCCCATCTTGATCCACTCACTGCTCCATAAGTACTTTACTGCACCCAGAAACCTTCTGTCACTGGATTAAAGATCCAAGTAATCTGGCACCAAAGTACAGTAGGTTGCTTGCAAGCTACCATGGTGATCTCAGGTCAGAGGGACACTTATATCCATATCCCTTTGTGAACACTTCTTGGCAGAAGAGTGTTCCACAGATTGGTCACGGTCAGTGAAATATCATACACCTCACCTGCATGTCATACCAGTGTCACCACACTCCTTGGTAACGAGGATAACCAACCCATATGATATACGACGACCTTTACTTGATACATAATTGTCCTATAACTATATCATTTGGTCGCGACTATTTTAAGAACCACTCAATAAACCCTATCTTTATTGAATAGATTATGGTTCTAAGGACTCCATCATAAAAGAATTTATTTCAAGAAGATGCGATGTGATGAACTGCTAAATAAATATTTTATTAATTAATAATTCATATACATTTATAACTTGCATAATCATCTACATGTTAGTTGATTGGCTTTAGGACATAATTTTCAACAGTTAGACCAATGGTGCAACGGGTCCAGGATTGACTTGAGGGATATCAAGCTACTACCCTCTCCATGATGGGTAGAGTCACTCTTATTAGGTCTGTGCTCACCTCCATTCCTATCTACCTCCTGACTAACACTATAGTTCTTATATCTTGCCTGAGCGAGCTGGAATAGATTTTTTGAAATTTCTTGTGGAGGCCCAAGCAGGATGGCCATGGTGTACATCTCTTGGACTGGAATACTATTTGCCGGCCCACTAGAGAAGAAGGAATAGAGATCCAGTCCCTTTTGACTAGAAGGGAAGCACTGATCGTTAGATATGCTGCGAGATATCTCCTTCAGTCAAACTATCTGTGGAGTAGAGTTATGAGGGCTTGCTACGATGATTGGAGTCAGGGAATTTGTGGTCGCGCCCCTATCGCTATGGCTCATGTCAGATGCTTGGTTGGGGATGGGACCACAATTGATGTTAGTCATAATGCTTGGATCTCATCACTCCCTTTGTCTAAGTGGCCAACCTTTGTTGATGTGGATGCTACTAAAAATCTATGGTTCAGTGATCTGATGGATGATGGCACAACCTGGTGTATCCAAGTTCTCTCCATGATGTTCGGACCCCAGTTGGTATCTAGGATCCTCGCTATCTCGATTCTACTTTACCGAGGGAATGACCTTAGGGTCTGGGGCTCTATCTGCTACCCCATGGCTCTATCGAGCTCCCTCTACACTCTTTGCAGGGGATCTACGGATACCACATTTATAGTAGCATGGATATGGAGACTCCCTATCCATCCGAGAGTGCAGCTTTTCCTTTGGAAGATGGCTTGGAACCGCCTCCCTACGATGGCTCTCCTTAGTCAGAGAGGCATGGACATTATTGGATCTTGTTCAGCTTGTGGGGTTCATGTCGAGATGACCAAGCATGCTATCCTGCGGTGCCCTAGGGCGAGGGAGACTTGGAGGCTTGCTGGAAGATGACCTTGGGACGCTGATGATGGTGTTTGCCTATACTCCTTCCTTCGGTTCCTCCACCAGAGTTTCACACGTGAGGCCTGCCTTGTCGCCTACATTGCCTATCAGATTTGGTTGGCTAGAAATACAATGACCTTTGAGGCAGAGATCATCCTAGTCCATCGGATTCTTCTAAGAGCCAGATGCTTGGCGATGGAGTACCTACGATGCAATGCTATCACCCCCCTAACTTTCCCTGGATACTGGAACTCCCATGCTGCTCCAGCAGCAGCCTGTAGAGCGATTTCTATTTCCTGGGAGTCTCCCCAGGGTTTGTTAAGATGAACTTTGATGGTAGCATCCGCGGTACTGATGGTAGTGCAGGGTATGTTATTCGGTCTGACAATGAAAGACTTCTGGCAGCCGATGGGGCATCCTTTAAGGACGACTGCTCTATTCTGGAAGCTGAGCTTAGAGCAGCATGGTCTGGCATTATCAGGGTGACCCGCCAGCTGCCAGCTCAGAGGATTCTTATCGAGGGGGACTCCACCATTGTCATTGGTTGGATTCAAGACAGGTCGGAGCTTGACGATGCCCATCCGGTCCTTTAGAACATTTGGCAGCTTTTGCGAGACCCGATGATTACCATTGTCCGACATGTCTATCGGAAGGCAAACTGTGCGGTGGACTGGGTGGCCTCCTATGTTGCCCAGCATTATGCTGATTGGATCTGGAATCAGAGTGACATAATTTCACCTTCCCTCTTGATGTATCTTTACTTTGATATTATGGGTTGTTTTCACACTAGAGTTGTGTGACCATCCATCTATACCAAAAAAAAATGTCCAAATCTATAATTAACATAATGATTGTCTTAGAATAGCAGGTGGAGCATTTTTGTAGGTTTTATCCGCTTTACATCGAAGAATAAATTCTAACTTGATATATACCAGGGCAAAAACGGGGCTCATTATCTTAAAAAGATAAATAAAAAATATAAATATATATTTTTATTATAAAATTATTATATTAAAAATTAATAATTTATTCATAAATTAAAAAAATTGATTTCAAGGATTCATCTGTTGGGGAGCGCAGAATACCCCCAAGATCATGGCTATAACGTATATGAGTAATACAAAAAAAACTTTTACCGTTCTAATCTAAGAGTAGAAGATCATACTTTCAGATTTGAACTTTAGATCACTTTGATTCGATTGCTTGACCTCAACCTTTAGCCTTCCGTCGTATTCTCGAAAATATCTTCTTTCTCTCACAAGATGGTGGGATCTCTCGACCGACCTAGGGTTTCTTATTTTTTTTTTCCTTAAAAACGTTAACCCTAGCAACAAACTTAGAGAGTATTTATAGGGCTACAACAGGGATCAATAGGCAAATATGAAAAGGACTTCCTACGTAATTAAATCTTCCAAACCTACCCCGGGTTAGGATTTAATTACGTAAATTACAATTCATTCCACTAAAGAATTATAATTGTACTCCTAATCATATTCAAATTTATATTTTTGAGCCTTAATATTAAATACTTATTATCTCCCCACGTTAAGATTACAGATATCCACCAATTAAATTTAATTACTGATAATATAATTTAATTGGCTTTTATTATCCTTGAGACTTATCCACTCAACTTATTTGATGTATCGGATTCAAAATCCACTTGCAAGATTTGATACAATCAAAACTTATAAGCTTTCTCAAGGGGATATCATCAATCCAATTTAACAGGATGTGGTTTCCTTCAACTATTAATATTCACCATATATAATGTTATTGCCCAACCCACTGAGTTTATTGACTCATATAGAATCTCACTCTATATGTAATCAAAGCAATAATCACTACATACACGTGTCTAGAAATAGAATTCGGATTAAGAGCATAAGTAATCATAATATTCATGAGTTTTAAATTATTTTATAAAGTCAGTATAAAATAATTAACTCAACTGGGTCCTGTTCAATACACACAAAGTGTACTAGCACAAATAGTTAGAATAAATCATTCCCCGTAGTCAAGACAGACCTACTAAAAATTTGTGTTATAGTTCTACTGATGGTGTGTTCAATTCCATCTAAAACTGTGAACAATAAACTTGTATTCCAAAAGAACCGATGATCTAGTCTTCTGTATGTAAGCCGTACTCTACACACTAGATCAAATACTCTTTGTAAATACTAGACACATGCACATATATAGTAAATGACATACATTGCTCAAAATGAATTCTCATTAAAATATAAAGACATAACATAAAGCATATCTTTTAGTCTATATCTCTATTATTATCATTACATAAAAAATGAATAGCCTTTAATAATTAATTTCAAGAACTTACTATTGCATTAAAAAAACTAATAGCTTCCTCCTTTCTATAAAAAACAAGAGAAATAAGAAAACAAATGATTCCAAAGTTCTGCCATTGCATTAAAAAAATCGTAGCTTTTAGAATTAATTTTAAGGATTTACTATTATGTAAAAAAAATTAATGGCTTCTTCTTTTTATAAAAAATAAAATCATAAAAAAATTAATTTCGAAGGATCTATCATTGCATAAAAATATTAATAGCTTTTAAAATTGATTTCAGAATCCATTATTATATAAAAAAATATTAAAAAGCAAAAATAAGAAAAAGAACATGTATTTAGAAAATTAAATCCAATCAATCCCATGAAGCAACAACTGCCATGTTACTACACCGAGCACATATTTGACAATAATTATGAAAGAAAGAAAATTTTATGCGAAAAAAAAAAGCTCTTTATATTAGAGATGATATTTAACATAGATTGACTTGTGGCATGAAGGGGGAGAAAGGTTCTTGACTTTAAAAAATTATGTGATCAATGAGCCCATACTACAATACATTTAATTCTGCATCGGTTATATTCCGGATAGATCTCATGGGTTTATGATCAAAAATTTCCAATAGTATTTCTTCAGATTTAGGTTGGCAATGTCATGAGAACAAACAGAATGGGAGTAGGTTGTCTAACTAGGTAAATAGTCCTTATCATTTCCATCATTTTATCAATAAGACATCATATTTTGAGGGACTATTAATGTATATGTTGAAGAGATCGAACCACTTCCGATGGATCTTGAACGCCGATGCATGATTGTTAGCTTCCAGTGGATATTGATGTCCAGATAGCTATAGTTTCAAGAATGAACCTTTGGCACCTAATGTTGGCAGATGTAGATATATTGGTGAGTGAAGCATCCTCTCAGCATGCTTATTGTTGTCCCAAGAAGAGTCAAAGAGGTTGTGATGAGTTCCATCAGCAATCTCCTTACCAGAATTTAAGGTGTGAAAAGAATGAATATTAGTATTCCATTCATTTTTCCCCTCCAGATATTTGCTTGCACTTAGCTGCAGGACTGCACCAAGTAATGGACATCAAACACCACCAATCAACAATATATAATATATTAATTTTCGACTCTACTGAAGCTCGTATGGACCTCTATCCTCTCTATCATCAATAAAGAGCGATGACTGATCTCTGCCCTCCTCCACTATTGTCAAAAGGTCCATCAACAAAGTTAAAGAAGAATCTTTCTTTCCAGTCTCTGCATCAGTTTTCTTCCTTCTTTCTCCTCCTTTTTCTTCTCTTATTTCTTTCTTTCTTTCGCATCCTGTGTTTCGTTTTCCATTCCTTCTCACCTTCTTTTCTAGCAAACATTGCAAGAAATTCTCTCAAACGAATCAGTCTGAGTTTGAGAGCAGTCCTATTTGCATTCAACCATCATTCTGAACTGAAACGTCCTAAACCATTCCTATTTGATTGGCAAAGGGATAATATCCTAATTATCATTTTTTTTAATTCCTATGCGTTATCGCTTAGTAGGTTCGTTCTATAAAAAAACGAACACAAGTATCTTAAGATGCTTTGCTTATCTTTGCCTCAAGGATTGTGGATTTGAAATCTCATGCCAGGATATTTTTGAGTATTAAATTGCATTAGTGTGACAGGCTTCTCATTGAAAAGAATATTAATGGCAGAAAAAGGTTGCACCGTGTTATTATATCTATGCATGCATATGCCAGTGGTGGAGATAAGGCCATAAAATAATGAGAGCACAAATATTTAATTGTACCTGCACACGATATGAAAGCAATTAACAGTGGTTGCCGAGGCCCATAATCTAATTAACCGACATATTTTTTAGTCAAGTTTTTAATATAGATCTAGGAAACCAAACCCAAAAATTTTACAGGTTGACTGCCTTATTGGTTTCGGATATATTTGGATCCAAAACTGATAACTTGGGCAGAATTTATCGCATGAGGAATGTTAGGATGTGTTTGATTTGAGAATTAGAGGGCCATGTCAGTGCGATCAAGTGGACTTGCTGAAAGAAATTTAGAGCTAAATTATTCTTTCTTTTTGACAGAGTAAATTAGTCCCATGTTATTGTTCTTAGGGGAAAGAAACGTCCGACGTTACGTAGAGTAAGCAAGATATAAGGAGAAAATGTGAAGAATTTATTGTGTAAATGTTTTCAAAAATGGCTGTCATTTTTAAGAAAAAAAATAGCTTACCTAGCCGCTTGAATGACTGCTTATTCAGTGGAATAAATAGGATAAAGTAGTCTTATTCCATCTTATTCCACTTTAACCTTCTCCTTTGCGCGCGTGAGACTGGGGAGCTCTAGAAGCATGCATGTTTGTTATCATGTTATATAAACAAATGTATATTATGTTGTAAAGAGTAAAGGGAAGACATAATTTTTGATGAATTCATATTGAAGCAAATTAAATTTCTATACGGGTGCTGTATTTATTAAGTGTTGTTAAACTTAATTCTGGACCAGTAAATATCATTAATGATCGAACTTTATATCCGCTGATGTTTATCAGAGCCACCAACAAACCGTTTAGATTAATAGTCTTGATGCGATCATCTAAGTAAAATCCTGTGGACCAAACCAGTGCAGGTCCGCTCCACCAGCTCTTTTGCTTTAACTTTCTGAACTGTTTTTTTGGGTTCTGGTGTACATGTCTTTAGCCATATGCCCAATCCCACCAAAGAAGCAAGAAAGGGAATAAAGGGTTCCATTTTGAAAGTGGTTGTTTTTAGAGGGCACGTTCATGCCTTGGTCTTCTGAAAAGATTAAAGAAATAAGACATTGGGTGCTCCTCTTCTGTAGGTTTCGCTCACAAAATTAAGTACAGTTAAAATAGCCAACATCTGCTCCACCTCCCAACCCAAACAAGCCAAAAGAAACAAACATACTCTTGGGGACAAAGGTTCTCTTTTTCCCAAGCCCTCATGTTTTGAGACTTACATGCTCTTTTAAATCAATCACAGCCTAGAGACAAAGATTCGGGAACAATGGACCCTGGCATGATGAGCAGTAATTTTGGGGGTTTGGAAAGGAATCTGGCGTCGGCAAAGATGTGGGTAATGGAGCTTGGGGCCTTGGGGGAGGAGAGAATATTCTGGGGGCTAACAAAGTTCAAGAGCTACGCTCCAAGATAACACATGCAATAAAGAGCTCCTAAAGCAAAGTTGATACACAAAGCATCATTAGACTATGATTAAGCCCTGTACAAAAGTCAGCTCACAAGCCGACGACTTCCCACACCTCCAAAAATTCACTCTTGTTCCAGCTTATCCTCTCCAAGGTTTTTCTTGTTCTAACCATCACCATAACCAAATATTTCACCAATTAATGGTTCTCTCTCTTGGAGGAGAATCAGTGCCTAAACTTGGTCTGGACTCATGGCTTTCGGTGTGATTTGTGAAAGTTGGAAAGGAAAAGAATTCTGAAAAAGAAATTTGAAAAGGTTGGCAAGGAAAAATATCTCTCTCTACTCATCAGAACTTTAGAAGAGGCCTTAGTTTTTGAAGAGAATTGTCACCTTATTATTGAAATTATGAGAAGATTTGGCTCGCCCTTTAATTCATGCAAAGTCTATTTTCATTAGACCAAACTGCATGCCTTTAGTATGCTCATAGTTGTGCCTGACACCAAGAAAATGATGTGTTCTAGAAATCTAGTCCTCTATCGAGCTTTGATCACAAGAGAGCCTTAATCATCTGTCATATGGCTGACAGCAAGAACGAGTACATGCAATCAGACCTAACATATATTGGATTTGATGTGGCTGATCGGGCCGTATTAGAGTTGATGACGGAGGTAACTAACGGAACCCCAGCCTCAGCCTCCGAGACTCCCTCGGCCTCGGACCTTCTATCCCCTCGGCCTCAAACCTCGTGTCCCTTTAGCCTCGGACTTCAGGTTCCCTCTATCTCGAGCCGCCTACACTACGTGGCCCACAACCATCTGCAGCTGCTACGTGGTTCACTAACTGTCTACGATTGCATGTGGCCACTATCCACAGCGGCGCCTGTCTAGCACGACTAGGCCTACCTGTCACCTGTGGCACCGTGCCTGGCAGGTGACTAGCGGGGTAAGACACCTCTGACATGCGCAATGTTGGTTGCGATATATTTTTGTTAGCCTGGCCACCTGCCCGCTATCGGACAACAATGCCTCGGAATCAGCCATCTTCCGAGAGCAGGAAGGAGGATTTTCGAATAGGTATAAAAACCTACACTCACAACGAGGGAAGGGATCTGAATTCAAGCTCTCTAGCTATTTTTCATTAGCTCTATTTTCTTCACTGTTCCCGAGTTACTTACTCAAGCGTCAGAGGGTCTCCACCGGTGTAATCGGTCTTCGGGGACTTTTTTGTAGGAGCTTCGTTAAGGAGAAGAATTTTCGTTTTTCGGCGTTAGAGGAACCGACTGGCGGCAACAGGAAATGCAAAGATTTTTCAGAACTTAATCTAGCTAGGTTGACTCTTTTGTGGCGCGCAAGTCCATTAAATTTCATTAAAGTATTTTTCTTGGAATATATCGGTAGACAAAATTTTTCAATATTTCTAGTTTCACCTATGCAGAGATGAGTTAATTTTTTAAAATATTCTAGTAAATGTGAGGTTTTTATACACCTAAATTAAGAAATATGCATTCTCAACTAAATGGATCACTATTTTTATAATGTATTTATCAAAAATAAAACTAAAAGTAACAAATACTTAACGAAAATTCTAAAGTTTCTTTTTTTTTTTTTTTTTTTTGAGAAATTTGGTAAAGATGTCAACGCAAATATTCAAACCTTTACTCTCTTTACAGAGGAGATATGATAACAAAGTGAAACAATCCAAGACTTTATCCAGACAATATTATTTGAATTTCATGATTCCATATAAGTATTCAAGATCAACATAGAACTAAATATACACCATTATGAGCTCTTACATGTCCCCCCATTTAAACTTCTCTATGTAAGCTCTAGCATGCTTAGTAGGTTGAGAGTTTAAATCTAATTACAAATATCATGACCCTGCTAGTCATATCTCTTAACCTGAATGGATCAAGAGTTGAGTCCATGTTGACACCAATAGCAAAAATCAAAAACCATATCCAAAAGACAAATTGGAATGCATTATTTAGATTTATTAGTCTTGTATAAGTATCCAGGATTTATCTAATATAAGTCATGGGCATTCACAATTTTCTGAAAAGCGAACAATAATAACTAATTTTATAGAACTTGGGAGGACATTGGTGCTGCAAGCCTTTGCATTAGCTTTAATTATCCAATGCATTAGCTTTAATTATGCAATGCATATTGCGGCATATGTGAGGGATGCGTAGATATATATGTAGTGCCTGCATCAATTAATTCCAAGATGCATGTGGACTGAACCCACTACAGACATGCTCCACACCCAATGTGCTTATGTTCTCAATGCAAGCACATCTGATATCCTAGTATACTCATTCACACATATCAAGATTTTATTTACATTGAGACTAGGGTAGCCAATCTATATGGCTTAATTAGTCTTCATTTGCTACGGAGACAGCATTCCTGTGGCTTAAAATGAAGATTAGTGCCAATATGAGAAAAAATAAGACCAAGAAATTGAGAGACTGATGGAATCATAGATCTCGATCAAGGAGATAAAGGTGGCATTTGTAGACGATTATTCGCTCTTTGTCTTATCCAACGTCGTGTAGCCTCGGATTAGACAGTTTCCATGTTGGAAGCACGTGCATGCCTTGTAGCATGGAATCAAAACTCCAACTCCCTCCTCTCTCTCATCTTAAACTAATCAACTGATGAGCAAACTTTTTCTAAAATAACAAAAATCCGATCGACATGGTGCAATTTGTTCCTTAATCCCATGCGTTGGACCTCCCAACATATATTTGCGAGAGTTAGTGAGGAATTTCCAAGGATTTGCATGTCATTTTAGACAAATGGTGCACCTTTTTCCTAATGTTGATGAAGGTTTTAGCCATGTGGTCCATGATTAGGTGGTGGTCGTTGGAGTCCAACATTAGATGTATAATTTATCCATACAATGGCGGTGCATGCCTTATAAACATTGCAGGGAATTATCTGTGCAGTAATAATTCACTAGACAATAATTTATCATCATGAATTTGATGAGGTAAGAGATAGTTGGCATGGCGATCATTTCAATTACAGTTTTTAATGCTGAAGAAACTTAGGTGGCATTGAAGAGCTATGGAAGAAGTCTATGTCAACTGACATATTCATATTATGATTTTAGGTGAGTCACAATTGGACACAACATAAGTTTTATTTTAGTGCTGTTTTTAATTATGAAAACAATCAACAACCAGCAACTCTCTCATGAAAATGATATACTGGCTTTGGAATCCTTATCCTTGGTGAGACGCAGTCAATGAACTCGATCATCTAGCTGATCATCAACACTATATTAGACAAATATCACTGCACATTTTTTTTTTTGATGTTTTTGGATGAAGACATTTCTTTGAGCATTGATTTGTTAATTAGCTCACTTTGAACAATAACTTTTTTTTTTTTTTTTGAGGAGGAGGAGGGGATCCAAGGAACAGTGATACTTAATAAATGAACGCATTATAGATCAGACAAGCTTCCAAAAGAAAATTGGCTGCAAAAAGATACAGTGAGGCGTTTGTTAACATCATTCTCCTATTTTAAAGATAGAAACTTAACAATTTCCACTGCAATCGGTTGCCCATAGGCGCAAAGGAAGCAAAGGAAGCATGTGTCTTTGCGAAACGCCACTTCCACCGAAGGCCTTAGTTACGTTTTAAAATTTTTGTTTTGCTGGAATGGTCTGGGACCCAAAATATTCTTCCCATTTCCCAAAGCAATCTTTGAGAACTTTTGTTGGCTACTTAGACCAAGAAATTAACTCTGAGCATTTCAAAGATTAATAAAAGGGCAACAAAACAAATTATGGGATAATCATTCCAAATGGGAAAGGCACCGAGGCGCAGCTTTTGCTCCCACCTCATCATATGTGTCATCATGCACCTTTATCCCCACCCCCTCTGGCTAATAAAACTAGAATCTTCAGCCAGCCTTCACTTTTCACCGCCACTCCTTAACCAACATTGCTATTCTATTCATCCCAGCAGCTCTACCTTGAGACCATCCCAGAAGCTCTTCCTTAAGAGTTAAGACCCCGTAGGGAGAAAGAGACGTGCGTGCCCTCGGAGAGAGAGAGAGAGAGAGAGAGAGAGAGAGAAAGAGAAAGAGAGAGAGTGTGTGTTTTGCTGTCAAGGAAGGAGGAAGGAGAGAAAAAATGGCAGGAGAAGCGATCTCAAAGTCTTTCCCACAAATTCATCTCAGGAATCCAATCCTCCCATCGTAAAGAAGAAGAGAAACCTACCAGGACATCCAGGCAATGAAGCTGTTCTCTTCTTTACTCTCATAGTTTTCCTTCACTGATTCCTTCTCTTCCATCCATAGCTCTTATTGTTGATTTCACGTGTTAATGAGCAGATCCTGAAGCAGAAGTCATTGCCTTGTCTCCAAAGACCCTCTTGGCCACAAACCGGTTTGTGTGCGAGATATGCGGCAAAGGCTTCCAGAGAGATCAAAACCTGCAGCTCCACCGCCGGGGCCACAACCTTCCATGGAAGCTGAGGCAGAGAAGCACCAAAGAGGCGAGGAAGAGGGTGTACGTGTGCCCTGAGAAGACCTGCATCCACCACAACCCATCGAGGGCCCTCGGCGACCTCACCGGCATAAAGAAGCACTTTTGCCGCAAGCACGGTGAGAAGAAGTGGAAGTGCGAGAAATGCTCCAAGAGGTACGCAGTGCAGTCCGACTGGAAGGCCCACTCCAAGATTTGTGGCACGAGGGAGTACCGTTGTGACTGTGGCACCCTCTTCTCTAGGTATGGAAACTAGTCCTCTTATAGCCATTTATTTTACTTAATACCTTGGTGTCAAGATTAATCACAGGGATGGGCGTCCAACTAGGAAGCCACTGGAAGAAAAGGTATGTGAAGGTGTATGTTATTGCAACAAGTACTTAGCTAACTTATGATGAAGGCACCAAGGTCTCTCTCTCCCTGTATCTTTTGAATCCTCTTGCATTTGGCATCATGAAAGCCAAAACTAAGGATTAGCCGATTGATAAAAATAATTCTTTCCTCTTAAATTAGGGAGCCATTGGAAGAAAGCTATATATATGATGGTGTCTCCTAACAATAACTTGTTAGCCAACTTCTGATAAAGTCCATCAACATCTCTTTCTAGATCTCTTCATCAATCTTTTAGTTTGATGAGGGAAGCGCAGGACAGAATCACTTGATCTGACGATGTTATTGACATTCCCTCAATACTATTGTCTATTTATCTCCTTTTCTCGTCTGCCAACTTAATTATTAGAATAATCTAATGAAGTGTTTGTGATCAATTCACTGATAAACAGGAGGGACAGCTTCATAACCCACAGGGCCTTCTGCGATGCCTTAGCGGAAGAGACCGCACGAGTTTCTGCAGCATCTAACATCAGCAACTTGACATCGATCGGTAATGCCAATTATCACTTCACTGGGGGTTTGATGAGATCTAACATGGTGCAGCATTTCCCAGCTATTTTAAGCCTGCAATATTGGCCGAAGGACATGCAGACGATCATGCTATGCCCGGGCTTTCGCTCTGGATGGGACAAAGACCTCAAAATAGTGAGAGCTTGAGCACTGATAATAGTCTCTCTGCCATGCATCAAATGGGACCAATGAGTATTGCAACAGTACTGTACAGCGATCCCTTTGCTTCATGCTCCAACGCCCAGCAACTTGACTGCCAGTTAAGTTGGATGTATGGTAGTAACAAACTGGCCTCTTCAAGCTCTGGAGTGCTGACGAGCACCTCCCTACCTACTAGTTTGAAGGAAGTGGACCTTATGAGCGTTCCTTCCTTGTATAGCACTCAGCATCATCAGCAGTCCATGCCGGCGTCTGACAAGTCCGCAACTGCATTGCTGCAAAAAGCTGCACAAATTGGCGTGACTTCCTCTGGTCCATCTTTCTTTGGAAGCTTGGAGATGAAGTGCCACAGCACTCAAATCCAAGATGGCATAAAATATGATGGTTTATTGAATCCAAACCATCCAAGTGCGGCCGCCAACATGGAGAGTAGTCTAAAGAACGTTGCCAGTGATATCACAGTGTCGAATCCGTACAGTGATGTGTTCTCTGCAAGGCATCACATGGCTCAAAAAGATGGTGCAGGAGGAGGAGAAACTAGGGATTTCTTGGGTGTTGGGGTCCAAACCTTCTGCCCACCATCAGTTAATGGATGGATTTGAGCTTGTTAGGGTTTACAACTCACGTACTTATCCATTGAAAGAAAGCTGATGAGTTAAAGAAAAAGAAGTGGAAGTGGAGGTGTGGAGAGATTATATTATGAGCAAACTTTTTGCAGGGGAGAAAAGGTCGTATGAGTGCTTGATGGGAGCTAATAAGGAGATATGCCTGCAGGAGAGCCCAATTTTATTCAGCACTAAGTTTGATCAGCACTGGCAGGAGATCCTTGCATATTCTCATGGACCCCCGAAAGGCACTCCTTTTAGGTTGCCACTTTAGTTTTCGGAGAAAGAAGATCAAAAAAAAAAAAGGTGGGGAATGGGGGCGGTGGGGGGATCGGGCAAGGAGCACCCTCCTTTTTAGCTCTATTATTGCTTTGTTTCATGGCTATCTTCCTTGCCTGTTCAAATTGAATTTTAGTATTTTTAAAGTGTTACAAAGTTGGTTCCTTTGTTCCAAGCAAGCCATAGGCTTTAGTTATATGCTTTACTACGTGTATGCTAGTGCTTGAACAGTGGCGTCCGAGTGCTCTCCATTCTAGAGGATGCAAAAGCTTGGTCATATGTGCACGTATATGTTTTTATGCACACATGGGATGTCCACCTGATGGAGCGTGAATATTGTAATTTTAGGCTTTAATTTTTGGCACACGAATGCACGGGCCCTATCCTCCCATGACTTTGAATGCAAATGTATTGGGACGCTTTGCCATCCCATCAAAGCTTTTAGATCTGCTAACCAGTCCAAAAAAAAAAAAAAAAAGGCTTTAGATCTAGTGGAGCATATGGCTTTGTTGACCGTCCAAGGGAAAAGCAATTGACCCCGCTGCTAAGTTTTCTTCATGGAACGAGTGATGTGATAGCAATGACTCACCAAGGGAGGGCCAAATAACCAGATGATGTCAAATGGCAAGGCCATTAGGTGTGGGTTAAGGCATCGATGTTTCTCTTTATTGGCGTGCTTTATTTTTTTTCCTTTATTCTTTCCTCCTCCTATGATCACCGTTCTCCCACTGTGGAGCATGAGACTTGACATGGTCCATTGCTAGATAGAAACCAAGCCCAGCCCCAGCATTGGTGGAAGCGGGGGGTGATAAGCCAGCTTTGTTTTTAAGCTGAACATTTACCTTTCCTTGTCATTTACCTTCATCAATTCTTAATCTTGTTGTTTAACCTCTGCCAACCATTAATGGCACTGGAGCAAACTAACTCTCAAAATTAATGGATACGTTAACTTCTAACGTGCACCTAGGTGTAGCACATCTTGAGCTTTACGTACCATACCTTTAAGCACCCAGGATTATTTCAGAATAAAATCTAGGTGCAATTTGTTAGGTGCTTGCTATTATGTAATAGTTGTACATGTATCATATGCTAGCTAGGTAGAGATTCTTTATAATGCTTTTCAAAGTTTGTAAATCATACCTAAGATTATGTCTCAGCCATGTGGGAGGAGTAGAACGGCATCCTGCATTCTTTCTTTCAAACCTTCATGCAAATATATCACAAATAAAATATTTTATTAAAAAAGTTTAACTTATATGAAGTTATCATATTAAGAGTTAATATTTAAATTCATGTTTAAATTTAATTAAATTTAATTATAAATACATAAAGTTCATCTGAATTATAGAACGGGTTCACTTTAATATTATTTATCAGTATTCAAAATTTTACTGAAAATAATCAGCAAAAAAATATTTTTTAAGCTTCTTGATTTTTTTTTTTTTTCTTTGTACAAAATTGGAGCCATAATGTCTCTAGTGAGTAGAAGGTTAAACATTAGCAAAATCCATGGGAAGTATCAGTTATGGCCCCGGTCTCTCGGCATTATAATGCTGAAATAGTGCTTCACCATTATAATTTGATCTCGTCGTCTGCATGGAAGACTCGTCGCCTCCTTGGACGCCCTCCTCGCCCCCGACGGCGAGGTGCTGCTGGGATACAAGCTTCGGTCTCCCGAAGCCCATCAAGTGTTCTGAGAGCGATGTCGGCTGGTGTTTCCGGTTATAGAGAAGATCCCCCACCAGGATCTTCACCCGGATTATGCCTACGAAGAGAACCGTTTTGTATACCCTCAGGAAGAGGGAGTGAGAAGGGCTGGCGGTAGAAGAATAGCTGCGGGGAACGTTTCCGTTCAAGCACACCAGGTATTTGATTATATGCCACCGTGAAGTCTCTGTTTTTGATACCTTGCTTGCACCATGGTTTCTTTTGATTCGAGGAAAAGGATGGAATTTCTAAAGACAAATTATACCAAGACTGGGGCATCATAAAGGTTCTCCTCCTTTCTTTTAAGGGAAGGCATTGCCAAGTTATTCCTATATTAATGCAGCTGTAGCTACAAAGATGTCCTTGATCCTTGGCTTTTGCAAAGTTCATGCTTAATTTAGCAAGAAAACACCACCTTTCAGAAAGCGAAAGAAACCCTTAGTATCTTTCCATGGGAATGGTGATACCGAATCTGCTTCTTTAGTAAAATAGCTATGGCAGTGGGAACTGGGAAGGCCAATAGCCAACCCATACCTATATCTTATCAAGGAAATAAGCTCAGGTAGTCCTTGGAATCATGTCAAATAGGAGCAGAAGTATGAAAAATATTTAGAAAAAAATATACTTTTGGACCTCAAACTTTGGCTCTTTATTTTGTTACCCATATATAGTAACCCAAGAGGAGGGATGAATTAAATTTTTTTAAACATTTAATAGATTAGCAAGTATGTGCACTTAGATATTTTTTATAAATAAATTAAGTATAGTACGGTGTAGATAATATGCAAGCAACCACAAGAAAAATACAACCAAACATAAAAGATTTATTGTGCTTCGGTGCTAACCCTGCACCTACGTCCATACCACAAGAACCCCTCAAAAATTCCACTATCACCCTAGCCAACCTGGCTAGCAACTTATTTCAGGCACAAGACAGCCTTACACTTAGCCTTTCGGGCTAACCTCTTGTTTACGAGTATAAGGGGACCTTACACACTAGCCTTTCGGACTAGCCCTCTTATTTATGGGTACAAAAAAACCTTACATACTAGCCTTCTGGGCTAGTCCTCTTGTTTATAGGTACAAGGGAACCTTACACACTTGTTTTTGGGCACAAGCAGACCTTACAAGATCAAGCACAATAATATCAAGTTTATATAATAAGCTCCTAATAAATGAGTAGATATTCAACAAGAAATACTTAGCAAATATTGAAGAATACTTCTCAAGATGGCTCTTTCTTTGAGCATATCAGAGCAATGATGAAGCCTTTGATTGAAGCTTGAATGCTCTTCAAAGGGTGGTTGTTTAAGCTTGAATCACCATGCCAAGAATCAGAAATATTTGACGGCTTTGAAACAATGAATGCAACTCTTTAATAAACCAAAACAAATCTCTCTTTCAAATGATTTTTCTTTTTCACTCTATTTTTTACTGATATTTTTTTTCTTTTCTTTTCCTCGCATTTACTGTTGAATCACTGTTCAACAGCTAAATATATAACTAACACAGAAAAATATAACCGTTATATGACCGTTGTAAAATAGAATGAGAAAGAGAAAGAGAGCAACAACAACAACAACACTTAGCAAGCTTAGCTAACGAGTCCGACCATCCAAGAATAAAATTTGATTGCCTGACTCCAAAGATTAGATGCCCAAGTGAAGAATCAAAGAAGCCTCAAGAATGGAATTAATGGACTGAAAAATCAGAATGAGAACCAGCCAGCAAGAGTCCAAAAAATTTCAAAGATAAAACGACAAGCCAAATGGAAAAGTAGCATGCCAATCCACAAAGTTGGCACCCCAATTTTGAAAAACGGCAATCAAGTACAAAATCGGCAGCCCAACATATTCAATTTGGCATACCAAATTTTTGAGCACAGGAAGCCAATAGAGAGCATCAATAAACCGGTAAGCCAACATCTCAAATTGGCATTCCAACTTTTGAACCTGGAAGCTATGAAACAACCAGCCGAATGCTAAGGGAAATTGGCATCCCAACTTTAAATCCGATAGACTAATTTTAAGTACCAAAGAGCAAACAGAATGCTTTAAAAAATTAGCATTCCAATCTCCCAAACTGGCAGGCCAATTTTAAGTGCAGGGAGCCAAACAGAGAGCTTTAGAAAATTAGCATTCCAAATATTAAAACCAGCAAGCCAACTTTTGAGCAATGAAAAAATAGGAAACCAGTAGCCGAACATATTTAGAATCCGGCAAGCTAAGTTTGAAGTCATGAAAACTCAGGAAAATCTAAATCGAATACATTGCAAATCGGTATGCTAATTCCAATAACTGGCAACCTATAAATAAGAATCAGAAAGCTACATCCAAGTAAAATTAGCATTCCAACACTAAAACCAACAAGTCAATAAGCATTAGGAGATAAAAAATAATTCGATCGTACATTTGCCAAGCAAGAAATAACTTCAAGGAAATATTCAAAATATCATAGATTTTAAATAGAATTTGTAAGACGATTGAATCCCGTTCAAGACAATGCAAATATAATTAAACTTGAAATATATTTATTAAATAAACCATCCACACATAAAGTATATAAAAACACATGAAAACCATTTAGTGGTCACAAAATCCAAGTCCCTTGAAAAAATAATTTAATCGCTCCAAACCTTTTGAAAACAATTTAAATTGTAAAGCACATCCGCAGAATTAATACATTACCTTTCATTTTACCTTTGTAATTTATCTTGATTTAAAGTAACACCATCTTCTTGATGATTCATCTGAAATTTATTTAACTTAATCATAAGATCATTAGTATCATACTTAATTGTTTTGTAATCATCAAAATCAATATAAGGCCAACAATCTTTCCCTTTTTGATGATGACAAAACCATCAAATCCATGTAAATCGAGAAAATCATCACAAATCCATATGCAAAATTCTAAAAGTCTAGAAGTTGAAATAATATTTTTAGACTTAAAAGAAATTTTATTTATTTATTTTTAAAATTAACATGCATCACAAATCATCATATCTTTTTAAAAATTAAGTTTGACAAACCTTTAACCAAATTCTTTTTGAATAATTTAGAAAGCAAATCCATGCTGACATATGCAAGTCTATGATGTCATAATCAACTAAATTCATCTATCATAGCATTCATAGCAACTAAACAATCGAAACTATGATCATTCAAATCAACAATATTAATATTTTTAAATCTATGACCAATAAATTTTATGCAATTATCGGCAGGTTTAATAACAATGCAAAGAGATGATTCAAAAGATAATTTTAAAACCTTTATCACTAAAGCAAGTTAGTGCTAAGCAAGATATATTTCAATTCATTTACAAGCAAGATATTGTCAATAAGAGTAGAGGGAGTGATACCAATTTTACAATGCCAACAATTTTATTTGGACCATTATATATCTCCAAGATAATCACTCTTTCATCATTAGCATCCAAAGTGATGAATTGAGATTCATCATCCATCACGTGTCTTGAGCACCGCTATCTAGTATTATTTTCTTTTAGCTCTACGGGTTGCAAGACACACCTGCATCCATAAAATCAATTCTTGCTCCTAGGTACCCAAGCCTTCTTGGATCCTTTAGGGTTAGTCAAGATAGTTCCTTTTGAACCCAAATCTTTTTCATACTATTGCATGCATATGACTTATGACCTTTTAAACCACATTTAAAACATGTAACATTAGAAAAATCATTTCGAGGTACAAAAATATTTTTCAAAAGCTTTTATTTTTTTAAAGAATTATATCTTAAGCCTGCTTTATCAAAAACTATTTTTGACTTCAAGAATCATGTTGAGTTTGGTTGAGCTTAAGGTAAATTTGTTAACAATAGGTTTAAGCTTTTTAACTTCATTTTTCAAATTCATGTTTTCTTGGGTAAAGAATCATTTTCTTTTGAAACTTTTTTTCTTTTCCAAAGTTAAGTTTTTAACTTGATTTTTTAAATCTTTATTCTTAGAATTAAGTTTTGCAAAATTATCTATCAATTCATAAAATGCACCATGCAATTCATCAAAAGTAAAATCATCTAAAATGCTCGGACTTACCTCGTCGTTATCCGCCATAAAACAAAAATTGGCCTTTTCATTAATGATATTTTTCTTTCTTTAAATTCTTTCTCATAAATTTCTTGAATTTTCTTGTAAAAGAGCCATATCATTATCTTCATCACTATCACTTGAGGAGCCTTTATTCTCATCCTTTTGTATTGCACACTTTAGTGCTATAAGTCTCTTATTTTTATTTTTGGACTCTTCTTCATTAAGATGTTGCTTTGTTAAAGCTCATGAGTCATCAGCGATCCCATCAGTTCTTCAAGAGATACAATATTTAGGTCCTTGGCTTCTTGAATGGCAGTGACTTTAGCTTCTCAAGACCTAGGCAATGATTTTAATACCTTTCTCACAAGATCAACATTAGTGTAGGATTTACCAAGGCTTTTAAGCTCATTAATAATATCAGTGAATTTTGTAAACATATCAGAAATACTTTCATAAGATTTCATTTTAAACAATTCATATTTATGAACAAGCATATTTTTTTATGACTCTTTGACTTGATTGGTACCGTCATGGGTAACTTTTAATATATCCCATATTTCTTTAGCAGATAAATAAGTAGATATGCGATTAAACTCATTAGCATCTAAAGAGCAATATAAAACATTCATGGCTTTAGCATTGAGCTGATCCATTTTCCTATCATGCAAATCCATTCCGTTTTTGGTTTGAGAATAACAATATCATTTGATCTAATAGTGGATGTGTCAGGTCCATTGACTATGATGCTCCATAAATCATAATCAAATGTTTAAAAAAAATTCTCATACATGCTTTTTAGTATGTGTAATTTGTGCCATTAAAAAGTGATGGTCTATTTGTGGATTGTCCCTCACTCAATAAGGTTGCCATAATCTTTAGTTCAAAGCCTTTTACAGTTTAAAATTAAGAGCACCTGTTCTGATACCATTTGTTGCCCAGATATAGCAACCCAAGAGGGGGAATGAGTTGATTTTTAAAAATTTAATAGACTAGCAAGTATGTGTACTTAGATATTTTTATAAATAAATTAAGTGTAGTGCAGTGTAGATAATATTCAAGCATAAAAGATTTATTATGGCTCAGTGCCAACCCTGCACCTATGTTCACACCCCAAGAACCCTTGAAAATTTCACTATCATCCTAGCCAACCCGGCTAGCAACTTGTTTCCAAGCACAAGGCAGCCTTACACTTAGTCTTCCAAGCTAACCTCTTATTTATGGATACAAGGGGACCTTACACACTAGCCTTCTGGGCTAGTCTCTTATTTACGGGTACAAAAAACCTTACACACTAGCCTTCCGAGCTAGTCCTCTTGTTTATGGGTACAAAAAACCTTACACACTTATTTTCGGGCACAAGCGGGCCTTACAAGATCAAGCACAATAATATCAAGTTTATACAATAAGCTCCTAATAAATGAGCAGATATTCAACAAGAAATACTTAGCAAATATTGAAGAACACTTCTTAAGATGGCTTCTTCCTTTGAGCACGTCGGAGCAATGATGAAGCCTTTGATTGAAGCTTGAATGCTCTTCAAAGAGTGGTTGTTGGAGCTTGAATCACCACACCAAGAATCAGAAATAAATGCACTTTGGTGGCTTTGAAATAATGAATGTAACTCTCCAATAAAGTAAAACAAATCTCTCTTTCAAATGATATTTCTCTTTTTCACTCTATTTTTCACTTATATTTTTCTTTCTTTCTTTTCCTCACATTCACTGTTGAATCACTGTTAACAGCTCAATATATAACAATATAGAAAAATATAACCATTACATGACCATCATGAAATAGAATGAGAAAGAGAGAGAGAGCAACAACAATACTTGGCAAGCTTAGCTAACGAGCCTGGCCATCCAAGAATAAAATCTGGTTTCATAACTCCAAAGATTAAATGCAAGTGAAGAATCAAAGAAGCCTTAAGAATGGAATTAATGCCTAAAAAATCAGAACGAGAACCAGCCAGCAAGAGTCCAAAAAATTCCAAAGAAAACGACATTCCAATCGATAAAACGGCAAGCCAAATAAAAAAGTAGCATGCCAATCTACAAAGTTGGCATCCCAATTTTAAAAACCGGCAAATCAAGCAGAATCGGCAGCCCAACATATTTAACTTGGCATGCCAAATTTTTGAGCACAGAAAGCCAACAAAGAGCATCAATAAATTGGCAAGCCAACATCTCAAATTGACATTCCAACTTTTGAACCCGTAAGCTATGAAATAACTAGCCGAATGCTAAGAGAAATTGGCATTCCAACTTTAAATGCAGCATACTAATTCTTAAGTGCCAGAGAGCAAATGGAATGCTTTAGAAAATTATCATTCCAATCTCCCAAACCGGCAGGCCAATTTTAAGTGTCAAAGAGCCAAACAAAGAGCTTTAGAAAATTAGTATTTCAAATATTAAAACCAACAAGCCAACTTTTAAGCAATGAGAAAACAGGGAACCAGCAGCTGAACATATTTAGAATCTGGTAGCCCAATTCCAAATTTGGCAAGCTAAGTTTGAAGTCATGAAAACTCAAAAATCCAAATCGAAGACATTGCAAATCTGGTATGCTAATTCCAATAACTGACAGCCCATAAATAAAAACTAGGAAGCCACATCCAAGTGAAATTAGCATTCTAACACTAAAACTGACAAGTCAATAAGCATTAGGAGATCAAAAACAGTTCGATCGTACATTTGCCAAATAAGAAATAACTTCAAGGAAATATTAAAATAACAAATAGAGATTTGTAAGATGATTGAATCTAGTTCAAAACAATGCAAATATAATTAAACTTAAAATACATTTTAGTAAGTAAACCATCCACACATAAAGTATATAAAAATATAAAAACCATTTAGTGGTCACAAAATTCAAGTCCCTTGAAAAAATAATTTAATCGTTTCAAACCTTTTAAAAATAATTTAAATTATAAAGCACATCCACAGAATTAATACATTATCTTTTATTTTACCTTTGTAATTTACTTGATTTGAAGTAACACCATCTTCTTAATAATTCATCTAAAATTTGTTTAACTAAATCACAAGATCATTAGTACCATACTTAATTGTTTTGTAATCATCAAAATCAATATGAGACCAACATATTTTAATCCTTAAATTTTTAGTTGTTACAATTTAATCTCTTATATTTTATAAATATTACTTTCTTAATATTTTAAATAAATTAAAATTGATAGAATAACTGATACATCACTATTTTTGATTTATGCAAGATACAAAGAAAATCCTTTGATTTGAGGAAGCACTCACTAGGAATGCCAGAATTTAGATCTTTCTTTTCTTCTACCTCATATAGGTGGTGTAAGATGAAATGAGAAAAAAGAGAAGATCTATTTTATTTATAATAAGATCCTAATAGGCCCTTTCATGAGTCGCTATTAGGTGCATTGCTAAAGAGAAGGCCTATATAAGCTCAAACAATATAAATCCTAAATCAACAGTGATCTCATCATGCATGTACCATTGAATCATATTTGTCCAGCCCTTTAATAATCCGAAATCATCTATGATTGGTGGTATCTCACAAAAAAAATTTCAACACTTTTTGCACTAGCTTATGTCTTGTAATGATCAAAAATGTCAAAGTTTGCAGTAACATGTATAATAGCATGGCTTACACATTCACGAAGAACAGGGCAAGGCAATGAAACCTAAGAGAGGGAGGAGGAGAGGGACTCACTGGCCAGGTTTACTTACCACGTGTTGCTGAAGGTGGTTTTAGAATGGCATAATCAATGCGCATTTCTCTCATGACCCAGAATTAGTAGCCTTAGTGGTTCAAAGATGGATCATCCATAACCAGATCACATCTGAAGATTACAAAAGTTAATCATATGCATCAATATGATCACATTTTCTCTTACATAGGCCACAAAATAGAGTCCCAAAGGGATTAATGTTGTCTATCGAATGGTGATGATGACCTAGGTTATGATTCATGAGGAAACATTTAAAATTTAAATTTCATGGTTTTAATATTTCAAGGGCAGTTAATAGGTGGAGTGTTGATATTGGGCCAACCAGCAGTCAAATAGAGAAATATATCAAATCATGAAAGCCTCATATAGGAAGGCTTAACAAATGAGGATCCATAAAGCTATCCCAGGAAATTAAAAAATGGTTTGGTGGTTATAGTTATAGCTACTAGGTTTCATATTTGGTTCAAATCCAGGTTGCTGAATATATATAACTTGATCATCACCTTTCCATTTGTCTATGGAAACTCATGTCTTCCATATTATGGCCATTTATTCTTTGGCATTTCTCATTCCATTTTTGTGTGAATTGTCCGAAGTTATCCAGATTATAAAGAGAAGTTCTTTGTATTTAAAAAAAAACACTTCTAAGAGACCATTGACCATTGTAAGCCTTTTTTTTGTTCTTCAGTCTAATGGCTGTCGATTCATGTGCCACAATATCTAGCACACTTTAACGATCTCATTAAGGTTTTATAAATAATTATTATTTTATTAAGCAGCATCTATAGAAGTCTATCTTTTTATTTATAGGCTGGATTCTTCGTAGATCATGTTCTCTATGAACTTAAATCATCTTTATTCTTAACCTTCTTTTTTTAGTTAATGACAGCAACACATGGTTTGTACATTAGTTATAAGAAGGAACTAGTTTTATGTCCAATTAAACTTTAAGCACTATATTACTGTTTGATTCAATGTGGTGTTTTACGATTGATTGTCTATTACTTTACAATATCTTAATAATATGTTAACAAAAAGATGGTTAAATAAAAAAATAAAAGGATCAATTCTTGGTTTTTCATTTAAAAACTTTAAAAGATAATTTTACGGTATTCTCAAAAGAGACGCACCTTACATAATAAGAGATTGAGTTTTAGGTGAAATTTAATTATTTGCTTGTATTATTTTTTGAGTTACAAAGATCCTCGAAAATGAAAAGAAAATTTTTAAATTTGGTTTTCTTGAAGGTCAATCATTCAAAAAGATTTTTTAAGATTTTTTTATTTTTTTTTTTATTATATAAAAAAAAAAATTATAGTATATCTCGCTCCTTTAAGAAAAAATTCATGGTTTTGCCATGCTAGCCATTGAGGATTGACATTCTTATATACTATTTTTTCTCTATTATCTTATTACTTTGTAATGATTTGACCTCAAAAGATTCTTTGATGATCAGCCAACTGATTTCTCTCATATGCTATTCTCATATATTTTGATGATTTGTCCTCAAAAGATGCTTTGATAATTTAACATTTCAAGAATGAGTGGCGCTCATTTTTTATGAATGAGTGGTGCTCATTTTTTATGAGAATAGTATATTTTCACGGCTTGAAAATAGCAAAAAAATTATTAAAATAATTAAAAAAAATCATTAGTATAGAAATTCAATTATAAAATAAATGCATACTAAATAAATATTTATGGCATATATATAGTTCTGATATTAGAAAAGTCTTTGTATATCGCCTTCGGTGCAGTAAATCTAACATGGGCTGTACCGCTCCTTCTTATTGGTTCACATGGATCCCACGTGGCCTGATGCTGCGGGATGGCATAGCACTGATACGATGTTACATTTTGATTATGACGTCCATTAAAAACCGTTCAGCCTTATTTTGAAAGTGGTGTACAGACAAAAATGCCCTTTCCCTCCATGTACTTCTATCCGCCATCTTTTATTGAATTATATCTGATGGAAGAAAAACTCTTTCGATTCTAAAATATTCTTCCCCCTCGCTTTGATTTTTGAGTGCAAGGCAAGATCCTCTCCCCTCGCTCTAAGAGTTCGATCTAAGGATTTTCTCCTATTTTCGTTGATGATATAAGCTTCTTCGTTGCTCAGAAAAAGTGCTGAATACTTCTCTTATTTTCGGTCGAAAGAAAATATTTCAGTTTCGAGGCGGGAATACCTAGCTATTGAAAACTTCTTCATTAACTTCAGGAGAAAATATCATCCGCAAGAAGAAGTAAAAAGTCCTTGTTCTCGCATCTTTTTATAGCTCCTTTATTACACCAACTGTTTTGATCGCTATAGGAAGTTATGCATTAGGAAACCGTTTAATGCTCAGGTAGCATCCCTGGCATGTTATGATATTCTCGAATCATAACTCAGTCCTCTAGCGAATGTCAATACCTTTAATTTTATGTTTTTCTGCACGAATGTCATACTCTTTTAACTAGGATGTTATACCTTATAAACTAAGGTGTCGTCAGAGTGTTCCGGCCTATATTCTCCGTTATACCCTAACTCTAAAGCTCTAGTGTCGTTATTTTACAACTTGGGTGTCGTACGCTATTTTCTGGCTGTCGTAAGTTTTCGTATTCAGTTTCAGCTAGGGTCTCGTAATATGAGATATGGGGTGTCATAATAGACTTTCTGAGGTATCGTAAGTTTATGGCTTAACAGTTACATCTAGGGTGTCATTATATAAGAATTGGGGTATCGAATAAATCTTTTGGGTGTTATAAGTCCATAGTTATCATCTTCGACATCCCGATACCTATTTTATAGCTCCGGTGTCGTAATTTATTTTCTGAGGTATCGTAAGTTTCTGCCTTAGCAGTTTCAATTAGGGCATCATCATGTTACAGCTCCGTTGTTGTGAGTTATTTTCTGGAGTGTCGTAAGTTGCTTTCTGGGGTGTTGTGCGTTTCAGTTATGTCTTTAACTGTTAACGAATGTTGTAGTTTTTATCTAGGGTGTTGTAGGTTTGTAACTGCAGTATCATAATGTTTTTTTGGGTGTCGTAAGGTTCTGCTTTAACAGCTTCAACTAGGGTGTCGTAACAGTTTTTCTGAGGTGTCATAAGTTCTATGTCATCATCTTTGACATTCCGGTATTCTATTTGAAGCTAGGGTATCGTCATTTGACAGCTCGAGTATCGTAAGTTATTTTCTGGGGTATCGTAAGTTCTGATTCTATTGCATTTTGGGTGTCGTAATATGAGAACTAGGGTGCCGTAACAGTCTTTCTGGGGTGTCCTAAGTTCGTGGCTTAACAGTTATATCTAGGGTGTCGTTATATAAGAACCGGGGTATCGAATAAATTTTTTTGGGTTGTCGTAAGTTCCATAGTTATCATCTTCGACATCCCGATACTCTATTTTACAATTCCGGTATCGTAAGTTTCTGCCTTAGCAGTTTTAGTTAGGTCGTCATCATGTTACAGCTCCGTTGTCATGAGTTATTTTTTGGGGCATCGTAAGTTGTTTTCTGGGGTGTCGTAATTCTCAGTTATATCTTTAACTGTTAACAGGTGTCGTAGTTTTTATCTTGGGTGTCAGTTATTTTCTGGGGTGTCGTGAGTTTCAGTTATGTCTTTAATAGTTAAAGGGTATCATAGTTTTTATCAGGGGTGTCGTAAGTTATTTTCTAGGGTGTCATGAGTTTTAGTCATGTCTTTAACTATTAAAGGGTGTCAGCTTTTATCTAGGGTGTCGTAAGTTATCTTTTGGGGCGTCGTAAGTTCCTATCTTAACATTTCAGCTAGAGTGTCGTAATATGTGAACCTTGGTGTCGTTAGGCCCTACCTTAATGTCTTATGAATGGGTATCGTCATTTTACAGCTATGGTGCCGTAATTTGTAAACTGGGGTATCGTGACTTCTGAACTTGGGTGTCGTAAGTTCATATCTTTAACTGTTAATGGGTGTCGTACTTTTTAACTGGGGAGTCATACAGGAAGCCATTATTCAAACCATCGATGGCATGTATTCCTGGTATTTGGGGTTTGAACATAACTGAGGTATCGTATTTTTTAACTGAGGTGTCGTATTTCTTTAACATAGGTGTCGTAATGCTTTGTCAGGATAAATTGATAGCTAAATCTATGGATATCAATGTTTATGACTATCTGCCTATATTTTCACAGACGATGCTGAAATTATAGATCGAAAAGAAATTGAACATACTTCCGGTCGTGCACCTTCACCCATCACTCAAAATGCAGGGGATGATACTGTTGTTCCTCAAACTGGAATGAAATTCAATTTAGCAGATGATGTATATACTTTCTATAATGGATACGCAAAAAGAGTTGGTTTTGGAATCACAATAGTATGTAACAGGGCCAACTACAACAAATAACTTTGCTTCAAGCACCTGGCGTGTTGAAGGCAAGGAAAATCCAGAAAAACAGAGAAGAGTATGAATCATAGGGATACTGGCAAAGTTGATTGGTTATCTACGGTCCCATAGAAGGATTAGCACACTAGAGAAGGCATAGATCAGTAATTTACATGCCATAAATGTACCAATAACTCAGATATACTCTATCATAGCAAGGAGAAAAGGGGGTAGAAGACAATTGGATTTCACAGAGAAGGATGCTCGTAATTTCATTTGTCGCGAACGTCAGTCTCAGCTGAAAGAAGGAGATGCTCAGTCGATAGTAATCCATTTCATCGAAATGCAAGTAAGAAATCCCAATTTCTTCTATACCTTGATCTTAATGATAATGGTCAGCTCAGGTCTGTCTTTTGGATTATCCAAGGTGCAAGATTGGCATGCACATACTTTGGTTATGTTCTCAGCTTTGACTCAACCTACTTGACAAATAAATATCAAATGCTTTTTGTCCATTTGTCGGGGTCAACCATCATGGACAGTCCACTTTGCTTGGTTGCACATTGTTGTCTGATGAGAGGACTGAGACATATAAATGGATTTTTCAGTCATGGATGGATGCAAATGGTGGTTAAGCACCTATTGCCATAATAACTGACCAAGATAAGGCAATCGAGGCTGCTGTTAGGAAGGTTTTTCCTAACACACATCGATTTTGTCTTTAGCATATATTGAAGAAGATACATGAAAAGATTGTCCATATTTGTACAGCAAATCCCAAATTTATGGTTGATTTTAATGAGGCGATATATGATTCACTGACCATACAGTCATTCGAGGAAAGATGGGCACATCTTATAGAGAAATATAAAGAATGCAAGGCTATAAATTGGTTCAATGGCTTTTACGAATATCGAGATAAATGGGTCCCGGTTTTCCTTAAGGATGCATTCTTCATAGGTTTGTAGGACATTGTGTTTGGTTCATGTTCATGTTCAATACTTCTTTTTTTGACATAATTATGTACCAGGATGTCATCTTCACAAAGTAGCGAGGACATCAATCACTTCTTCGATGGGTTTATAAATTCAAAGACTGCACTCACAGATTTCATAAATAAGTACGAAGACGCCTTATGAGGCCGAAAATAAGAAAGATAATAGGACATTGCAAACGATTGCTTTCCTAAAGACATCCTCATCTTTTGAGAGGCAAGCTGCAGGAAAGTATACAAGGCGCATTTTAAAAAAATTTCAGAATGAGATCTTTGAAATGGCTGCATCAAATACTAAATTGATCGAGGAAGCTGAGAACTATTATGTATATTCTGTAAAGTTATATGAAAGGATTGAAGTCGATGGAATCAGCAAGAAGATGATAAAATATTATGTCATGTCATACGACAAAAGTATTGAGGATGTTCAATGCTAATGTCGATCCTTTCAGTTCAAGGGTTACTTGTGTAGGCATGCCTTGTTGGTTCTTCGTCAAAGCGACGTATTTTGCTTACCAGATAAGTACTTCTTGAAGAGATGGTGCAAGGACATGAAATACTAATTCGACAATTTTGACTGCAATACTGAAGGTTGTGATAAAAGTACACGAAAATCATGGTACACAGTCACATTTATTTATTTGAAATGTCTTAATATATGTTTTCGATAAAATTATGTTACTGATTGTAGATATACTTTGCTGAGTCATCGGATGATGAAGCTTGCAGAGATAGCCTCCATGTCCGAAGATGCATTTAATTTAGTGATGGATGATCTAATACCAATATTCAAAAGTATCGTGGATGCTAACTACGCAGCTAAGGCAAGTACACAACTTGTAATTCAAGATCCTAAGCAAATTAGGACGAAAGGTCACACAAGAGAGAACAGATTAAAGAAGTTTAGGCTGCAATGACATCCCAGATTTAGGCTGTTATGACACCCCAATTATCACGTAACGACACCCTACCTTTAAAGCGATGATATTCGAGCGAAGACTGTTAAGGCAGGAACCTACGACATCCCAAATTTAGGCTGTTACGACACTCCAGTTCTTACGTAACGATACCCAAGCTTTAATGCGATGACATCCGAAAGGCAGAAACTTACGACATCCCAGATTTAGGCTGCGACAACACCCCAGTTCTCACGTAATGACACCCTAGCTTTAAAGTGACGACACCTAAGCAGAGATTGTTAAGGTAGGAACCTACGATACCCATATTTAAGCTGTTACGACACTCCAGCCCTCACGTAACGACATCTTAGCTTTAATGCGATGACACCTGAAAGGCAGGAACCTACGACATCCCAGATTTAGGCTGTGATGACACCCCAGTTCTCACATAATGACACCCTAGCTTTCAAGCGGTGACACCCGAGCAGAGACTGTTAAGGCAGGAACCTACGACATCCCAGATTTAGGCTGTTATGACACCCCAGCCCTGAGTAACGATACTCTAGCTTTAAGTGAAGATACTCGAAAGGCAGGAACCTACGACATCCCAAATTTAGGCTGCGATGACACCCCAGTTCTCACGTAATGATACCCTAGCTTTAAAGCGACGACACCCGAGCAAAGATTGTTAAGGCAGAAACCTACGACATCCCAGATTTAGGCTATTATGATACCCCAGCCCTCATGTAACGACACCCTAGTTTTAATGTGACGACACCCGAAAGGCAGGAACCTACGACATCCCATATTTAGGCTGCGACAACATCCTAGTTCTCACGTAATGATACCCTAACTTTAAAGCGACGACATCCGAGCGAAGATTGTTAAGGCAGGAACATACGACATCTCAGATTTAGGCTGTTACGACACCCCATCCCTCATGTAACGACACCCTAGCTTTAATGCAACGACACCTAAAAGGTAGAAACCTATGACATCCTAGATTTAGGCTGCGACGACACCCCAGTTCTCATGTAATGACACCCTAACTTTAAAGTGACGACACCTGAGCGGAGATTGTTAAGGCATGAATTTACAACATCCCAGATTTAGACTGTTATGACACCTCAACCCTCACGTAACAACACCCTAGCTTTAATGCGATGACACTCGAAAGGAAGGAACCTACGACATCCCATATTTAGGCTGCGACGACACCCTAGTTCTCACGTAACGATACCCTAGCTTTAAAGCGACGACATCCGAGCGGAGACTGTTAAGGCAGGAACCTACGACATACCAGATTTAGGCTGTTACGACATACCAGATTTAGGCGTAACGACACCCTAGCTTTAATGCGATGACACCCAAAAGGCAGGAACCACGACATTCCAGATTTAGGTTGTAATGACACCCCAGTTTTCATGTAACGACATCCTATCTTTAAAGCGACAACACCCGAGCAGAGACTGTTAAGGCAGAAACCTACGACATCCTAGATTTAGACTGTTACGATACCCCAGCCCTCACGTAACGACACCCTATCTTTAATGTGACGACATCCGAAAGGTAGCAACCTACGACATCCCATATTTAGGCTGCGATGATACCCTAGTTCTCACATAACGATACCCTAGCTTTAAAGCGATGATACCTAAGCGGAGACTGTTAAGGCAGGAACCTACGACATCCCAGATTTAGGCTATTATGATATCTAGTCCTCATGTAACGACACCCTAACTTTAATGCAACGACACCCAAAAGGCAGGAACCTACGATGTCCCAGATTTAGGCTGTTACAATACCCTAATTCTCACGTAACGATACCCTAGCTTTAAAGTGACGACACCCAAAAGGTCAAAACTTACGACATCTTAAAAAAACTATACGACACCTCAGTTATAAATTTACGACACTCTAGTTTTAACATTATGGCATCCCGGATGAAAACTTAAGAAACTCAAAAGTAAAAAATGCAAAAGTATAACGACAAGATTTCTGACATCCATGTAAAGCATCATAACATCTATATAAAAATTCTACGATTGCATAAATTCTGAAACAGTATCATTATGAATAAATTATATCAAATTTTTAATCAATGAAGAATAAAAAAATTAAGAACAGTTTGTCACAAACTCGTCGATCTTTTGGTTGATGCCTTCTCTCAATATCCTCACTGCTAATTATCGTCGGTAATTTCTTATTTCATCTTCTGTGAAATCTATCTTCATATCAGGATTGTCCCGATGAGCAAGGCATTTCATGTACTTCAGACAGTAGAGGCCGCAATCCAGTGATCCGAAAGGTTAACTTGGGCAATCCAAAATCTCTTTCATCGGCCAATTCATCACCTCTTCCTTATCGCAATATATATGGAATATGTGGCCAAGAATGATATGCTATTTCTTCGCGTTGGCCTTGTACTTGGCGTTGCGTTTTAATGAATTCAGGTGCATGAATACATTTCTTTCTATGTCGATAGCAACCAAATGCCAGTGCAAATTATTTGAGTTAATGATGGAGAAAAAAAATCGAAATTGGGCCTTTTCTTCATAGGTTACTATTGGGAATTTTATCCTAAAGCCAATCATTTGATGATTGTGCTGATGTAAATTGTATATAAATTGATATATTAATAAAAGTTATTTGGCAGTTTATTCATTATAAGAACATCTTCTTAAAACTCCTAATAGTAATGAAGCCCTCAGGATCTTCCTTCACGATAAAGATTGATTTATCTTTGAAGGTCCTTAAAAGAGTTCGCAACCAAATGATATACTATGATAGGGCCATAGTACTATTAATTATAGGATGTTGTATATCATATTTATTGGTTGTCCTCTTAACTAAGGAGTGTAGAGGCACTGGTATGACATACAAGTGAAGTGTAGGAGTACATTTCACCGAACGTGACTCATTTCTGGATACTCTACTATCAAGAGTTAATCTGAGAAGATATAGGTATAAGTATCCTTCAGACCTGAAGATCACAACCAGTGGCTTACAAGAAACTCATTGTACTTAGGTGCCGGACCACCTGGATTTCTAATCCAGCTACGAAAGGTTACTTGGTGCAGTCAAGTACTTGTGGTAGTCAGTTGTGGATCAAGATGGAATTTGACCTATCCCGTTAAAAGGAGAAATGCTTGTGTTTCAATTTAGCAAGACCTTGGCCAAGGCACTTCATGTGAAAGTCACATGATCACTAAAATTGAAATCACTTTATGGATTTGTTGTTTAGAGTTGACAGGCTCTTAAGCCATCCTTAACATTTATGGTCAAGAGGATGAATTATACGGTAACTGTTTCTTAGGGTTCTTGGAGTTTGCTCGGCAACTCTTCGACCTATCCGGACGTCGGGTTCCATTGCTAGATGGGCACATCAATTAGTATAGAAAATTGTTTCTATGCTACCGGCTTAGGTTCGAACCTAGAGAGTCACATGCATAGAAGTTTCCTAGAATGATCTATTTGCTGATCAACGATTGAGAATCGTATATGATTTAATTAATCAATTTGATTGATTGAATTATCTCAATTGGATTAAGTACAAGTGAATAAGATTCAATTTGGTTTAAGTCTATTAGAAGGACTAATCAATTTCAAATATTGATTTGAAATTAGATTTGATTTGGATTTAAATAGATTCAGGATTAGCCAAATTTAATTTGGGCTAGGACCATGATCTATATTGGTTTAATCCAATAAATTCAAATTAGCTTAAACCAAAAATCCAAACCCCATGTATGAAAAAATGTTTTCTCGCATGATGAGATAACTAAAATCTCATCTCATGAGAAATTAAATTCTCATACATAATTTAATTTATAACTTTTAGTCTTCTTCAAATGATTCCCAAGTTCAAGAAAAATAAATTTTGCTAAAATGTGCCTCTTGGAAGAGCACTCCACACAACTCTCGTGCATTGACAAGTGTGTGAATTAATGTGCCTCTTTGGAAGAGCACTCCATACAACTCTCCGTGCATTGACAAGTGTGTGAATTAATGTGCCTCTTTGGAAGAGCACTCCACACAACTCTTCATGCATTGATAAGTATGTGAATTTAATGTCTCTTTGGTTTTTACAAAAATAGCGGAATTCTAAATGTTAGAATTCAATAGACTGGCTAATATGAAACTATAAATAGTGGACATCCCTTACCAGATAACATAACACAAGATCAAAAGAGATCAAAAAAATTCTAAACAGTTAGAACCAAGTGTTACAGTTCTAAGAGTTAGAACAGAAAATTCTGGTGTGATTTTAGTGTTAGAAAAAGCTTAGTGGATCTTGGAGGAAGATTCAAGTGGAAGAATTCAAGATCAGCAAAATTATTTTTCCGCGAGCTAGCACTCCCGGGAATCCGATCATTCGAGGGCTTCGCGTGGACAATACTAGAGGCCGAACGATTGAACGGCTGCAGAGCACAAAGGATTTACCTAATATTCTTAAGGTGAGTGATTTGATCCTTAGATCTTAATGCAGGCTTCAAGATGAGTAGTATGACTTCTCATCTTGAAGATTAAGATATGATCTTAATTATTTAATTTATATGCAATACTTAGATCAAACGATCTTATAATATAAGGCAAAGATATGATCTTGATGCATGTTAGAAAGATTAATATGTAATCTTTAAATTTCCGTATTGATAATTATTATCAAATTTTAAAATATGCATACCTCGGGGATTAACTCTCCCAACAGTTACTCTATCAAATATCGTAGCCCCAGCCATTGCAGCTAGTTCATGAGCAGATAATAGAGAATTCAGACACAAAGCAGCTATGAAAATAGATGCAAAGATGCACTTATGATATCGGTCCGGATGCTCTGCCCAGGTTCTCATCAAAAACTCCTGCCTAGCATCAATAATCTGTCAATTCAATGTAAACTGATTAATAATATTCTAATATCAACATCGAGAAAAGGTTTCCTGAGATACTTACATTGTCGATTATCATATCTTTGTTAATGAGATCTTGAAGACTTTTCCTTGTAATGGTGTCACCTAATTTATTGGTGTACACGATCTTATTGCATATTCGTTCGCTCAAAAAAAATTGATAATAATTTGGTCATCTTTGATTCTTATGTCGGCCTTTGATGTGCCCACTGTCTTTAACGACTTTCTGGACGTGCTATCTCATAATAATCTCATGTGACCTTGGATGCCTTATGCCTTCTGGGCTCTTTTTTAACCCTCTTAATAAGCGAAGTATTCCAAAGAATTGTATGTCCCTCTCATCGCCCTTTGGCGCAGCGGTGATAATTTTATTATCAAGAGCGCAGGGGTGACAAGTTTATTATTAGAAGGTACAACGATGACGATTATTTTTCCGGATTTTGGCTCCTCTTGGCCCTCCATAGAATGCCCCTCCCTCCTCTTCTCCTCCTCTTTATTTTCATTCCCATTCTCTGTTTGATAATCCAAGGAATGCCCCTCCTCCCTCTTCTCCTCCTCTGTATTTGCATTCCCAGGCTCAGTTGGACACTCCAAGGAATGCTCTTCCTCCCTCTTCTCGTCCTCTGTATTTTCATTCCCAAGTTCGGTTGGACACTCCAAGGAATGCTTCTCCTCCCTCTTCTCCTCCTCTGTATTTGCATTCCCAAGCTCAGTTGGACACTATAGGGAGAAATAATCTCCGAGGCATGCATATTTTAAAATTTGATAACAATTATCAATGCGAAATTTTAAAGATTAATATTAATCTATCTCACATGCATCAAGATCATATCTTTGCCTTATATATAGGATCGTTTGATCTAAATATGCATATAAATAAAATTATTAAGATCATATCTTGATCCTCAAGGTAAGAAGTCGTACTTCTTGCCTTGAATCATGCCTTAAGATCTAGGAATCATATCACTTACCTTAAGGGCAGTTGGTAAATCCTTTTGTACTCTGCAGTCATTCAATCGTCCGGCCTCTAGTATCGTCCATGCAAAGCCCCAAATGATTGGATTCCCAGGAGTGCTAGCTCGCGGAAAAATAACTTTGCTGATCTTGAATCCTTCCACTTGAATTTTCCTCCAAGATCCACCAAACTTTTGCTAACACCAGAATCACTAGGATTTTCTATTCTAACTCTTTAGAATTTTAATCCACGAAATATCGTATGTTGTTGTATATATCTGGTGAGGGATGTCCTCTATTTATAGTCTCATTTTAGCCAGCCCATTGAATTCTAACATTTAGAATTCCACTGTTCGGTAAAAAAGCAAAGGGACGCCGAACCAAAGAGACGCGGCGTTTGGTTAATTCCGACGTTCGTGAAAACCAAAGAGACGCGGCATTTTGTTAATTTCGACGTTCGATGAGAACTAAAGAGATGTGAATTCTAACACTTAAATTCCATCGCCTGGTTGATTTAAAGAGGCACATTTATTCATATAAATTCTAACACTTTAGAATTCCAACGGAATCATTTGGAGAAGATTAATATTATATATTAAATTCTATATATGAATTTAATCTCTCAGACTTTAGTTATCTCATCATGTGAGATACTTATGCGAGAGGTTTGGGTTCAGGTTTTGGTTTAAGCTGATCTAAATTTATTAGACTGAACCTACATAGATCATGGTCCTAGCCCAAATCAAATTTGGCTAGTCCTGAACCTATTTAAATCCAAATCAAGTCTAATTTCAAATTAATATTTGAAATTGATTAGTCCTTCTAATAGACTTAAACCAAATTGAATCTTATTCACTTGTACTTAACCCAATTGAGATAATTCAATCAATCAAATTGATTAATTAGATCATATACGATTTCAATCGTTGATAGCAAATAGATCATCCTAGGAAACTTCTATGCGTGTGACTCTCTAGGTTCGAACCTAAGCCGATAGCATAGAAACAACTTTCTATACTAATCGATGTGCCCATCTAGCAATGGAACTCGACGTCCAGATAGGTTGAAGAGTTGCCGAGCAAACTCCGAGAACCCTAAGAAACAGTTACCATATAATTCATCCTCTTGACCACAAATGCTAAGGATGGCTTAAGAGCCTGCCAACTCTAAACAGCAAATCCATATAGTGATTTCAACTTTAGTGATCATGTGACTGTCACATGAAGTGCCTTGGCCAAGGTCTTGCTAAATTAAATCACAAGCATTTCTCCTTTTAATGGGATAGGTCAAATTTCATCTTGATCCACAACTGACTACCACAAGTACTTGATTGTACCCAGTAACCTTTCATAGCTGGATTATAAATTCATGTGGTCTGGCACCTAAGTACAATGAGTTGCTTGTAACCTTTCATAGCTGTGATCGTCAGGTCTGAAGGATACTTATACCTATATCTTCTCGGATTAACTCTTGACAGCCGAGTATCAGGAAATGAGTCACGTTCGGTGAAATGTACTCCTACACTTTCACCTGTATGTCATACCAGTGTCTCTACACTCCTTGGTTAAGAGGACAACCAACAAATATGATATACAATGTCCTATAATTGATAGTACTATGGCCCTGTCATAGTATATCATTTGGTCGCGAATTCTTTTGATGACCTTCAAAGATAAATCCTCCTTTATCGTGAAGGAAGATCCTGAGGGCTTCATTACTATTAGGAGTTTTAAGAAGATGTTCTTGTAATGAATAAACTGCTAAATAACTTTTATTAATATATCAATTTATATACAATTTACATAGCACAATCATCAAATGATTGGCTTTAGGATACAATTCCCAACAAACTCCCACTTAGCCTAAAGCCACTCATTACAGTATCTAATACCCATCTTCAACTTATAGTTGTCAAACTCCTTGATGCTGAGTGCTTTAGTAAATGGGTCACCTAGGTTTTCCTTTCCATCAATCTTCTGAAGATTTATATCACCTCGGTCTACAATCTCTCGAATAAGATGAAACCGTCGCAGTATGTGCTTGGTGCACTGATGTGCTCATGGTTCCTTTGCTTGAGCTATAGCACCAGTGCTGTCACTGTACAACAGGACTGGTCCATCTATGGAAGGTGTCACTCCAAGCTCGGAGATAAACTTTCACAGCCACACAGCTTCTTTCGCAGCATCTGATGCAGCGATGTACTCTGCCTTGCACACTGAATCTACCACTGTATGTTGCTTGAACTTTTCCAGCAAACAGCTCCACCATTCAGGATAAACACGAAACCTGACACACTTTTGCTATCATCATGATCTGATTGAAATTGGAATCAGTATATCCAACAAGTTTCAAATCAGACTCTCCATAGACTAACCACTTGTCCTTAGTATTTCTCAAATACTTAAGGATTGTCTTAACAACTTGCTAGTGTTTTTCTTCTGGATCAGATTGGTATCTACTCACTACTCCTAGTGAGTATGCCACATCTGGTCTTGTACATGTCATGGTGTACATAATCGATCCCACTGCCGAAGCATATGGAATTCGACTCATACGTTCTCTTTCATTAGGAGTTGTCAGACAATCCTTCTTAGAAAGATGAATTCCATGGCCTATCGGAAGATAGCCTTTCTTGGAATTCTCCATGCTAAACCTCTTTAGCACGGTGTCAATGTACGTAGATTGGGATAAACCAAGCATCCTCTTAGATCTATCTCTATAGATCTTCATTCCTAGGATGTATGATGCTTCTTCCAGATCTTTCATGGAGAATTGTGATGATAACCATGTCTTTATTCCTTGTAATGCAGGGACATCATTCTCGATTAAGAGAATATCACCCATATATAATACAAGAAATACAATAACGGAACCATTAGCCCATTTATAAATGCAAGGTTCTTCTTTATTCTTAATAAAGCCATAAGATTTGATCACATTATCAAATCGTATGTTCCAACTCTTAGATGCTTGCTTAAGTCCATAAATGGACTTCTGTAGCCTGCACACTTTAGACTCGTCTTCAGATATAAAACCTTCAGGATGTATCATATACACCTGTTCATCTAAATTACCATTTAGAAAAGCAATTTTAACATCCATCTGCCAAATCTCATAATCGAAGTGTGCTGTTATAGCTAGCATAATCCGAATGGATTTCAGCATTGCCACAGGAGAAAACGTCTCGTCATAGTCAATACCATAATGTTGACGATACCCCTTGGCAACTAGACATGCTTTGTAGGTCTCTATCTTACCGTCTGTGCCTCTTTTCCTCTTGAAAACCCACTTACACCCTATGGGGTTTATCCCTTCGGGTGGGTCAACTAATGTCCATACATTATTTTTCTTCATGGAATCAAGTTCGGATTTCATGGCATCAAGCCATTTATTAGAGTCAGTCCTTTGCATAGCATCCATATAGGTGATCGGATCCTCGTTGTTCTCATCAAGCTCAATAGGATCCTCGTTCTAAACCAAGAAATCTAAGTATCTGTCTGGTTGATGTGGTACTCTACCAGATCGCCTTAATGGTGCATCTAAAATGGATTTTGAGTTTGATCTAATCAACTCAGATTCTAAGGGTTCACTGGTTGTGTTGTTCCTTCTACTTGATGAACTTCCTCAAGTTCAATATTAGAGCTATTTATTCCTTCACTAAGGAACTCCTTTTCAAGAAAAACTACTCTATTACTAATGAACAACTTTTGTTCTTTAGTATTATAGAAGCAATATCCTTTGGTTTCATTCGAATAGCCGATAAAAAAATATTTGTCAAATTTGGGTTCATGTTTGTCTGATTTTGCACGTTTCACATAAGCCGAACACCCCCAAACTCTCCAGATAGGTGATAACCGGTTTATGTCCATACCATATCTCATGTGGAGTTTTAGAAACAGACTTACTTGGAACCTTATTGTGAATATGACAAGTTGATTCTAATGCACATCCCCAAACTGATATTGGCAAGCTTGCAAAACCCATCATGGATCGAACCATGTCTAACAGAGTTCGATTCCTTCTTTCCGACACACCGTTATGCTGTGGTGTTCCTGGAGGAGTCCATTGGGAGAGAATCTCATTCTCTCTTAAATATGTCACAAAGTCATTTGAAAGGTATTCGCCTCCTCGATCTGATCGAAGGGTCTTAATACATTTTCCTGTTTGTTTTTCTACTTCTTTATGATATAGTTTGAACATTTCAAACGACTCAGATTTATGTCTCATAAGATAGACATAACCGAACCTAGAAAGGTCGTCTGTAAAAGTAATGAAGTAGTAATATCCACCTTTGGCACAAGTGCTCATTGGTCCACATACATCAGTATGTACTAGACCCAATAGCTCTTTGGCTCTTTCACCTTTTTCAGTAAAAGATGACTTGGTCATTTTACCAAGAAGATAGGATTCACAGGTAGTTAATGATTCACAATCATCAACTTAAAGGATGCCCTCCTGAGTTAACCTGTTCAATCTGTTCTTGTTGATATGACCTAGCCGATGGTGCCAAAGATAAATATCGGTGACATCATTTATTCTAGGGCGCTTACTTGTTTTGAACACTACATTCACAGGCTGTGATAATATATAAATGCCATTAGATAAATGCCCAGTCATTACAGTGACTACATTCATAATGATATTCAAAGTAACATCCTTTATTGAAATTTCATAATGACTTTTGACCAGAAGGCCTACAGAAATTACGTTCAACAAGAACGTTGGGCAAAAATAACAATCATTTAGTACAATGACATTTATATTGAAAACTATATCAAGAACTCCTAATGCCAGAACTGGAACTAATCTTCCATCGCCAACATTGAGGAATCTTTCATTGTCCTCAAATCTTCTAGTGACCTGTAGTCCCTGCAATGAATTGCAAATATTAAAAGGACTCCCGGTATCCAATACCCATGTCTAATTATCATATACAGAAAAATTACAAGGTGTTATCATATAAATACCTTGTTGAGCAACATCTTGCCCCTTTTTCTTCTTTGGCCTGTTTGGATCAAGTGTGGCAATGTAAAGAGGACAGTTCCTCTTCCAGTGCCCTTGCATCTTGCAATGAAAGCATTCAGCTTGACTTTTATCAACTTTCTTCTTATGCATCTGACCCTTTATAGATGTCTTAGCATATTGCACCTTTTTCTTATTCTTTTTCTTCTTCCCTTTCCCAAAGGGTTGATGCCCTACCTTAGATCCTTCAACCACATTAACCAAATCCTTAGAGAGCTGGTTGTCCTTCTCAAAGTTCTGTAACAACCCCAACAAACCATGGTAGTTGACTGCAGGCTTTATCATTCGAAAATGAGTAAGGAAAGGTCGAAAGGATGGAGGCAAGGAATTCAGGATCGCATCTTTTCCCAACTGCTCATGTAGGGGAAAGCCGAGCTTGCTTAGGAGTTCTATTTTCTCGATCATGTACAATACATGATCAGTGACAGGAGATCCATCCCTCATTTGAGCATTAAAAATAGCATAACTAGTTTTGTGCCTTTCAACGTTGTTGGGTGTGCCGAAAGATTCATTCAACACTTGAATGATTTCTTCTGGCTGAGCATTCTCGAACCGGCGATCAAATTCATCGTTCATTGCTGCTAGCATGATGCAATGCATGCTAGTTCTATCACTGAGCCACTTCTGATAAGTATCTTTCTCAGAACTTTGGGTGTTTGCATCAGGTATCTTTGATGCAGGATTATTCAGAATATATAGAATCCTCTCATGCTCAAGGACGATCTTAAGTTTTCTAAACCAGCTATTGAAATTTGAATCATTCAACTTGTCACTATCCAATAGGGACCTTAATGATAAATTAGTGGCCATTTTCTGCATAAGAAAAAACTAAAGTTTATTAGTATATAAATTGATTCAGTCTAAAGACTTGGACTTTAGTCTAAAGATTCTCCCACTATTTTGTTCAAATTGGCAGCCTCTACATCCCAATTTGAAGAATTATTCTTAATTCTTTAGTGAGCACTAAGATCTATATAAACTACATACAGGCCTAAGTGAAGCTTAGCCAACCCATATGCATCTAAGAGTAGGTTCAAAACCAATTGTATCCCCAAACAATTCTTAGTGTTCAGTTTTGCCCCATGTTCCTCTTCAACAGGCATGGAGTGCCTCCACTAAAGTTTTGGTTAGGTCCAACCATTAAATGATATAATTAGTATAACCTATCAATAGACAGCCAAGCCCAAGTGAAGCTCGGCCCACCTGACTATCTATTTAATAGTTACGCTGACTTATCATATAATGAATGATAATTCCGATGGTTGACAAGCACCAGGCATGGAGTGCCTCCAATGATTATCAAGACATCAAACTCATTATCCCACCTTAATGGAAGGCTATGATCTAGTTATCATATAACTATTTCATTTTAAGGACCTAATAATTTTAGAGGATTTAATAATCTGAAGATAAATTGACTAATCAAGTTCTTCCACTGAATCTATAAAGCCAGTAGAATGAGACAAGATTATATCAGTTTAAGTGGCACCTAAATCAGTCAGACTAATTTCCTTATAGGCATGGGTCAACCCGAATCAGGTAAATGATCTAAATCATAAATGGTTCACCATAATGACCAGGTAAGTGAGATCGATGGAGGGATATGTCATTAACTCGTTAAAGACGCATCAATACGAGTAGCTCCCAATTAAAAACCATTCGATCGTTGATCCTAGAGCAACTTGCCAACTCACCTTGACATCATATGGTTAACCAATTTTGATTTGACCATCTAAGAGATTCATGCTTAACCACAGAGCCTAATCTACTTCCATTTGGTTTAATCAAAGACATGGACATGATCAACTACAACTATTGTTTGATTTAGAGCATCCTTAACTTAATCTAATCAATTCAGATTTGATCAAATACTCTTATAGTCCATTTCATTTAAACCTTAGGGTCTAACCCTTTATGGTCCTGATTTAGCTAACCCAAAAGATTAAATATATTTCATGTCATATATTCGAATCATGCATCAGTTGCATTATTTAAACTACTCATAATTCCTATATTTAGATCATATCTAAAAAAATTATGAATAAATATTTGACATTCAAATAAGACTCTCATAAATATTTATATGTTTCATAACATAGACTCATGACATCATATCTCATATCTATGTTTTTATACTAAACATGCAAATATCATGCTTTTATACAACATCAATATGTATCAAATATAAAACATCTCTTGAGAGCATGTGTAATCTGTGTTTGATGCCAAAGATCAATTTAAATTATCTTTTGACTAAACATCAAGAACCATAACGTTACGGCAGAATACCTCGTTGAATGGGTAATTTGGATTTTTAATCCATCTGTGATCGAATAGACCTGTGATCCATTTTAGCTTTGATTACACAATAGGAGCATTAATTTACATGCAATAAATTAGATCAATGACGAAACCATGCTCTGATACCATTTGTAAGGAGAAATAATATCTGAGGCATGCATATTTTAAAATTTGATAACAATTATCAATGTGAAATTTAAAGATTAAATATTAATCTATCTGACATGCATCAAGATCATATCTTTGCCTTATATATAGGATTGTTTGATCTAAAATATGCATATAAATAAAATCATCAAGATCATATCTTGATCCTCAAGGTAAGAAGTCATACTTCTTGCCTTGAAGCATGCCTTAAGATCTAGGGATCAATCACTTACCTTAAGGGCAGTTGGTAAATCCTTTTGTGCTCTGCAGCTGTTCAATCGTCCGGCCTCTAGTATCATCCATGCGAAGCCCCGAATGATCGGATTTCGGGAGTGCTAGCTCGCGAAAAACAACTTTGCTGATCTTGAATCCTCCCACTTGAATCTTCTCCAAGATCCACCAAACTTTTGCTAACACCAGAATCACCAGGATTTTCTATTCTAACTCTTTAGAATTTCAATCCACGACATATCGTGTATTGTTGTACATATCTGGTAAGGGATGTCCTCTATTTATAGTCTCATTTTAGCCAGCCCATTGAATTCTAACATTTAGAATTCTGCAAAAGCAAAGGGACGTCGAACCAAAGAGATACGACGTTTGGTTAATTCCGACGTTTGGTGAAAACCAAAGAGATGCGGCGTTTTGTTAATTCCGATGTTCGGTGAGAACTAAAGAGATGTGAATTCTAACACTTAGAATTTCATCGCCTGGTTGATTCAAAGAGGCACATTTATTCCATATAAATTCTAACACTTTAGAATTCCAACGGAATCGTTTGGAGAAGATTAATGTTACATATTAAATTCTATATGTGAATTTAATCTCTCAAACTTTAGTTATCTCATCATGTGAGATACTTATGCGAGAGGTTTGGGTTAGGTTTTGGTTTAAGCTGATCTGAATTTATTGGACTGAACCTACATAGATCATGGTCCTAGCCCAAATCAAATTTGGCTAGTCCTGAACCTATTTAAATCCAAATCAAGTCTAATTTCAAATCAATATTTGAAATTGATTAGTCCTTCTAATAGACTTAAACCAAATTGAATCTTATTCACTTGTACTTAACCCAATTGAGATAATTCAATCAATCAAATTGATTAATTAAATCATATATGATTCTCAATCGTTGATCAGCAAATAGATCATCTTAGGAAACTTCTATGTGTGTGACTCTCTAGGTTCGAACCTAAGCCGGTAGCATAGAAACAAACTTTCTATACTAATCGATGTGCCCATCTAGCAATCGAACCCGACGTCCAGATAGGTCGAAGAGTTGCCGAGCAAACTTCAAGAATCCTAAGAAAATAGTTACCGTGTAATTCATCCTCTTGACCACAAATGCTAAGGATGGCTTAAGAGCCTGTCAACTCTAAACAGCAAATTCATATAGTGATTTCAACTTTAGTGATCATGTGACTGTCACATGAAGTGCCTTGGCCAATGTCTTGCTAAATTGAAATACAAGCATTTCTTCTTTTAACGGGATAGGTCAAATTTTATCTTGATCCACAACTGACTACTACAAGTACTTGACTGCACCCATTAACCTTTCGTAGCTGGATTAGAAATCCAGGTGGTCCGGCACCTAAGTACAATGAGTTTCTTGTAAGTCACTGGTTGTGATCTTCAGGTCTGAAGGATACTTATACCTATATCTTCTTGGATTAACTCTTGACAGCCGAGTATCCGAAAATGAGTCACATTCGGTGAAATGTACTCCTACACTTTCAGATACCAGCGGCTACTCAAGCAACAAATAAAGGACCTCTAGGGTTCAAAAAAGTTTGTTATGCCACTATCAGAGAAAATGAAAGGACACCAGAATCGGCATGATCATATCACAAATCTACAATTTTTCCAGATAGGGTGGCATAGCCGACTTAATAGGGTGTCATCGGTTTACAACTAGAATGACGTCAAAATTTTCTGCCTATTTCAAATATATTGTAGTGATGTCATAAGTTTATACCAAGTGTGTCCTAATGTTTCAATTGGGGTGTCATGAATGATTTTTGGCCTATTTTCTCCTGGAGTATCGTAGGGCTTTTCTTCAACGTCCGTTATAAGCACGGGTGTCATAGCATTGTCGCTAGGTGTCTTAATGTTTCAACTGGGATGTCGTAGTTCTTTTTTTGAGTGATTTCCTCCTGTTATGTCATCAAGCATATCTGTTCAAGCACAGGTGTCGTAGCATTATTGCTAGGGTATTTTAATGTTTCAAATGGGATGTCATGAATAATTTTTGTCAAATTTCCTTCTGGGTGTCGCGGGGCTTTTCTCTAGCATCCGTTATAAGCACGGGTGTCGTAGCATTGTCGATATGGTGTTTTAATGTTTCAACTGGGGCATCGTAGATCCTTTTTTGGGCGATTTCCTTCTGTTACGTTGTCAAGCATATCCGTTCAAGCATGGGTATCGTAGCATTGTTACTAGGGTGTCCTAATGTTTCAACTAGGGTATGTAGGTTTTAATTGGGGTGTCGTATGTCTTTAACTAGGGTGTCATAGGTTTGTAACTCTTTTGGCCTGTAATACGATCCATATAGCTCTCGTGGCATGTTACGACATCTAGGAAGCCATTATTCAAACCATAGATGGCATATATTCCTGGTATCTAGGGTTCGAACATAACTGAGGTGTCGTATTTCTTTAACTTGGGTGTCGTAATGCTTTATCAGGAAATCAACATCTAAATTTATGGATATCAATGTTTATGACTGTATGCCTATATTTCCACAGATGATGCTAAAATTATAGATCGGAAAGAAATTGAACATACTCCCAGCTGTATACCTTCACCCATCACTTAAAATGTAGGGGGTGTCGTAGATCTTTTTTAGCTAGTTTCCTCTTAGGACGTCGTAAAGCTTATCCATTCAGCGTGCATTTTAAAGCATGGCGCCATGTGGTCGATTGAAGGATTAGAAAGTGCTCATTTCATCATGCAAGGAGAGACTCTTCGATTTACTATAACGAAGACGCTAGCATGGCCGATACTTGTTCCGAATCGAGGATCGAAACACTGAGATCGATGAGATTTGGTTTTCCGGTACTCTCTTCATTAATGGTTTCTGTCCCCATCCTCCAACTCGATGGCTATAAAAGGAAAAGGATGAGTATTGCTTGCAACCACATGAAGGGTTCTCTTTGATTGAGAGAGATAGTCTGAGAATGCTTCGCCCATGATCACATCAGAGGCAGACAAGTTGGCTTTCCCCTTTAGCATCAAACTTGGGCTCAATGGCTCCAATGAAGATGTTGTTGAAAAGCGGACTGCCAAGGAAATGCTGAAGACTAACTCTGATGGATCTCAGAGAGCCATGGGTAAGGCACTATCAAAGAATGCTCCGAAATCCCTTTTGAGCATAAAAGTATGAAGAAAAGAAAGGGAGGAGGCCATAGAGGTCCATGTGGAAACGCAAAAAAGCATTTCTGTATGACATTGTAAAGAAAATTTGCAACGACTAATAATTTTAATTATAGAAGAACTTGCGACTATTGGAAAATGACGATACCCTAGTTATCACGTTACGACACCTAAGCTTTAAAATGATAACACCCAAACAAAACTCTTACAGAAGGAACGGACGACATCCCCGAAAGGCTGTTACGACACCCATGTTCTCACGTTATGACACCTGAGCTTTAAATAATGACACTTGAGCAAAACTCTTATACAGGAATGGACGACATCTCCGAAAGGCTGTTACAACACCCATGTTCTCATGTTACGACACCTGCGCTTTGAAATGACAAACACCGAGTGGAAACTCTTATGGCAGGAACTGACGACATCCCCGAAAGGCTCTTACAGATGTCGTAGGTTTGTAATTAGGGTGTCTTAGTTCTCAATCTGGGATGTTTAGTTTTCCTCCTGCGATGCCGTTAGTCTGGGATATCGTTGCTGTTACGACACCCCAATTCTCATCCTACGATACCCGAGATTTATAATGACGATATCGCAAGAAAACTGTTACGATTTTCTACGTTGGGGTTTTTTCGGTGTAAGGCCACGGGTGTCATAAGTTTGAACCTACGGTGTCTTAACGGTAAAGCTGAGGTGTCGTAGCTTTGTTTCGGCCGATTTTTCTGAACGAGTGTCTTAGGTTTGTAACTTGGGTATCGTAATAATTCAGCTTTGGTGTCGTCACTGGTTTTCGACCGATTTTCTCCTGCGATATCTCGAGACTTTTCTCCACCGTTCGGTGTAAGGCCATGGGTGTCATAAGTTTGAACCTACGGTGTCTTAATGGTAAAGCTGGGGTATCGTAGCTTTGTTTTGGTCGATTTCCTAAACGGGTGTCTTAGGTTTGTAACTAGGTGTCGTACTATTTCAGCTAGGGTGTCATCATTTCCTTCTGCGATGTCGTGAGGCTTTTCTCCAGCATCGTTTTAAGCACGGGTGTCGTAAGTTTGTAACTACGATGTCTTAATAGTAAAGCTGGGGTGTTGTAGCTTTATTACGGTTGATTTTCTCCTGAGATATCGTAAAGCTTTTCCCCTAAGCATGAACGGATATCTTAGGTTTATAACTTGGGTGTTGTAATAATTCAGCATGGGTGTCGTCACTGGTTTTTAGTCGATTTCCTCATGCGATGTCGCGAGGCTTTTCTCCATCATCCGGTGTAAGGCCACGGGTGTCGTAAGTTTGAACCTATGGTGTCTTAACGGTAAAGCTGGGGTGTCGTAGCTTTGTTTCAGCCGATTTTTTTGAATATGTCTTAGGTTTGTAACTTGGGTATTGTAATAATTCAGCTTGGGTGTCGTTACTGGTTTTCGATCGATTTCCTCCTGCGATGTCTCGAGACTTTTCCCCACCGTCCGGTGTAAGGCTACAGGTGTCATAAGTTTGAACCTACAGTATCTTAACAGTAAAAGTGGTATCGTAGCTTTGTTTCGGCCAATTTTCTGAACGGATATCTTAGGTTTGTAACTAGGGTGTCATACTATTTCAGCTGGGGTGTCGTCACTGATTTCTGGCCAATTTTTCCTGCGATGTCATGAGGCTTTTCAAGCATGGGTGTCGTAAGTTTGTAACTATGATGTCTTAATAGTAAAGCTGGGGTGTCATAGCTTTATTACTTTTGATTTTCTCCTGAGATGTCGTAAAGCTTTTCCCTAAGCATGAACGGATGTCTTAGGTTTGTAACTTAGGTATCGTAATAATTCAGCTTGGGTGTCATCACTGGTTTTTCATCGATTTCCCTCCTACGATGTCGCGAGGCTTTTCTCCATTTTTCGGTGTAAGGTCACGGGTGTTGTAAGCTTGAACCTACATTGTCTTAACGGTAAAGCTGGGGTGTTGTAGCTTTGTTTCGACCGATTTTTCTAACGGATGTCTTAGGTTTGTAATTTAGGTGTCGTAATAATTCAGCTTGGGTGTCATCACTAGTTTTCGGTCATTTCCTCCTGCGATGTCTCGAGACTTTTCTCCACCATCCAGTGTAAGGCCACGGGTGTCGTAAGTTTGAACCTATGGTATCTTAACGGTAAAGCTGGAGTGTTGTAGCTTTGTTTCGGCCGATTTCCTGAACGGGTGTCTTAGGTTTATAACTAGGGTATCGTACTATTTCAGTTGGGGTGTCATCACTAATTTTCGGCCAATTTCCTCCTGTGATGTCATGAGGCTTTTTTTTAGCATCTGTTTTAAGCATGGGTGTCATAAGTTTGTAACTACGATGTCTTAATAGTAAAGCTGTGGTGTCGTAGCTTTATTACGGTTGTTTTTCTTCTGAGATGTCGTAAAGCTTTTTTCCTAAGCATTAATGGATGTCTTAGGTTTGTAACTTGCGTGTTGTAATAATTCAGCTTGGGTGTCGTCACTGGTTTTCGGCCAATTTTCTCCTACGATGTCTCGAGACTTTTCTCCATCGTCCAGTGTAAGGCCACGGGTGTCGTAAGTTTGAACCTACGATGTCTTAACGATAAAGCTGGGGTGTCGTAGCTTTGTTTTGGCTGATTTTTTTGAACGAGTATCTTAGGTTTGTAACTTGGGTGTCGTAATAATTCAGCTTGGATGTCGTCACTGGTTTTTGGCCTCCTGCGATGTCTCGAGACTTTTCTTCACCGTCCGGTGTAAGGCTATGGGTGTCATAAGTTTGAACCTATGATGTCTTAACGGTAAAGTTAGGGTGTCGTAGCTTTATTTCGGCCGATTTCCTGAATGGATGTCTTAGGTTTGTAACTAGGATGTTATATTATTTCAGCTGGGGTGTCGTCACTGATATTCGGCCAATTTCCTCTTACGATATCGCGAGGCTTTTCTCCAGCATCCGTTTTAAGCATGGGTGTCATCAGTTTGTAACTACGATGTCTTAATAGTAAAGCTGGGTATCGTAACTTTATTACGGTTGATTTTCTCCTGAGATGTCGTAAAGCTTTTCCCCTAAACATGAACAAATGTCTTAGGTTTATAACTTGGGTATCGTAATAATTCAGCTTGGGTGTCATCACTAGTTTTCGGCTGATTTCCTCTTGCGATGTCGCGAGGCTTTTCTCTATCGTTCAGTGTAAGGCCACGGGTGTCGTAAGTTTGAACCTACGGTGTCTTAACGGTAAAGTTGGGGTATCGTAGTTTGTTTCGGCCAATTTTTCTGAATGAGTGTCTTAGGTTTGTAACTTGGGTGTCGTAATAATTCAGCTTGGGTGTCGTCACTGGTTTTCGGCTGATTTCCTCTTGCGATGTCACGAGGCTTTTCTCCAACGTCCGTTGTAAGGCCACGAGTGTCATAAGTTTAAACCTACTGTGTCTTAATTGTAAAGCTGGGATATTGTAGCTGTGTTTCGATCATTTCCTGTTGGGATGTCGTAAAGCTTTTTCTAAGCATGAACGAATGTTTTAGGTTTGTAACTAGGGTATCGTAATATTTCAGCTGGGGTGTCGTAGTATTGTTTTGTACAAAATTTATTTTACGAGAAAACTTTTAGAGGACAAAAATGTTATTCGCCTTATGTACAAAAACTGCATAAGAAAAGAAGGAAAAAGGATATTTTTATCTGCATACCACTTTCAAAATAAGGCTGAATAATGTTATGATCAAAATATAATATTATATCAGGATTATCCTATCTCATAGTACTAAATTATGATTTATGTAGATCAATAAAAAAAATAATATAGTCCATATTAAATTTGCTGCATCGAAGATGACGGGACGACTCTTCTCATGATCTCTGTTCAACTTGGCTTACGCTTATTTTGCACCAAATCTTTATTGTCCCTAAGTTCCACCTCAATCTGACGGCTGTTCCATAGACCCCACGAGAGAAAATGTGATGGAAAATTTCCGAGCACCACTTGGAAGGTGCCATCTAGCTCTTGCCGCGTTGACGCCAGTCCTCTCCTCTCCGACCGCCACCCTGCGGAGAACCGATACGAGCGTCCAAGTGCGAGAGAAAGAAGGGCACCGAAAGAAAGCAACAAAAGAGAGTCCACCGCTTCCTTCCACTGGCCCCTCCCCCCGATCCCCGCAGTCCCAAACCCCCGTCAAGCTCCCCCACTAGGGTTCCAGTCGACACCCTTTCGATCACCACCGCTTTCGTGCTCTCCCCTCTCCGATTATTTTCTCTCCTCTCACGATTTCCGCCCAATCTCTCTCTCATTCTCCAGATCGCTCTTCCGCGGCCGATCGGCGGCGTTTCTGAGTGGAATTAAAGCGGATCGAGGGAGCAATTTTGGCGGTGGGGGGTTGGGAAATGGGGAAGGGTTCGAAGACCAGGTGCCGGTCGGCGTCCCACCAGCTCTTCAAAGACAAGGCCAAGAACCGGGTCGACGACCTCCACGGGATGTTCAGCGACCTCCAGTCCGCCCGCAAGGAGAGCCGCACCGCCGACGCAGCCGTCCTCGAAGAGCAGGTCCACCAGATGCTACGCGAGTGGAAGGCCGAGCTTAACGAGTACTCCCCCGCTTCGTCCTTGCTCGTAATCCTCCTCGTCCCTCGTTTTTATTACTTTCTTTCGTCCTTCCTTTCCGGTTCCAATGGGTTTGATCGGTTTTGGGCAGGGGAATACTCACGTCTCTTCAGAACTTCCCTCGGAAACCCTCCGGCTGTTGCAGCTTAGTGAGGAGGAGGATGATGCTACAAGCAAACTGGCTGAACCGGCCCCTGGGAACGCAAAGGCCGAGCCTTTAGATGTGCCCGAGCCTAATGTTGAGCAAATTCAAGGTGGAGGAACTGCTGTCTTTCAGCAGGTGAGCCTTATCCCAAACAAAATCGTGTTAGATAATTGGATTTGTTCTTCTTGGCTTGCAAGCATGAGTAATGCCTGATTGTTGTGGGCTGTGGAATCTGACTGTGTTCTTACGCCCATATAGCTGTCCTCTTTACTTATGAAATTATATTTAAGGGATGTGGATTAGGGAAGCATTGTTGAAATGCTTCTTCATCTTAAGAAATAGATTGATTATCCACTTACTGTTATACACACCATGATACATCTATGTTAGCCGTTGGTTAACTTGTGACTCATGTAAAGAGGTATTAGGTAAATGCTGACCCTTTCGTATCTAGAACTACACATGATGCTTATCAACTTTGAAATCATAGCGGCATGCAGGATACCTAATAGAGAGATTTAAATGTTAAAGTGAGAAAAGGGCAAGATTGATTAGGGAGAGAGAAGGTTGCAAAGTTGTCTGAATTGTGGGAACATAAACAAGGGTGGTTTTAATAGGAAGTGGATTGGATCTAATGAGAGTAGAGAGGATATCAAAGGGAGAAACCTGATATGAAAATGTAGAGAGTTAGAGGGAGAAAAGGTGTATACCCATCTTAAAGTCATGAAAAGAATGGAACCTATAGAGATAAAGAAAATGGTTACTTCGGGAAAGTAGTTGAGAAGAGGGAGGTATTTTGGGAAAAAGTTTGTGATGGAATATTCCTAGAAATTATATGGAAGTTTTTATCTCCTATAGCTTGAGCAACTTATAATGGTTAGTGTTTTGTAAAGCCACCACTTGGCTGGCCTAGGTGACCATTATATGCAGCTCAACCACTAATTCTTGATTAGGTTTTTATTCCACTTTTCTGTTTATGGTAGAGTTGCCACTGGACCAATTTAGTTGTTAAGAATGTTTTTTGGGTCTTCGGTGAATGTTCTTGTACAACCTGTAGTTAAAAACTGAGATGTTATAGTTCACATTAAAACAACTCCTTATATGAATGTGAAAGTACTTAGTTTATGTTTTTTTTTCCAGTTTAATCTATTTCTTTTTTTGTTATAGTTTCATGATGAATTTTGATTATTTTTTATTTTTTAATATAATCTGTGTGGGTTCCTGCCATCTGCTTAAGCACTACATCACCGTCTTGTCAGCTACCAATTCCAACTGCCATTTAAGACACCAACAAACTCTTTTCCAAGGCTGTGCAGAAAAAGAGTTGTTCGAATCCGAGTCCTAAGCACTTACTCGTTCTCAGACAATATGCATTACAAATAAGATAGCTGGAAAAAGATTTAGCAATTTTATCCCATACTCAAAGAGTACCACAACCATGTCATCTTGTCAAATCCCCTTGAAATTGTCTCAAAATTAATGAAACCAATTTTCAGCTAAATTCCCAACGAGCAGCTCTTGAAACATTAAATTAAGGGTAAACATAGATTACTATCTTCTAGTTTAAGTGCTATCAAATTGTGCTTATGTGGTTTGAAATGGTACACTTGGTTATCTTGTGTTTTAAATTCTATTAAATTGAACTCATGTGGTTTGAAATGTTATACTTAATTACTAGGGTTTTAAATGCTATCAAATTGCACTTGGTGGTTTGAAATGTTGCGCTTAACTATCCATATATTTTAAACTTAAGCGTTACTTAGTGTACCCAAACTTCCATAAATGCAATTTGATAGCATTTAAAACACATGTTAGTTTAGTGTAACATGTCAAACCACATGAGCTCAATTTAATAGAGCTTAAAATATATGATAGTTAAGTGAACCACATCTGTGCAATTTAATAATGCTTAAATCACAGATACTAATCTGTATTTTATTCTAAAATTAATTATATAGATGGACAAGAGGCAAAGGTTTAAAATACAAAAAAATAGTATTCTCAATTGAAGTTAAGACAGGGGATGAAATTTTATCACTTGTGATCTGATTGAAGCCCTGGAAGAGGAGAATTTTTTGTTCCATGTCATTGGATCTTCTGCATAAGGTCCTTTTGACTTTTTACGTTGTTGTATGCTCTTTGCTTCTCTTGATATTATCCTTACTGGAATGCTCTTTCACAGCACTTTCCTGTTCTGGAAACTTTGATCTTTTACATACAGCTTGTAAGTGCTGTAACCTGTGCAACTCATGTTGATTATGGGAATATGGGAGAAACTTTTCAGGTTATCATCATGCAGTTTCTGCATCTTGTGCACTTATAAGAAAATTAACATTTTAGCGTTGCTGGCTATGGTTTGCAAAAATGTTATTTTACTGTGGAGTTTGCTAATATTTTTAAGATTCTCTTGTTAGTTTTACCCCTAAATGTTTATCATGTTAAGTCATACAGGAGATATTCCATGCTATGGCCACTGCTTTTATTTTGCTTTGATAGTTTTTGTGTTCATGGCATGCATTGACAGGCAATTTGTGGTATTCTCTATTTGAAACAACTCAACTCAACTCATCTAAGCCTTTTCCCAACTACATGGGGCTGGCTACATGAATATGCTTCCTTCACTCTGCTCTATTCAGGACCAAGTCGGCATTTAAATTACAAATAGTTATATCTTTTTTAATTATTTCTATTCATATTAGTTTAGGTCTACCTTTACCTCTATCCTTACCATGAATTGTTAAAATATCACTCTTTCTAATTTGAGCATCTAAAGGTCTACGTTGTATATGTTCAAACGATTTTCTCTCATTTTATCTTCAATTGGGGCTACTCTTATCATTTCTCTTATATGTTTATTTTTAATTCTATCTTTTAAAGTTTTACCACATATGTATCTTAACATTCGCATTTCTGTTACACTTAATTTATTCACGTGTTGTTTTAATATTGCCCAACATTCAGTTCCATATAGCATAGCTGGCCTAATAGTGGTTTTATAGAATTTTTTTTTTAGTTTTAATGAGATGCGTCAATCATATAATACTTCCGAAGCACTCCTCCACTTAATCCATCCCGCTTTAACTCTATGATTCACATCTTCACCTATTTCACCTTCTTGCTGGATGATTGATCCTAAATACTTAAATTTTTCACTCCTTGATATCTTTTGGCTTAAATTAAATTTTTCGCTCCTTGATATCTTTTAGCTTTAACTCTATTTGCAACACTGTTATCATATCTAATGTGGAAGCCAAGAACACTTTTAGCTGTCTTTTCATCCTTCACTATTATATTGTTTAAGTTTTAACCTTCTAGTAGTTTATTTATTAAATCATTCACCATTCTTTGTTGTGATTACAAGTGTCAGTAAATTCTTAATTTGTTTAATTCTCAAATTTGTTTTACTTGCAGGATTATTATCCGAGTCATGAACTAACAGAACATGGATTTCTTTATGGCGACCAATATAAAAGTGACCTTCCTGCTGAATCAGACCATGCCATCATAAATTGCTTGGATGGGACCACTCATCTGGACTACCAACAGTTCAGTTTGCATCAAGAACTGCACCATAATCTGTATCCTGGTATCAATACTAACGATCATAATGGTGGGGATGCGTTACCTCATATGTCAGACTTGCTGCCAACAATATGCCCTCCACCATCTGCATTTTTAGGGCCAAAATGTGCACTCTGGGACTGTCCTCGGCCTGCTCAGGGATCAGAGTGGGGTCAAGACTATTGCAGCAGCTTCCATGCTGCATTGGCACTGAATGAAGGTCCTCCTGGCATGACACCTGTGCTACGTCCTGGCGGTATTGATTTAAAAGATGGTCCACTTTTTGCAGCTCTTTGTGCGAAGACACAAGGGAAAAATGTTGGTGTCCCAGTATGTGAAGGAGCTGCAACTGCAAAGTCTCCATGGAATGCTCCAGGTATGTTGAATGCATGTAGAGATGTTCCTCATTTGGCTTTCAGATTCCAGATTGTTGTAGGAACTTGTTACCACTATTATAATGCCATCTTTTAAGGTTTGTGACTTTTTTTATTAAAATTAACTATATCTGATCGCTGGGATTTCACATGATGTTGCAGAGCTCTTTGATCTATCTGTTCTTGAGGGTGAATCACTTAGAGAATGGCTCTTCTTTGACAAGCCAAGAAGGGCTTTTGAGAGTGGGAACCGAAAGCAGAGATCATTGCCAGATTACAGTGGTCGTGGTTGGCATGAATCCAGGAAGCAAGTTATGAAGGAATTTGGGGGTTTGAAAAGGTCCTACTACATGGATCCACAACCTCTAATTCACTTTGAGTGGCATCTATATGAGTACGAGATCAGTAATTGTGCTGATCTCGCTTTATATAGGTTAGAATTCAAGCTTGTTGATGCAAAGAAAAGTGCCAGAGCAAAATTGACTAGTGGTTCACTTCTGGATCTACAGCTGCAGATGGGAAGGCTCAACGCAGAGAATTCTGCGGATAATAAGAAGAATACCAAGAGTAGGACAAAAGCTAATCAGAAAGACAGTGCCGAAAATATATATTCATCTCTAGACATGGCTAATCAGAAGGAGAACGAGCTAAATGTTTACCATGCTTCAGATCAGATGGCTTCTTTTAATGAGAACTTAGGGTATGGACCTAGCTTCAATTATATTTATTCTGTTGAAAACTTAAAGGACTATCATGGAACGTAAGCAAGGAGGAAAACATAAAGCAGTCTGGGGCTGTCCCATAATGACGGTTTTGGAACTGATCTAATTTTCTTCGAAAGAAAACATATTGGCTGTGCTTTCTAACAAATACACCCACCTCAGTTTTTGGCCTATTATTAGCATCATGCCATTTTACAGCAGGGCATCTGTCCTCTTGAATGCTTGAATATTGTAGCGATTATTAACTGTAATGGATGTAAATGTTGCTTGAGTTTGGTATCTCCTTGATGCATCTTTAACTCGATCAAGGATGGCTGCACACCGCACCAGAACTGTACATGCAAAGTTACATAAAGCATTATATGCCTTATATGTGGTTTGTGCATTTGTATAGGATGTTTGATTTTTGGGAAGGTTTTGGGGAGTATTGGTTTGATGTGCTTTAGCTATGTGAATTCCAGGCATTGCAGGCAGCGTCTTTCCAACGCATTTCTCCTTACAATTTTCACCTGCTAGTGCTTTCTGGGTGGTATGTTGCCCCTATGGGTTATCGGGTATTGTTCATCTGCAGTTTTTCCACTCCCAGAAAGCTTTGATATTTTGTTTTTCTTCCGTAAAATTTGGTTGCATTACATGCTAAAAGCTAAAAATATTTATGCCCTTGGTTTCTTCATTTTGATATTGCAATTTCACATGATACATGCATCATCTAGATCCCTCGTCAAGATTCTACTGAGGTATTTTCATATCATATTGCCAGTGGATTCTGATACTTTCAAGTTCCAAGATATGCTGCAATCTTCCAGTTCACATGAAACGTGCACTTGGTGGTAGTCTGCAAACAAGGTCACCAAGGGATGGTACTAGATCCAGTCACAGGCGTTGTCAAATATTCACGATCTAACTCATCATTTAGGAGGGCTTCAAGTCCACATAGCATATTGTGCCTGCTGATGACGGCTGTGAATACACAAGCCCGAAATATATTATTGCGCCAGAGATGTTTATTTCTCCATTTGGTGATGCTCGTGCTCTTGAGATGCTCTCGTGGCCAAGGTTGTCTGAAAAAAAGATTTGCTGCACCGCTCTTTGATACAATAAATGCATACCAATCATACGGTTAGTTACTCGCACATGCAATGCGTGACAGACTTATTGAGCTGCCATATATGCATCGTAAAAGAGTAGCGTCCTAAAAGTCAATCATGAAGAGTATTTTTATAATTTTTTTCAACTTATGTATGATATTTTATCAATTAAAAGATATTTTTTTTCGATTCATCATATTTGTTTATATTTATTAAGATTATGATGAACCCCATAAGGTTAGGGCAATAGAATTAGGGTTATGATGAAGTTCATAATGATGAGACCTAAGTTCCTAAAAACTCTAATCTAAAATATTCCCAGTCGAAGGATCATCGAGTCGGGGATCGATGATACCGATAAGACTGGCACATTCTATGTATGCTCAATGAAGAGGGTGGTTGGTCTCACAGCCACTTGTGTAGAGACACTAATACAAGGATGTGGGTGCTCATTAGGGTATGAGTTCACTGAATTGATCCATATTACATGGAGAACATCTTATAAAGATCTTACTTGTCAAAAGATGGTTCTCTTAGTGGGAGTTGTGCAAGTGATCCTTAGACATGAGATTACCATAGAATCTTATGCACATAAATCTATGTTTTAGTTCCTACTCATTCATGGCTAAGTCATGTATGCGGTGTTCATAGATATGAAGGATTATGTATGAAGGTTATGAGTAGGTCAATAAGGAATCGATCATTCCTAGTAAGAGAAAAAGTAATCCCTTGTAATCTTATCATATGATGACTCAAGAAGTCTTTGATCAAAGCAAAATGTAATTAGAATATGTTTTTAATTTTTTATTTGTCGAGTCTTTATTATTGATTTGAGATTCAAATGAATAAAATGTTAGGGTTTGACATTTTTTCATTCCCATCACTTATTCAGGATAAAGAAAGATCGAAGGATTGAATTGCACGGTAACTTGCCACTGAAGGGTATTTTGGTAATTCTACCAAATTCCTCATCTTCTAGGTAGGCATGATACATTGCTAATGTCAATCATGTTTTATAGGTTTTCATGAATTAAATTTATTTAATTCATAAGTCAATTTGAAAGATGGTTCTAATTGGCAATTAGGGTTAGCATGATTTAATCTAATTCGATTAGTCAGTTTCTAATTGAACTAAATCGACTTAAACCTAGACCTACTGCTGGCTAGATGAGGAACCCAATGGGTCACACACATAAGGGAACTGGTCAAAGAATCATTTTAATAAGATTAATTAATTCAATTGGTTAGCCAATCAGCATGCTAGCACATGTAGCTAACTATCTCTCTAATTTGGATCGAAATTGATTTGATCGGCTTAATTAATTGATCCAAATTAATTTTAGAATTAATTTGGGATAACCTCTGACCTGATCAACCATTTATTGGATTGGATAAGGTTAAATTAATAGAGTCCAAAAAATATAGGACTCTCGTAAGGGAAACTATGCGCGTGCAAATTTTCAAGAGGCGCCTAAGAGTCCTGATTTAAGGTACTAGGAAGTGCATCTTTTTTTGGGATTTATAGGTCCATTGAACGTGGAGAACCTTATCTTGATGTTATTGTATTGGCAAAGGTTGAATTAATAGAGTCCAAGAGACATGGGACTCTCGGAAGGAAAATTGTGCGCATGCAAAATTTTCAAGAGGCATCTAAAAGTCCTGATTTAATATACTAAAGACGTATCTTTTGGGAATTTATGAGTCCATATAAACATGGAGAACCTTATCTTAACACATGGCAAAATCAGAGGCTATCTGATTTAAGATGGGATGCCAAAAGCATCCCATCAGGTGTGGCGCACGTAGAAAGAAAGGTGCTAAAATTATAGCAATGTGTCCTTTGATTCAAATTGAAATGAATTTAAAAATTCATATCGTTTCAGAAGGACGTGAAATGGGTTGTATCCCTTCATTTAACGTCTCCCATTCACTATTTAAAGGGGTGGCACATATGGGATAGCATCGGATAATTTTTGATAATCTTTGTTTAAGACAAGAGTCTTCTCTCCCTCTCCCCTTCCTACAAGCCTTAGTCAATTTAGGACAACTCTTTTCTTAGCCTAATACAAGTTTTATTAGACTTAAGAGAAAGGTAAAAAAGGGTCCTAAAAGGCAAGCCAAGAAGTCAAGAAGCCAAAAGAGGTTTAAGTCAAGTTCGTGAGCATATCTTTGATCGAATTCTCATGTGGATCATCATTGAAGGGCGAACACTTGGGCACCTAGTGGAAAAGATTGGATAACCAGCTTCCTTCTTTCTTCACCAAGTATCAAGGTATTTTTCTCTACATATATGTTACATTTTATGACTAATTAATTGTTATAATCAAGGGGTCTTAGGTCTAAGGTTTCGGTTGATTAGGGTTTCAAGGTTATAAAATTTTTGAAATCCAGCCTTTCGCTGCATGACCGGAACCCAACATTAGTATCAGAGCCACCTTGATTGATTCAATTAGTGGTCCATAATATATTGATTACATGAATGATTATGTTATGCTTTTAGCATGATTTGTTTTATTATGTAGAGTTATAAAATTTCTTGCATTAGAACACGCCTTTGAGCCTCTATGCCTGCGGTGTTTTGCATAGACGGCCCAAGGGACTAATGAGCTATGGCCGAACGTGTTCTAATTAATAAGAAATTTTACTTAAGATGATAATTTTAAAATTGCATTGAATATATGCATGGTATGATATTATTGTTATGCATATTAGAAAAAGGATGTGCATGAGACCATCAAGACCCTCCTAAAAATTATATTTAGTCGTAGTGTGATAGAATCATAATACAAATCATTTTAGGGTTTGATTAATCAATTGGTGTCTAGAAAAGTGGTTCTAGAAAGGTAAAGAGATCGTGATTTTTTAATTAGTTCCGTTGACTGACCTGACCAATTAAATTGGTGTCTAAGGAAAGCAACGAGAGGACCCCACCACTTTTTCACTTAACTGGCCAATTCGATTGATTTAGACCTTGAATTGGAAATGATATATTGATTATGAATACTACCTAATGCCTTCCTTCATACTAAGATAAATTTATGATAACAACTATAGTAGGTTTGTTGTGCAACACAAGGCCTACTTTAGGATTAGATATGAATTGTCTTAGTGCATTTAATGCTTATAACATGATTAGTGGTGTTGCTTTGTTGTGTAATACAAGGGCAATATTATTCAATCATGACTATATGAAAATGAAGGGTCTGACTAAAATAAGACATTATAGTTTGTTGTGTAACACAAGGCTATAAGTATCTTAGAGGTAGGTGTTATGTTGAGAGTTGCATGGGTTGCAATTGGAAAGGGTATTTCCTATCCTTGAACTCATGAATGTTTGTTGTCACAAGATATTTATGACGAATTGGGAGCTCAACCCCACTAAAGAAACCCTGGTAGGGTTTTCTCGCTTACCATAGGTGAGAGTTATGGTATTCGTGATAAAATAGTGAGATACAATTAGATTGATAAGTCCTTGTCTAGTTGTAAACATCATTATGAGTGATCGCTTATGTATTGTTCTTTACTTTTAATATAAATTAAAATTTTATGGCTTCTACTTTATCACTGTGGGGCATTTTAGATACCAACAAGTTGACTGGTCCAAATTATGTGGACTGGTTGAGGAACTTGAGAATTGTCTTAACTCAGGAAAAGGTTTCCTACATCCTCGACTCTCCTAATCTAGATCCGATCGGAGATGATGCTACAGAAGAGGAACGAGCCATATATAAAAAGTGGCAGAATGATAGTTTGACTATTAAGTGTATCATGTTGGCCTCGATGAGCAATGAATTACAGAGGCAACATGAGGAGCGAGAACCTCAGTCCATATTGATCAATCTTAAAAAGCTTTATGGAGAGCAAAGTAGGGCTGCTCGATATGAGATTTCAAAGCAGTTGTTCCATGCACGTATGAGTGAGGGCTCATCCGTTCAAGCTCATATTTTGAAGATGATTGACTTAATCACTCGGTTAGGTTAATTAGAGTTTGTAATGGATGGAGAGCTTAATCAGGACTTGTTCCTACAATCACTCCCAGACTCATTCTCGCAGTTTGTCATGAACTATCACATGAATAAACTAAATATTTCATTACCTGAGCTGTTGAATATGCTCGAGACAACTGAGAGTCACTTCAAGGTGATAAAGCTCATATTCTTCTAGTTGATGGGAAGAAGAAACAGGCAAGGTTCAAAGAGAAAGAGGAGAAAGTAGTTCAAAGAGCAAAGAAGGAGCCCTAAAAGTAGCATTCAACAGAGGAAGAAGGCAAAGAAGCCTTCTGTTGGATCTCATATATGCAAGTCATTGCAGGGACTACAAAAAGTTAGAAATTTGAAGAAGGGTGACTTCAAGCTCTATGGCGCGAGTGGAGAAGCCATTTATGCTGAAGCTGTGGGCACCTATTTGTTGTTATTACCTTCTGGCAAGATATTGGAATTAAAGAACTATTATTATATTCCAAATATTATTAGAAATATTATTTATGTACCCTTGTTATTAGAACAAGGTTTGAAATAAATGTAAAGAGCAATGGTTGCTCTATCTTTTATTCTAATAAATTGTTTGGATATGGTTTGTTTAATAATGATCTTCTAATTCTTTTGCTCAATGATAAAGTTTTACTTGTTGATAACAAGAAAAGAAAGAGAGAAGATGTTAATACCACTTATCTCTGGCATTGCCGATTAGGTCATATAAGTGAATTTAGGATAAGCAAGTTATACAAAGATAACTCTTTGATCCTTATGATTTTAAATCATTAGGAACTTGTGAATCCTGCCTGTGGGAAAAATAACTAAGTCTTCATTCACTGGACATGGAGAAAGGGCAACTGAGTTATTAGGTCTTATACACACAGATGTATGTGGACCTATGACAACTCAAGCTAGAGAAGGATACTCTTATTTCATCAATTTCATTGACAATTTATCGAGGTTTGGACATATGTATCTTATGAAACACAAGTCTGAAGCCTTTGATAAATTTAAGGAGTATCAAAGTATGGTTGAGAAACAAACTAGACATAGTATTAAAATCCTTCGATCTGATCGAGGAGGAGAATACTTGTTTAGTAAATTTCTTGATCATCTTAAAGACAAAGGCATTCTCTCTGAATGGACCCCTCCTTATACACCTCAATTAAATGGTGTAGCAGAAAGGAGGAATCATACCTTATTAGACATGGTAAGGTCCATGATGTGCTTCACAGATCTTTCAGTATCATTCTGGGGTTATGCCCTAAAAACCGCTGCCTATATTTTAAACAGAGTGCCATCAAAATCAGTGACTAGCACTCCATATGAATTATAGAAAGGAAAAAAGCCAAGTCTTAAATACTTTAAGATTTGGGGTTGCCCTGCTTATGTCAAAAATGTATTCGGACATAAGTTAAGTGCTAGGGCTGATAAATGTAGGTTTATAGGTTATCCCAAAGAAGGTATTGGATACATCTTTTATCATCTACTGAGCAAAAGGTATTTGTGAGTAGGCATGCCATTTTTTTGGAAAAGGAATTTATCCAAGAAGAAGGCAGTGGGAAGATACTTGAACTCACTGAAGATCAAGACTTACAGCCTACTCCTGTTGACAATCAACAAGACATTCCTCAACCAAAATTCCTAAAGATCAAGAACAACCAACATTCACCTCCTCTCCGTAGGTCAGAGAGTGCGGGGTGCACCTCTCAGATATGGTTTTATTATGGGAGATGACAACGAAGCCAATATCATTCAGGATGATGATCCCGTGACCTATACAGAAGCTGTCGAGAGTAAGGACTCTGACAGATGGCTTGATGCCATGAAATCTAAAATGGACTCCATATATACCAACCAGGTTTGGACCTTGGTTGACCCACCTGAGGGAGTAAAGCCAATAGGATGCAAATGGGTCTTCAAGAAGAAGATTGGAGCAGATGGCCAAGTAGAAACCTACAAGGCTAGACTAGTGGCAAAAGGTTTCAGGCAAAAACATGGTATTGACTATGATGAAGCCTTTTCACCAGTAGCTATGCTCAAATCCATTCGGATATTGCTTGCTATAGCAGTATACTATGACTATGAAATCTAGCAATGGATGTAAAGACTGCCTTCCTAATGGATATCTTGAGGAGGAAGTCTATATGTCACAGCCAGAAGGGTTTGTCTCAAGTAGGAGACCGCACCAATATGCAAGCTTAAGAAATCCATTTATGGATTAAAGCAAGCATCGAGGAGTTGGAACATTCGCTTTGATGAAACAATCAAAGAGTTTGGTTTCATCAAAAATATAGATGAACCATGTGTGTATAAGAAGACAAGTGGGAGTGCCATAGTCTTCTTAATTTTATATGTCAATGACATACTTATCATTGAAAATGATATCCTAATGCTACAATCAGTCAAAACTTGGCTATCTAAATAGTTTTCCATGAAAGATTTGGGAGAAGCATCCTGTATACTGGGTATAAAGATCTATAGAGATAGATCTAAGAGGATGCTTGGCTTATCCCAATCTAGATACATTGACTTAGTGTTGAAAAGATTCAACATGGAGGAAAGTAAAAGAGGTTACTTGCCCATGAGTCAAGGCATACATCTCTCTAAGAAGATGTCTCCTAAGTCACCTGAAAAAAACAAAGAATGAACAAGATTCCTTATGCTTCGGCTGTAGGGTCGATAATGTATGTCATGTTATGTACCAAGCCTGATGTTGCTTATGCCTTAGGCACACAAGCAGGTTTCAGGCCGATCCAAGGGAGGATCATTGGAAAGCTATGAAAAATATTCTTAAGTACCTAAGAAGAACTAAGAATATTTTTCTTATATATGGAGGATCAGATTTAAAATTGGAAAGCTATACTACTCCATTTTTCAATCAAATCCGGATGATAGTAAATCCATATCAGGGTATATTTTTACTCTATATGGTGATGCAGTCAGTTGGAGAAGTACCAAGTAACAAACTGTAGCTGACTCAGTTACTGAAGCAGAGTACATTGCTGCTAGTGAAGCCGCTAAGGAAGCTGTCTGGATGAAGAAGTTCATTACGGAGTTAGGTATTGTTCTAGTGATTCAACAACCGGTGCCACTTTATTGTGATAACACTGGAGCTGTTGCACAAGCTAAGGAACCAAGATTTCATCAAATCAAAGCACATCCTAAGACGCTTCTATCTCATTCGAGAGATCATTGAAAGACAAGATGTTGTTATAGAACGAGTTGACACAAAGAACAAAATAGCAGACCCATTCACTAAGGCCCTTCCTCAACAGCAGTTTGATCATCATTTGGATTGTATGGGAATTAAATACAAAGCGATTGGCTTTAGTGCAAGTGGGAGATTAAAAGAGTAGTGCCCTAAAAGTCAATCATGAAGGGCCCTTTTATAATTTCCTCCAACTCATGTATGATATTTTATCAATTAAAAGGTTTTTTTTATTCATCATATGTTGTGTCTTATATTTATTAAGATTATGATGAACCCCATAAGGTTAGAGCAATGGAATTAGGGTTATGATGAAGTTCATAACGATGAGACCTAAGTTCCTAAAAACTCTAATCTAAAATGTTCCCAGTCGAAGGATCATCGAGTCGGGGATCAATGATACTGGTAAGACTGGCACATTCTATGTATGCTCAATGAAGAGGGTGGTTGATCTCACAGCCACTTGTGTAGAGACACTAATACAAGGATATGGGTGCTCATTAGGGTATGAGTTCACCGAATTGATCCACATTGAGAACATTTTATGGAGATCTTACTTACTTGTCAAAGATGGTTCTCTTAGTGGGAGTTGTGCAAGTGATCCTTAGACTGAGATTACCATAGAATCTTATGCACATAATCTATGTTTTAGTTCATACTCATTCATGGCTAAGTCATGTACGGGGTGTTCATGGATATGAAGGATTGTGTATGAAGGCTATTAGTAGGTCAACAAGGAATCGATCATTCCTAGTAAGAGGAAAAGTAATCCCATGTAATCTCATCATATGATGACTCAAGAAGTCTTTGATCAAAGCAAAAAGAAATTAGAATAGGTTTCTAATTTTTCATTTGTCGAGTCTTTATTATTGTTTTGAGATTCAAATGAATAAAATGTTAGGGTTTGATATTTTTCCATACCCATCACTTATTCGAATAAAGAAAGATCGAAGGATTAAATTGCACAGTAACTTGCACTGAAGGGTATTTTGGTAGTTATACCAAATTCCTATCTTCTAGGTAGGCATGATACATTGCTAGATGTCAATCATATCTTGTAGGTTTTTATGAATTAAATTTATTTAATTCATGAGTCAATTTGAAAGATGGTTCGAATTGGCAACTAGGGTTAGCACGATTTGATCTAATTCGGTTAGTCAGTTTCTAATCGAACTAAATCGACTTAAACCTAGACCTATTGCTGGCTAGATGAGAACCAAATGGTCACACACATAAGGGAATTGGTCAAAGAAATATTTTAATAAGATTAATTAATTTAATTGGTTAGCCAATCAGCATGCTAGCACATGTGGCTAGCTATCGCTCCAATTTGGATCGAAATTGATTTGAACCGGCTTAATTAATTGATCCAAATTAATTTTAGAATTAATTTGGGATAACCTCTGACCTGATCAACCATTATTGGATTGGATAAGATTAAATTAATAAGTCCAAGAAATATAGGACTCTCGGAACGAAAACTATGCGCGTGTAGAATTTCAAGAGGCGCCTAAGAGTCCTTCTGATTTAAGGTACTAGGAGCGCATCTTTTTTGGGGATTTATAGGTCCATTGAACGTGGAGAACCTTATATTGATGTTATTATATTGGATAAGGTTGAATTAATAAAGTCCAAGAGACATAGGACTCTCGGAAGGAAAACTGTGCGCGTGCAGAATTTCAAGAGGCGTCTAAAAGTCCTTCTGATTTAAGGCACTAGAAGACGTATCTTTTAGGAATTATGAGTCCATATAAATATGGAGAACCTTATCTTGATACATGGCAAAATCAGAGGCTATCTGATTTAAGATGGAATGCTAGCAGGTGTGGCACGCGTAGGAGAAAGGTGCTGAATTGAAATGAATTTAAAAATTAATATCCTTTCAGAAGGACGTGAATGAGTTGTATCCCTTTATTTGTCTCCCCATTCACTATTTAAAAGGGTGGCACATATGGAATAGCATCGGATAATTTTTGGCAATCCTTATTTAAGACAAAAGTCTTCTCTCTCCCTCTCCCCTTCTTAAAATTGACAACTCTTTTCTTAGCCTAATACAAGTTTTATTAGATTTAAGAGAAAGATAAAAAAAGGTCCTAAAAGGCAAGCCAAGAAGTCAAGAAGCCAAAAAGGTTTAAGTCAAGTTTGTGAGCATATCTTTGATCTAATTCTCGTATGGATTATCATTGGAGGGCGAACACTTGGGCGCCTAGTAAAAAAGATTGGATAATCGGCTTCCTTCTTTTTTCACCAAGTATCAAGGTATTTTCTCTACAGATATGTTACATTTTATGACTAATTAATTATTATAATCAAAGGGTTTCGGGTCTAAGGTTTCGATTGATTAGAATTTTAAAATTATAAAATTTTTGAAATCCAGCCTTTCACTGCATGGCTGGAACCAATACATCGGTACGTAAACAACTAATTCATGCGATCAATGTGCACTTGCTGTATCGAAGAACGGTAAAAAACAACATGTTCTTACCCTAACAAGTTTAACCCACCGCTCCATTACAAGGTAAGCTCTTGAAGTGAATAGCAAAGTCCAAGAGATTTTGCTATTAGAGTTTTTACATCTGCTTAGTAAAGGGTCACAATTTACCCGCCAAGACTGCCCCACAAAATGAAAATTTTGGGTGAAGATTTTTTTCGAAAATAATATGTACATGGGACAAACCTGATTATAATTGGATTCGGTTTAGCACCCGTTAAATCCAGCTCAAGCCCGTAGGATAGAGGCTAAATAGTGCTGTGGATTCATGACGGTCATGGTTTGGTTCAAATGATTAGAAAGTTTGTACAATTCATAATTAAGATATATAAAAACTAGTAAACAAAATCATAATGCTGATCTAATTAATTTATTAATGAACCAAAAATGCAATATCCTAGAAACTTATAAGCGCTTCAAATTTTTTTTGTTACCATCCGATTATTTTTACGTATTACAAAAATTATAGAGAAAAGAGCATGGGCATGATTTACCATGTTCTCAACTTTTTCTAAAAGGAGAAAAATGTTCTCCACTTCAATTTCCTCTCTCAATTTATTTTGACATCTAACTTGTACAGGCTCGTATCAATTGGGTATAGTTTTTTTAAATTTTTTGGCCCAACCCAACTTTACAACCCCTATGCTTGATAAACTGTGCAAAATGTAATTCCAGAGTGCTCTGATCACAAATTAAAATAGCCTATGACAGATTATTTTATAGCATGAAGCATCGGTCACAGTAGACAGATATAAATGCAACAAATTATTAGCATTAAGATCTAATATTGCTGATCATATGGAAAAACACAACACTTTCTTTAAGAATGCAAAATCAGTGGGTGCAGGATATTAGGATTTTACAATGCATGCTTACACTGAACTGTGAACACTGAATCAGAACCCTCTTCTTTCTAGAAAAGTGGAGAAGCTTTTAAATTAAGTTCCGGAAACCATGAAGCAGAAGACAGAACGACTATCTCATTCTTCTTTTGAATGTGTGGAGCCTGACACAAACATGGCACAAAGAACACGAGCTTAGAATTATGCCAGCTCGCAACAATTATCATTGCAAAATCAAAAATAGAAAAGTGAAATGCTGGTGGTTTGAACATACGTCAACATCCATGCCAGCAGTACCATGTCTTCCAGCTCTCGTGCTACCAGAAGACCATTTTCCATCGCTACAAAAGATTGCTCGGAATATCAGGTTTTGTGGATGCTTCATATTTCTTCTTGCACCTCTTCTTGAGTTTCTTCTTTAACCTGAACCTATCCTTCATGCTCTTTTCCCATTCTTTTGGTATTTGTTGTATATAAACATTGCAGCTCGGGCATCCTCAACCTGAACAAAACCACAGAGACAAAGTGCTTGGCCAATAAGAGAGAACAATTTGGATTTCTTGGTTTCTAGCGTGTACATGGCATAGCTTACCAAAGCTAAAGCTTAAACCTCATGAAAGGGTAATCTTCCTGATTTCTTTTTCCTAATTTCAGGATTTTAAGATATATGCAATGAAATGAAATGACCTGTTTCTCTTGCGTGTTATCTTAAAACCACCAAAACAATATTCCATGAGATAACACGACAGCAAAGATGACACTACTTGGTGCATATGATGATCCAAAAATTACATAAAAGATTACTTTCATTATACATGAAAATGCTGGTTTGAAGCATTAAATTTCCACCAAAAATTGTTATGCAGATTAAAAAAATGGTACTGTGACAGAATGGGAATGAAGCGATTCCAACAAGCAACAAATCATTATGTTATGACATTAAATGAACACTCAACCAACAACTCATCGTCAGCAGAAAATAGCAGCACATCGACTCGTTCAAAGCAATATCAATTATGTTAATGATGACGATGAAAAATGGGATGATATAGCATCACTAAAAGAATTTAAATCACCACTAGACTCAGAGCAATAGGGTTAATGGGAGAAGAAGTGGTGATAACCTAGACATTAGAAGCAGCAATTTTGAATGAATTAAAGCAATATGATGGGAAGAAGACATGGTATACTATGATATTTGGAAAATTTGCACATGTGCAACACATTAGTAACTAAGCCTTTAGATGCTTAAACTCTCAATATACTAGATATGGGATTGGACGTACTGGACAGTGCTCCTTTTGTTGGATCTCGACACCAAGAATTTGAGCTGCAAGATCCTTTAAAGCTCGTCTTCGCCCTTCCCTAATGTAATGGCTGTATGTGTTAATAGAAGAGATTGCCAGCCATTGAAAATTCTAAGCACACATTTTGTTGATCATAGTAGCAAAGTTGAGAAAAGCTAACCTTAGGAAGGACTCGTATTCTGAGGTATCCCTTGTGTCCTTCTTTGGATGACTTAATAATAAGACCTAAAAAAGTAAATAGCTGAATAACTGATTAGCCATAAAATGTGATACTAACTGAGATGATAATACACAATTGCTATTCACGACCTTGAGATCATTGTGCAAAGCATGACCTACAAGGATCCGTCCTTTGATCAACTCAGCCACTTCCTTCTGTGCAGTCCAAAACTCCTTTGCTGAAGTCATACAACCAATATCAAGAAAGTGATAGCTTTATACACATTAAATATTGCGCATTTCTTTTTTCTTAAAGAAAAAATCAGTTGTAGTGCGAACCTTTCTTCAAGTGTCTTGGCCTGATCCCACTAATTTTTGTACGGAAGTCCACAATACGATCTATTGGGCGAACATACTCATTGTATACAACATTCCCCCATGAATTCACCTACAATGTAATAAATTCATCATCTAAATTTGAACAAAGCTGTCAGCAACAACAATATCTATTGAGAAGGCAAAGAACAGCATTAGCATCTAACAAGCTTCCTCCTAAAGTTCATAAATGAACAAAATCCAAAAAAAAAATTTAAAGTTTAGATTATAGACATAACCATCAATCACTATTGAAGCCTGACACCACACACCAGAAGATGACCAGATCTGCCATGGTGTAAATGAAATACAAGTATTAGTCAGGCAACAATAACCAAACAGTGATTTGAGCGGGGTATAGTTTTATGCCCATTAACCATATTGTATAAGGTTAATCTCACCTGAGAGGTACCATCCTAAGCCATTACCATGATATGACTATATGAGCAGCATAAACAAGGAGATAAAAGGATAAATGTGTTACAGTATTATTATTATTATTATTATTATTATTATTATTATTATAAGATGACCTACTTTTTTTTTGAAAAAAAGAACTTTTAGCGATCGGGCTGCCATTCCATTAAAAAAAAAACTCAGACTTAAAAGGTCTTGACTTGACTAGAGGCTCAAATTTTCTATGACCAAAGCGAACACAATCGAGGTGCAATCTCATGGACCTCAGGCTGTCCTAGCTCTTCTTGTTTTTAAATTTCCCTTTTACTCAATAGTAATAATAATCATAACTAACGAGCCTTGCCCCATTTAGTATGGCTGTGTTGACCCCACATTGATTTTGATGATCACAAAATAATTAAGTGGCTAATGAGTTTGGTATGGAGTTATAGTGAAAAGCAGGTATTCACAAGTTATCATGAAGAAGAATATGGAATTCAAGCTTTCAACAATGTCTTGGACTCAAAGAAGGAAGGTTAAAAGAGAAACAAGGCCAAAGAAGGATGACTTAAGCTTTAAATGATCAAGATTCAGATGTTTGAAAGAGAAACATGGCCAAAGAAGGATAACTCAAGCTTTAAACGATCAAGATTCAGTTGTTGAAAGAGAAACAAGGCCAAAAAAGGATGACTCAAGCTTTAAATGATCAAGATTCAAATGTTTGAAAAGGTATTCCATGAAGAAGAATCAAGATACAAGAGCTAGCACCCTTAGATTCATCACAACAAAAAGATTTTATGGCAATGGAATGATTTCTAATGATTTAGAATATAGTAACCAACTCTCATGCCAGCAAAATTTTAGTCTCAGATTGAAATTACAGAAGCCATGCACCCATTATCGGCATTAGAGTCGACTACCATGGAAAAATTAATCCCAGGACAAAGTAGCCGACTTGCAAGCCGACGACTGTTGGATTTTACAGTGAACACAGAGAAAGTAGTCGACTTGCAAGTCGATTACCCTGAAGATAGCTTTTCTAACGACTAGTTCTGACACGTTTCAGCTTGTGTAATCTTCATTCCAACAACTTTCAACGGTCTAAAATGGCTAGTGAACGTTGTAATCCTTTAGAAGGCTTTAAATATAGCATTAAATGGGTTATTTTAAGAAGAGAGAAGAGGAGAAACTCAAGAAAAATCAGAGAGAAAACTGAGAGATTTCAGCCTTCATATTTTCAAGAGCTCTTGTGCTTCAAGGCATTCAAAATCATTAAAAGCTCATTCAAGGCTCCACCAAACAACTCAAGAAGCTTCCTCAAATGCTCAAGCTATATCATTCAAGAAAAAGAAGCTCATTTATGAAGAGTCCTTCTTATAATTTGTAAAGTACCATTATTGTTTTATTTTCTCACTTAGGAGCTTTAACACTCTGATTCTTGTATCCTTTCTTATTTGTTTGAGTTTTAACTTGGCTGAAACTTGTCTTGGGTATACCAAACCCAAAATTGTAATCGTTAAGAAAAAAATTAGTGGAGTGAATTCTAAGAGGTCCTTAAGGAGTGGACATAGGTGTAAGGTTAACACCGAATCACTGTGATTGGCTTATTGTGCTTAATTACTCTTCACTTCACATGGTATTTTCTTATCCTTAGTTTTAAAATTGCACATACTTGCTGATTTTTTTGAAAAGAACCCAATTCATCCTCCTCTTGGGTTGCTTAACTGGGCAACAAGCTGCTGTTTTCAAATCCCTTCTCATAACTTCCTCAAGATTTTCTATGGTGTCTTCTTGTTTTTGATCTAATAAGATAGGCTCTAGTACCAATAATTCATTTTATTTGGAATTAAAAAACGTTATATCCAGAGTAAGACTACCATATGGAGCTACCAATTTTTAAAGAATGTCACCTTATAGTGTTGTCCAGCATAAGAGAAAACATGCTCTAAAGTAGAATCTAATGATAAATGCCATGTTCACACATAACCATAAATCAAAAGTTAAAATTATATTCTTTTTTCCATTGCTGAATCCGTTATCACAACTTGTGACAGTACAAGACAACACACTCCTCTCCAAATTAAGTTTTAGAGAACGACTAGGGTCTGCCATCCCCTATTCAGATGGAAGCAATACAAAGATACTGCAATTCGGTCTCCATCAAGCTGACCTCTAAATTTTGTAAACAATATATATACATTTTGGACATCCATCTTTCTTAAGTGTGTCATCTATAAATTCCTAACTGATTAAAAATGCACGGATCTTCACAATTCATTTGAAATTTTGTACCAAGCAGTATCTCTATGTCTATGCAAGCCCCTTCCAGTCTTTCGTTACTTTCATCAAGGCCATCACATTCCTTCCTCTTTTATAACCCTTTTGACACAAATGGCTTTCAGTAGCATCTATGATCATGTTGCATATGCTTATGCATCTCAGTTAGTTCCCTGCCACTTTATCCTCCATTGACACGACTCTTGTAACACCAACAGTATAACCAATTTCAGCCTCAACCTTCTTCATTTACCATGCCTCCATCTTAAGCCTTGGCATTCTCATCCACAAAACTATTGTTTTATTTTCCTAAATACTCTTCATTGTCTCTGATCCACAAGCATTTGGAGACCTCAATAAAATAATGAAAATATAAAGCTGTGGTACATCAACATTATTGTTAACAGGAAAGTTCCTGCTTGAAACAGCTTCCCGCACCATGCAACCACCTAATAAAAGCATGCATGATTAGCTGCCTTATACTAGTCTGGTGGATTGATGACCTACATAACTAGCAGTAGGATATGAACTTTCAACATGAGTCACCCATATCAAATTCAGAAACACCCCCCACCCCAACCGCAGGAGGCCACACCCAATCCCTTCATTGAATTTCTTTATATTACAGTACTCCGCCATCTCTTCCTCTTCTGCCTAACTTGGAGGTTCAAAGTCATGCTATTAAGCCTCATTCTAACTACAAAAAGGCTAGTATGCAGTCTCGAATTTTGTTACACTGTGCGGAGGTTTAAGCACCAGTGCGACCCTTCCAAGATCCCCTGAGAGCTCACCCCGACCATCTCGCAGTCCATGGACAGCGTCAAGCTTTTTGCCTTCCATTCTAACTCTCAAAAACTAGTTATGTCGATCTAAAGCTTTAGGGTTCACGAATTTCCGCATTCATAGAGAACGAGAGATGAGGGAGACCTGTGCATTTATCTAGCACGGTGCGATGCCATCCATAGAGCGCTCTTGTGTGAGAGTTGGCATCTCCAGTGTGGACAGCCATAAGTCAGCTGCGCGGGCAAGCCGGATGATGAGACCAAACGAAGCAAAAGAACCTTCACTGTCAAGACGAAGAAAAGGGAAGGGGGGGGGGGCGGTGGTGGGCGACCGTCGGTCGTCTGAGGTCAGATGGCGGGGGGGGGGGGGGGGCTCCAGCTCGGTGCGGGCGCGTCCGGGCTTCTCCTAGCACCGGCGTTAGGGTTAGCGCGGCGCTCGATCGTCGATCAGAGGGATTGTAGGTTTGCGCGGGGCTTTGGTTTTGGCGGCGTCGAGCAGCTCCCAGTTATGGGCGTTAAGGATGAGCTTGCTCGGGTTAGGGTTAGATAGCTGCCGTTGCCGCTGTTCGAGCGCAGGGTTCGGGCCCTCCTGGGGTCCGCATTCGCCGCCGCGTGCGCTGTTCGCCGCCATTCGGTCCTCCTGACCGCGCGCCGGACTACTTTGGCAGGGAATGCGCGCGAGCGCGGCGCTTTGACCCTCAATGCCGTCGCGTCGCGCTCGCGCGGGGCGTCAATCGTGTGACGAATAGAATATCTAGTTAACTTGTAATAATAATGAATTAAAAGAAGAATTGAAAAAAAATTTAAGAAAAATTCTTCAGGATGAAAAATATTAAATCTCATGCAGTTTTAAAAAAATATTAATGGTTACTGCATTCAAAACTATGAAGTGCCATGCCATCATTACATCAAATTGCACAATCAATGTGTGTTTTTTCAAATAAAAAAATAAAAACTATTTACTAGTCCTGTGTTTTTATCCAAGCCAAGCCAAATTATTCAACCTGAATGCTAATGTTACATATTTGACATTCAGGCTTTTGTTGGCTCTAAATTAGTTTTTATAATTTTTAAAATATTATATTTTAAATATATTAATTATTTAAAATTAATAAAATAATTAATATATTTTTCATAAATATGTTATAACTTAAAATTTTCATTTAAAAAAAAGTTTTGTTGCCGCGAAAATTTGTTCTCCGACTCGGGTGCACTTCTGGCTCCTGATCCAGACGCCAATCTCGTCGCCTTGGGGTGAAACCTGCAAGACAGTCCGCATGCAGAGGGTGCTATAGGGGTTGCCTTTGCGGAGGATCCTCCAACGTCCAAGTCAGTGGATATTCACAGCAAGCAGATGTGAGGAGAAGACTCTCACATAGAATGTTCCTCAGGGCTCTTGTGAGAGCTCTAATGGGGTATGAGATTTAGTGAGTAAATGAATGCATAAGAGGTTGCCTTAGAATTTGCACGCGTACCAGAGAGGTAGGAGTGCTATGGTATGTATAGACGATCACCTGATTCCTTGGACGTGCCCCGGATGGGGTCTGAAAATTGTTAGGATTCGAGACGGATTCGAATCAAGTTTGTTATGAGGCCAATAGGATCGTATCTTGTCAGTTAGAGGATCAACGGCTGGGAGAGCTGGTTGATGCCTCAAGGTTCAATGATCACACAGACCTAGGCCACTCTTACGGGTCCTAGGCCACTTCTGGGCATGATTCGCCATCTATAATCTTATTCAGTTATAGTGAATTCGAACTCTCCTATGCCGAATTCCGCAGAGATATTTTGAATGCTGTGGTTCGGCTAGAATGAGGAATAACCTGTTTTCCGAGGTATGGAATGGGTCGGCTCTAATGGCCGAGGCACGGTCGGCTCGGATGGCCGAGGAATGGCTCGGCTCAGATGGCCGAGGTATGAGGATAGCTCGGGTTGCCAAGGAATGGCTCGGCTTAGATGGCCGAGGTATGAGGATAGCTCGAGTTACCAAGGAATGGTGTATAGCTCGGGTTGTCAGGGCGACCCGGCTTTGTCAAAAGTGATTCGGCTTCGTCGCTTGGATGTTATGCCAGCTGGCTGGCGGGGTGTTTGGATTGGGCATGACCCGATCGTCGATATGAGTGATCAATAATGCAATAACGATATTACCCCTCATCACATGCCCTCCACTCCCTAGTCCGAAGTGTAAGTTCGGATATAGGGAGTAGAATTCCGGAGCAATCTCATTTGGGGGATTCAAAAAGGCGGGCAATGATAATCTCATAAATGACGGGCCACTGTTTCGTCATCATTTTTCACCGCAGCTCGAGAAGGAAATGCCTCGTTTCCAACAAGCCGCGACAGCAGAAGTTCCACATGGCGGGACTCCTTTATTTCTGGCGCCTGTATTGGGGTTTTTGGCATCTAGGGCTTTCTTTCTGAAGTGCATTGCAATGCCCCTTTATCCCTGTCATATAGATTTTTCACTCTTTCTTTGAGCTCTTGCTTACCTGTTCATGTTATGTTACTTATTCCATCAATATGAAGGGTCCGAACGACGTTGCCTCAGAGATCACCTTCGAGGATCTGGATAGAATCCGTCGACTTTATAGAGTTCCTGGGGACGTAGTCTTACGGGTGCCGAGGGCTGAGTATAGAGTTCCGACTGAGTTAAGTCATGGAGTTTTCTTCTACGAGGAAAGCCTTAGGGTAGGTCTCCGGTTTCCTCTTCACCCACTGGTACAGGAGGTGATGAGGTTTTACAATATATGTCCAACAATGGTGGCACCGAATAGCTAGTGCAATCCATCGGGTTCATCTCATTGTGCAGCCGCGTTGGGGTGATCGCGACCCTCTCCATGTTTCGAGTCTGCCATAACCTAGTTTCTAGGAGGGGCTCCGAGTGGCCGTATATTGGTCCCCGAAAGTCGTTCAAGATGATTACCGACAACCATCTTCGATAAAGGAGTGGAAGCCCCGATTTTTTATTACCTAAGGGAATATGGTTCAGATTTTCCGAGGGGATGGGCGAGTTATGTGAAGGATCCAGAGGCGCGCCCAAAGTTGAGCAAGCGGGAGAAGAGAGATCTGATGACCCTTCGCAACGGTCTGGATGTATCGGCTAGCACTCTGTTGGCGGAGGATGCCCTCTTCACCGCCGGGCTTAGCTCTATCGACTCTCAAGGTAAGTGTACCTTTCCTCTTTGGTTACGATGGCCGGTGTGTTTGAGTATTTCTGTTCGAATGAACTGTTTGGTGTGTTTTTAGTTGAGAGGTCGACGTTTGTGGGCCAGATGAAGAAGGAGCTGGGCAAGCGTCATAGGGGCTCCAGCTCTGGGGAAAGACACAGATCCAAGAAGAGGTCTCGCCCTTCTGGGCCTCGCTCGAAGGGACCGAAGAAAGATAGTTCCAGTCACCACTCTCCTATCCCAATAAGGTAGGAAGCTGGAGCGCAGACCGTGGTTGATGAGCCCTCCCTACCGAAGGGGGGCAAAATAGCAGAGGAAATCGCTGGGGAGAGTTCAAAGGGAGCTGTTGGGGCTTCCCCTCTCCAAATAGTAGTCATGTCAACGATACCGAGGAGATGTTGCCGATCGGTCCGACTATCCTCCTGTCGAAGGTTTTTCAGTCACCATTGGTGAGGAGTCCACCGCGTATGAATGAGACCCCTGCTCAGGTGGAGGGGTCAGAAGAGGCAGCGGCGGCTGCCGAAGCTCAAGCGGAGCTGCCTATTGAAAGGCTGGTGGAGGTCGTGGTGCCTCCCACTGAGGATCCCTCTTCCACGGTCCCCGAGGACGTCGTGGAAGAGGTTGAAGTTCAGGTGGAGTCTGTCGGAGGCGAAGCATCAGTAGAAGAGGAAGAAGAAGAAGAAGAGTCGATGAATGAAGGGGATGCTCGGGCCGAGGTTCCCTCAGTCGGGACCGAAGCATTCGAGGCCTTGCAGGTTAAAGTTTTGACAGAGGAAGCCGAGCGGATGGCTCCTCGAGCCGGAGTTCCTCAGGCCAGTTCTTTGGCTATGAGCCCTCTTGTCCACAGCCCAGAGGTGGATGATATGCTCACCGCCCTGATGAGGTCTGTTTTGCGCGCAGGGGGGAGTTCCTCGATGGACGAGCCTGCCGTCGAGGATATCATTAAGACGGCTTTCGATCGTCTTAGGGCGTCAAAGGATGTTTTCCTTCTTCCCGAAATCAATAACGCTACTCTCATGATGATGGCTTCAAACTATATCTCTCGGGTAAGTTATTGTACCGAGGTTGTAATTCCTGATTGGTCAATCGGGCCGTGGTTTCTCACTTGTGCTTTTCTCGCAGAATGCCTTGGTCACAAGGGCATTGAATTGGCGCTTGAATTTGGCCACTGGGGCTTGCACTCAGGCCAAGAAGGAAGCGGCCGACCTTCGGGCGAGGGCGGATTCAACCAGCTGCTTTACAGGGCCTTGGCGTCCGCTAGGGCGGATTTCGAGAGGGTGAGCGAGTCTCACCGACTTGCAGCCGAAAGGGCCTCTCAGCTCGAAGCCCAAGTCATAGAGCTCCAGGGTTTTCGTGAACAATCAGACAAGGCTTGCCTGGAGTTATCCCAAATTAAGGCAAAACATGACGACAAAATTAAGACCATGCAGCAGTATTTCGACAAAAGGTGGAACCTGCTGAGGGCTAGTCATTCTGAGAATAAAAGTAATTGGAGCAGGAGGCTCGAGGAGGAGGAGTGCAAGTGCCAGTGGCAGCGGGATCAGCTTGCCGATCTGAATAAGGAATTCGCTGATATAGAGAATCGGCTGAAGTGGCAACATGAGCAGATTGCTAGGCTCACCAATGATCTTGATCAATCTCGGTGGGAAGTTGGGAACAAGCAGTCCCGAATTAATGACCTCAAGGAAAAATAAATCGGCCAAGCTGAAGGCCTTGGAAAAGGTTCAGGAGCTGAGCAATAACATGGCTCGGCGGGAGGAAGAGGTATAGCGTCTTTCCATTTGTTTGCTTTCAGTACTTTTCTTTTGTTCATGGGCTCGAACGTTCTGATGTTTTGCAGATGGGCAAAATCGAGTTCGAGGCGCAGGAGCAATTTAAAGCTCTAAGGGCGGAATTATCCGCAAGTCGCCAGATGAGTCTTGAACTCGGGAACCAGTTAGCCGAAGCTAACAAGCGGATTACCTCGGCTGTGGAGGAGTACAAAGGCTTTGTGCAATTTTTCGAGGAGCGGAGGGAGGCTTGTGCCGATGCATTCTGGTTCGCCGAGAAGGAAATTCGGGCAAAAATCTCTCGGGTATATCCCGAGTTAGATTTATTTTTTTGGAGGCCGAGCTACTCGATGCTTGCACCCCGGAGTCGAAGAAGCTGAGTATGAGAATATTTCGGACGTCGATCTTGATGCCATCTTAAGCCCTAGTGAGGCTGCGGCTCCTGAAGAATGCCCTCAGCTCGCTGCCGAGGAACCAACAACATTCGAAGTGGGTGAAGCAAGTCAAGTCCTCCGATGTTACGAGGAGGCTCCTGGGACCGACCCGAACCCTGATTCTTAAGGGTTTTTATATTTTTGCCTTTCAGATTTGTAATCTGGATGAAACTTTTAATGAATAGATCTTTTGTCTCCACTTGTTTGTCTTTTTCGGACGATCTTTTTGTCACGAGTTTTTCCTGACGGTGAACGAATCATAATCAATTCGTGTTCCTAGGTGGTTTGTTCTTCCTGAAGCTAAACGATTTGCTTTGCTGACGTAAGCTAGCTTGGTTTGAACTTAAGGAAATGTCTCGATCGAGACCGAGGTTAAGAAGATGGTTCGGTGCGCCGAAGCATAGAATAGTTTGGCTGGAACTTTGGGAAACGTCTCGGTTGGGGCCGAGGTTAAGCAGATAGTTCGATCTATCCGAAATAAAAAATTGGCTCGTTTGACCAAGGCATAAAATGGTTTGACGCGATATGATAAAAACGGCGTGAATACCTCGAATGGGGTCGAGATTTGGTAGATAGTTTGGTCTATAAGAAATCATCTCGCTTTCTGCCCAAGCGGATGAGACGGATTTGTAATTCACCGAAGGACGCTTTGTTTTTTGCGTAAGGCATTTATCCTATTGGCCTTTTCCAATGCGGGTCTTTTTAACGTACGCGATAAGCATTCGATTGCCATTGGATGGCATCATTTTCATAAGGTGATTTCCCAGGCCTGCCCATATCTCAAGGACCGCGGACGATTTCCTGCATTTAAGGCTCTTGATTTGAGATCAGAGGAAAATCTATTGTCTTGCATCATGACCTGGGAAATGCGTTCGGCGCGCTTTGGAAAGCGCCCTTTTATTCTGAACCACCGTGTGGCAGCGTGGCCAGGGCGTTTTGAATCCGGAGGCTTTCTGCTTTAATGGCTGCCCCGGGCCTGTTTGTCTATAAAGCGGGGGAGCTGACCGTGTTGGGCTATCTCCCAAAGCCTTCCCTTTCTGTGACTTGCAAGGGTTTTCATGGCGTCTGTTTCATTGAGGTTGAGAGTGGAAAGACTAAGTTTTCCTTTTGCAAGTTGGTTTGTCCCAGATAGTTGGGGTGATGAAGAAGCTGTTGAAGAGCAAGCAGTTCTCAAGGGAGGAATTTCGGAGATCATATGGAGAGCGTATGAGTGGTGCACATAGGTCATATGGGGAGCGCACGTGTGCGCTTCCTGTGTGTCCTTTGCCACTTGCCATGGGGATCGCAAGAAATGCATAGCATGCGTATCCCCCGTGGCTAACATGAATTTTGCCTCCTCCCTCAACTTGAATTCTCCAGTTCATCCGCCTAAGGAATCTTTTTCCACGTGAAGAGGAAGGAGGGATGTGTGGGTCTGCTAGTTCCCTGCCTATGTTGTTGTGCAGTGGCTAGCAGACCAGCATCCCACTTGGGGGGATGCTTCATTGGCATAAGCATCCATGGGTCCTTGACCTGGTTATGATCCCTCCACGTGTTCATCCGAGGGATCCGTGGATGGCCTACTTTGTTCTTTGGCATTAACCAGTGGCTCAACAGAACTTGTCTAGTTTCTCTGATTTCTGGGGTCGGATGTAAAGACATCGTTATCGACCAAAGTTGCTCAGCCAAGCTTTTATCTTATTTGTATTCTCTGTGTTATGATGCACTTGTAATGCCTCTCAAAGGTTGTAATTTTTTCATATTAATAAAGAAAGTTTTTACTCTTCTTCTTTTGACATCTGTTTCTTTTTCTGATGTGATTGTATCGAGAGTGGCTACTCTCATTTTATGCTTTTCAGAACGTAGCATAATCTATAAGTCTAGCAGCGTTTTTGCTACTTTATTTTTGCCAACATGTCATTTAGTCCCCTATGGAGGAAGTGTTTATCTCTGTGTAGGTCAGAGAAAGGCCTGGGCGGCCCTGTGAGCTTATGTAGTAAACATGATCCTATTTAAAGGATGAAGTACGTATTTTTTGAAAAGAAATAACTTGCATAATCTTGCTGGTAAGCGGAGAAAGGTTACTAACCTCTGCCAAAGCATAATAGGACATCTTAGTCGCGTCAGAGTGTTTGAGAAATTACTCATCTAGGCCGAGGCTTCCTGAAATATATTAATCGAATTGGCCAAGGCTTCAGAAGTATATCACTCGGCTTGGCCGAGGCTTCAAGAATATATTTTACTTGGCACTGCCAAGGTACGGAGACCGTCACTCGGATTGACCGAGGCTTCAAGAATATATCACTCAGTTTGGCCGAGGCTTCAAGATTATATCACCCGGTTTGGTCGAGGCTTCAAGAATATATTTTACTTGGCACTGCCAAGATACGGAGACCATCACTCGGATTGACCGAGGCTTCAAGAATATATCACTTGGTTTAGTCGAGGCTTCAAATAATATATCACTCGGTTTGGCCGAGGCTTCAAATAATATATCTCGGATTGGCCGAGGCTTCAAGATTATATTTTACTTGGCACTGCCAAGGTACGGAGTCCTCCCAGCCAGCTGGGATATATTTTACTTAGCGCGGCCAAGGTCCGGAGATTGCTCGGCCCAACCGAGGATTTATAAAGATTATATTTTACTTGGCGCTGCTAAGGTACAGAGTCCTCCCAGCCCGGCTAGGATATATTTTACTTGGCGCGGCCAAGGTCTGGAGATCACTCGGTCTGGCCAAGGATTTATAAAGATTATATTTTACTTGGTGCTGCCAAGGTACGGAGTCCTCCCAGCCCAGCTGGATATATTTTACTTGGCATGGCCAAGGTTCGAAGATCGCTCGCCCAACCGAGGATTTATGAAGATTATATTTTACTTGGCGCTGCCAAGGTACGGAGTCCTCCCAGCCTAGCTGGGATATTTTACTTGGCACGGCCAAGGTCCGGAGATCGCTCGGCCCAGCCAAGGATTTATAAAGATTATATTTTACTTGGCACTGCCAAGGTACGGAATCCTCCCAGCCCAGCTGGGATATATTTTACTTGGCGCGGCCAAGGTCCGGAGATCGCTCGGCCCAGCCGAGGATTTATAAAGATTATATTTTACTTGGCACTACCAAGGTACGAGAGTCCTTCCAGCCCAGCTGGGATATATTTTACTTAGCGCAGCCAAGGTCCGGAAATTGCTCGACCGGGCCGAGGATTTATAAACATGTTTCTCATTGTAGCCATCAGAGAAAGCAATAAAAATAGAAATTTTTGAATCTTTGAAGATTTAACTCAATAGGCAAAGTAAGTTCAGGGAGAGCGTACTCTCACTAATAATAGATGCGGAGATTATCCGAGTTTCATGTCCGGGGAATAGATTTTCCATTTAGATCTTGGAGCTTATAGGTGTCGGGTCTGATTACCTTCATAATTTGATAAGGACCCTCCCAATTAGGGGACAGCTTTCCTTGCTCCAGTGGCTTTGAGACGGATGCCTTCCGAAGTATTAAATCACCTGGGGAGAAAAACTTTCCTTTGACTCTGGTTGAATGGTAGCGGGCAACTCTTTGTTGGTAGGCCGCCATCCAGATTCGGGCTTTCTCTCTGACTTCTTCTATTAAGTTAAGATTGGTTCGGAGTTGTTCATCATTGGATTCTTTCGAGTAGCCTTCGGTGCGAGGGGAGGGGAGCTTGACCTCCACGGGGATAACAGCTTTGTGCCGAAAGCCATCTTAAATGGAGTCTGGCCCGTGGGAGCCCTTTCATGGTTTAGTATGCCCACAGCACATGGTGGAGCTCCTCGCCCATCTGCCTTGCACTTGGTTGAGCTGAGCTTTAATTCCCTGCAAGAGAGTTCGGTTTGTTACCTCAGCCTCTCCGTTAGCTTGAGGATGTCCAACCGATGTTAGGCGATGGAGAATGCCATGATCCTCGCAGAACTCCCAAAACTTCGGATTATCAAACTGCTTCTATTGTCGGTGATGATGGTGTGGGAAGACCGAAGCGCAGATGATGGACCTCACATAAAGTCTTTAGCCCGAGCTTCGGTTATCTGGGTGACTGCTTCAACTTCGACCCACTTAGTGAAATAATCAATTGCAACAAACAAAAACTTCCTTTGCCCCATTGCGGGGGAAAGGGCCAAGTATATCCATCCCCATTTGGCGAAGGGCCAAAGGGATGAGATGGAAGTCAGGTGAGCAAAGGGGAGCCTCTGAATATTTGAGTGTCGTTGCACGCATCACAGGCTCGACAAGGTCATCAGCATCTTTCTGCATCGTTGGCCAATAATATCCTTGGCATAGCACTTTATAGCACAGGGTGCGGCTACCGAGGTGATTGCTACATATGCCTTTATGAACCTCCCGAAGAGCGTAATCGGCTTCTGATGGATGGAGGCATTTGAGCAATGGCATGGAGAAGGATCACTTATATAGCTGGTCATCAATCAGAACATAATGAGATGATTGCAATTTCAACTTCCTTGCTTCCTTTCTATCAGTGGGCAGCAACCCTTCTTTGAAGTACTAGTGCAGGGGGTCCATCCAGGATGGTACGGTGTCAACCTACATCATCTGGTCAACATCGGTGATGCTGGGCTTCTCTAACTTTCAAATGGAATTTTCGCTCGAGATCCATTGACTCCGTAGTTGCCAAGGGACAGTAGGTCGGCGCGCGTGTTTTCGGTCCTTGGGATCTAAATAATTTTAAATTCATCGAAATAGGAGGATAGATCGCGCATCTTTTGGAGATACCGAATCATGCTTGGCTCTCGAGCCTCGAATTCTCCCTGCACCTAGCCAGCCACCAATTGGGAGTCGGTGTAGGCAATAGTTTCTTGACTTTAAGCTCACGGGCGATTCGGAGTCGAGAGCAGGGCTTCATACTCCACTTCATTATTTGAGGCCGGAAAGGAGAAACAAATGCCATATTCAAAGGTTGCCCTCCGGACTGGTGAGGACCAGGTCGGCGCCAGAGCCGCCCGCGCTGGAGGATCCATCGCGTGAAGCAACCATGGGGCGCTGGGCTTTGGTTGTCCCGGGTATCCGAAATAGAGCCATCTTCGGGTATGGTGCATTCGAGGAGAAAGTCTACCAGAATATAGGCTTTAATAGCTGGATGAGGCTAATATTGAATGTCGTGCTCGCTCAGCTCGATAGCCCATTTGGTCATTCTCCCCGATGCTTTTGAACGATGGATAATTGCCTTGAGAGGTTGGTCGGTCAGGATGATGACAGTATGCACCTGAAAGTATGGCTGCAACTTTCAAACCGATGTTACTAGAGCTAGGACCATCTTTCGACCCGAGTGTACATCGTTTTAGCATCTTTGAGTAGTTTGCTGACATAATAGATAGGCCTTTGGACTCTATTCTCCTCTCTGATTAGCACCGAGCCAACAGCATTTTCAGAGGCCGTCAGGTATAGATTCAGCACTTCCCCTGGCTTTGGGCTACTGAGGAGAGGTGGTGAGCCGAGGTATTTCTTGAGGTCTTCGAAGGACTTCTGGCAATCTGGGTCCACTGAAAGTTTTTGGCCGACCAAAGCACTTTGAAGAAGGGAAGGCATTTCTCAGCCGACCGAGTAATGAAGCGGCTGAGGGCTGCTACCCTCTCGGTGAGGCGTTGCACATCCTTGACCCTGGCGGAGCCATTTGTTGCAGGGCTTTGATTTTCTGAGGGTTTGCCTCGATGCCTCGCTGTGAAACCATGAAGCCGAGGAATTTCCCGAAGTTGACTCCGAAGGTGCATTTGGTGGGATTGAGCTTCATATGGTTTTTTCGAAGTGTAGCGAAGCTCTCCGCAAGGTCCTCGATGTGCTGGGATGCCTCCTTGCTTTTTACCAACATATCATCAACATACACCTCATGTTCTGATCGATTTGCTCCTTGAAGACTTTGTTGACCAGCCTTTGGTAGGTGGCACCTACATTTTTCAAATCAAAGGGCATAACTCGGTAGCAATAGATACCTCAGTCAGTGATGAAGGCGGTTTTCTCCTCGCCTTTGGGCGCCATTCGGATCTGGTTGTAGCCCGAATAGGCATCCATAAAAGTTAGCATTTGATGGCCTGAAGTTGAATCCACGAGATGGTCAATCTACGGAAGAGGGAAGCTATCTTTTGGGCAGGCCTTATTGAGGTCAGTGAAGTCGATGCAGATCCTCCATTTGCCATTCGACTTCTTCACCATGACCACGTTCGCCAGCCAGTCGGGGTAACTAACCTTCTGAATAAACTTGGCTTTGATGAGCTTATCCACCTCTTTTCGATGGCCTTTTGGCGCTCGAGGGCGAAGCTCCTCTTCTTCTGCTTAATGGGCCTGAATGTTTCGTCCATGCTGAGGTGGTGGACTAGGACGTCTGGGCTGATTCCAGGCATATCCGATGCAGACCATGCGAAGACGTTGGATTCCTCCGAAGGAACTCAATTAATTCTTGCCGAAGCTTTCCTTCTAGCTACGATCCAACCTTTATAGTTCGGTCGGGCCGAGCCTCGTCAAGTGGTATCTCCTCCAGTTCTTCGGCCGGCTCTCCTCGTTGCTCGGCGAGATCTTCCCGAGCATCCAGCCCATCCACCTCGGGCTTTCTGGATTGGAGGTCGGCAACAAAGCAGTGCCGAGCTACGATTTGACTTCCTCGAACAACCCCCACTCCCCATTCAGTGGGGAATTTCATGGTGAGATGGGGAACGAAAATGATGGCTTTGAGAAAGATTTGCCCCGGTCTACTGAGGATGGCGTTGTAGGGAGATCTGAGTTTGGTCACGAGGAAATCCATGAACACGATAGCCACGCGGGGCCAGATGCCGACTCAGACTGACATAGTGATGACTCCTTCAGGGATTATGGAGTTACTTGTGAAGCCCACTAGGGTGGAGCTCACAAAGGCATCGAAATAAAGAACGTTAACAGAACTTCCACTATCAACCAAAATCCGGTGTACATCGTAATTGTTCATATTTAAAGATATAACCAGAGCATCATCATGGGGGTACTATACCTCTCCAAGGTCTTCATCAGAGAAGGTGAGCTCATCGAACCGAGCTTTCTTCGGCGGGTTCTCCTCCTCGCCTGGCCAAGAAGAGGGGGACCCGACCGCTGTTATTACATTAACGTTGCCGATAACTGAAGGATTTGGTGGTGGGAGTTAGCGAGGTTCAGGCTGGCGATTCTCTTCATTATTCGGCCCAGGGGGCCCTCTGAATCGGTCCAATCTGCCTTGCTGGATCAATTGCTCGATCTCGTTCTTGAGCTGCCAACAGTCCTCGGTATCGTGCCCGTAGTCCCGATGAAAGTGGTAGTACTTGGCCAAGTCCCTCCGAGCTCCATTACCTCGAAGAGGGGGAGGCCGGGGAATTTGCCGCTCAATCTCCATCAGGATCTGTGCTCTTGGTGCGGTAAGGGAAGTATAGCGGTTGAACCTTCGGGCCGGACTCCGAGTTCAGTCTCGAGGCGGCGGCGGAGGAGCTCTATGGTGGTGAGGCGGGCTAGCGCGGCGGTGGGCTCATTGCTTGTCCAAGCCCTTTGCCTCTTTCTTCTTCAACTGCTCGGCCCGAGCTGACCTCCTCGATTCTTCCATCCTGGCATACTTGTCCACCAGGAACATCATGTCCGAAAGGCTTTTCGGGTAATTAACCTCTAGAGCTAGGTAGAAGTCTCCCTCCTTGGACACTCCTTCGGCCAGGGCGGATATGGCCACCTCGTGGTTGAGATGGTCGACTTCTAGGAGGGCCGTGTTGAAGCGGCCGAGGTAATTCTTCAGCGACTCCCCCTCTCTGCTTGATCTCGGAGAGGGAGTCAGATCTCCATCGTTGGCGATGGCTGCTGATGAACTGGCTAATGAGCAGATAGCTCGGCTTGTCAAAAGAATCAATGGAACCTGGCTTTAAGCTATTGAACCAGGTTCGAGCAGATCCCCTTAAAGTGGAGGGGAAGGCTCTGCACAGGATCATATCTGATGCCCCATGGAACATCATGATGGATCTGAAGTACTGCGATGGTCGTTGGGATCGGTGGATCCATGATACGGTTCGATGGTAGGGAGCTTGACATGAGGGGGAATCACTTCCCTCATGATTCTCTCAGAGAAGGGGATGCCCTGCTCCGCTTTCGACTGGAATGGAGGAGCTTGCCTGGCGGCGTCCAACTCCCAACGCCATTCTTGCCGCTTCTCCTGCATTGTTGTCTGATCCCTTCATCTAGAGTGGTATGAGGGATCGGCAAGGAGAAGATGGCAGCGATGTCAAATCCTGGGAAGAAACCGGGGAGGAGAGAACCCGCCTGGATCTGAGCGGGCTCTTCCCTCTAGCTCGCTGCAGCGCCGGCTTCACCTTTGCGGGCCCATGACCGTGATCCGCCGCCTCAGGCGGATCGGAAGAAGAGATCGCTGGCGAGGCAGGGGCAACGGCCTCCTCATGAGGCTGAGAAGCAGGAATAGCAGTTCTAGGGATTGCCTGACACCCCTAGACCAAGTGGGTCAATGTTTGGACCTAGAGTGGCGAACTGGTCCAGGGTTACCGCCGTTGCCGGCGACGAAGGAGTTTCAGCTGGCGGTGGTAGCGGAGGTGCTACACCGCTAATCGGATCAGGCCTTTGAGAGAGCTTCAAATGTAGCTCTTCCGATTGGCCATTAGAGGATACTTTTCTCTGATTTTTGAGTCTTGTCTCCTAGATCACAAGTTTACGGGACTTAAGGCCCTTCCTCTAGCGCCAATCTGTTGCCGCGGAAATCGTTCTCTAACTTGGGTGTACTTATGGCTCCTAATCTAGGTGCTGTTCTCATCACCTCAGGGTGGAACCTGCAAAACATCCGCACGCAGAGGGTGCTATAGGGGTTGCCCTCTGCGGAGGACCCTTCGACGCCCAAGTCAGTGGAGATTCATAGCAAGCAGATGTGAGGAGAAGACACTCATAGAGAGTGTTCCTCAGGGCTCTTGTGAGAGCTCTAATGGGGTATGAGATTCAGTGAGTAAATGAATGCGTAAGAGGTTGCCTTAGAATTTGCACGCGTACCTGAAAGGTAGGAGTGCTGTGGTATTTATAAACGATCACCTGATTCCTTGGACGTGCCCTATATGAGGTCTGAAAACTGTTAGGATTCGAGATGGATTGAATCAAGTTTGTTATGAGGCCAGTAGGGTCCATATCTTGTCAGTTAGAGGATCAACGGATGGGAGAGCTGGTTGATGCCTCGAGGTTCAATGATCACACAGACCTAGGCCACTCTTGCGGGTCCTAGGCCACTTCTGGGCATGATTCACTGCCTAGAATCTTATTCAGTTATAGTGAATTTGAACTCTCCTGCGCCGAATTCTGCAGAGGTATTTTGAATTGTTCGGTCAGAATGAGGAATAACCTATTTTCCGAGGTATGGAATGGGTCGGCTCCAATGGCCGAGGCACGGTCAGCTCGGATGGCCGAGGAATGGCTCGGCTCAGATGCCGAGGTATGAGGATAGCTCGGGTTACCAAGGAATGGCTCGGCTCAGATGGCCGAGGTATGAGGATAGCTCAGGTTACCGAGGAATGGCGTATAGCTCGGATTATCGGGGCGACCCGACTTTGTCAAAAGTGATTCGGCTTCGTCGCTTGGATGTTATGCCAGCTGGCTGGCGAGGTGTTTGGATTGGGCATGACCCGATCATCGATGTGGGCGATCAATAATGCAATGACAATTTTACCCCTCATCAAGTCTAAGTTGTAGGAACCTTATTAGATTAAATATTCGTATTCAAATTTATATTTAAATCTAATAAAATTCAAATATAAATATTCTCTTTAATGGTAATGAACATAATAATTTGAATATGATTTTAAAAAATTAGTTAAAAATATTATTTAAATTAAAATTATATATAATTTATATGAAACTAAAGACACATCGGTATAAACTTTCATACCGTCAATTCATACTAATACCTTATTATTCTATAGAGTTTAATTGGTCTCATGCAACATTTGAAATGTAATGTTTTTAAAAACAAAGGATTAAATTATTATAATAAAAAATATAATTTTAGCTCTTCATTTGAAAGATTGTATGGGATTATCTCCCTACTTGTTTCCTTTTCTCTGTGAGGGGATTGCTCATTCAGGCGATTTGCCCTTTGTATGGGCAGAAAAGGAGGAGACTTTAGACCATGCCATCTTCACTTGTCCCAGTGAGCTGGATCTGGCAGAGGATGAGTTACCTATGTCGAGTGGATGATACGGGCTTCTCACGGTCTCTTTTCCTTGATGATCTTCGGAGGACCACCCAGCAGAAGGGCGCCACTACAGCCTATCAGATCTGGTTATCGCGGAACCTGATTATCTTCACTAATGATGCTATATCTTCACATACGGTTGTTCGGAAGGCTGATCCCTCTCTGCGGAATTTGCACTTCATCGCTATGGGCTTGATTCTGACACTTCTGGCCGCTGAGGCTCTCCTGTTGCTTCGGCAGCGAACAGGCATACGATTTTTATCTCTTGGGAGCCCCCTCCACGATTTGTCAAAATCAACTTTGATGGAAGTGTTCGGGAAGGTTAGTGGGTTTGCCTTTATCATTCGTGGGATTGATGGAGCAATGTTGTCGGTGGGCGAGTTTGGCATCCTCGACTCCTCTGTCCCGATGGCTGAGCTTTATGCAGCTTGGGCTGGCATTTCCTACACTACACGGTCTCTTCATGCTCATAGCCTCTTTATTGAGGGGGATTCTCTAACTGTCATCTGGTGGCTCGGATGAGTTGCTGCTCCTAAGTCCCCATCAATCCCCTTCTTCTCGACATTTGGTCTGTTCTCCGAAATGTTCACAGAGTCCACATACGGCATTCTACTGAGAAGCTAATTCTGCGGTGGACTGGGTGGCGGCCTATGTGGCCCATCATGCGGGATTTTGATTATGGAACCAGGGTGACTCCTGTCCCCTTCTTCTTAAGTAAATTTTGTATTCTGATATATGTGAGATGACTTGCACCAGAAAAATGTGATCACCTGTATGTAACTAAAAAAAATAAAAAATAAAAAATAATATATATATATATCAAGATTTTATAATTTGTTTCCGAAAACCTGGATTCAACGACACATGCGATCTCATGGGCAAAAAAAAAATTCCATAGAAGTGCAATGGTGTCGCCGTGCGGAGAGAACACAATCTCCATCCACCCTCATCGTAGATACCTCACAAATCCGATGCATTCCGTGTATTTCCATTTCTCCAACCGTCCAATCCATCGAAGTGCGCCCATAATGCTTTGGTGTTCGGGTTGGCAATTTTTTTTCTTCTTCCATGTCATAAATATTACCGACCGGGTGAAGCCATGACTGTTACATTATACGTCGGTAATCCGCGCGAGAAGGTGATAAAAAAAAAAATAGGGGGGGCGGGGAGTGCTTAGGGTTTGGGGAAATTCTATTTGCCCGCTATTTTTGCTCAATAGCTTCTTATTTATTATTATTATTTTACTTAATAGCCTTCTAAAATTACTCAGTAGTCCTCTTAAATTTAAAAAATACCTAAATTATCCCTTCACCCCATCGCCCTCCTCACAAAAGTTCTCAGCATCCCTCCCTTCCAAGAGTGCTCCCCTTTTGCTCACCACTCCTCTTCTTCTTCGGCCTTTTCCGACGCGTCGTCCTCGGCAGCGGCTCTTCTTATCCGGCACGGTCATCTTCACCGGTAAGCTTTCCCTCCCTCCCTCCCTCTCTTGATCGGCTCCGCTTCCTCAACCGTCTCCTCCACCTTAGCGTCCGCCTCCTTCCAATAGTACTCCCGACATCCGCCTCCCTCCGATGCCTCTGCCCCCTTTCCTCCTCCCTCCCTCGCTCCACATTTGGCCGAGTCTCTGTTCGGTCCTACATTTGGCCGAGTCTCTTCGGCCCTGGTTGGCCGAACAGGGACTCTCTATTCGGCGTGCTGGGCCGAACATAATTCAATTCTGTTCGGCCCGAACAGAGATAGAAATTTAATATAAATAATTAAAATTATAATAAAGTATATTATAAAGTATAATAATATAGACTTTAAAATAAAGATATATAATTAAAGAGATATTAAAAAATCTGATAATATATATCTTTTAAGATTTTTATTTTAAATGAGTTTATATTATTAATATATTATTAATAAATATTTTATTAATATATTTTAAAAATAAGAAATTAAAATTAAAGAGAGTTATGTTATTAATAAAGAGTTATTAAATTTTTAAAATATATATTATTAATGTTTATCTTTTAAATTTTTTTATCAAATGAGTTTATGTTATTAATATATATTACTAATAAATATATGTTACTAATATAAATATATTAATATATTATTAAAATAGTTTAGGTTATCGATGAGATATTTTGAATAATTTTATCTTGCATTTTAATGATCAATAATGCAATGTTCCAGATATGGATGCTGGTCCCTCACGAGTTAGACCCACAGCGTCTGCCAGGAGACGTCGTAGAACCCATGCTGAGCCTGAGGTTCCTGAGATTCTTGTTGCACCATTGCTCCCAGATGAGACAACAGACGAGGACATCCCAGCTATGGATGTTGATGATGATGGAGCGGATGGGCCTTGTCTAGGCGGTACTGAGGATGAGTCTGTCCTTAGGAGTTTCAGAACACATATTGCAGCCTCCATCTGGAGGCAATAGGTATTTGTTTGTTGTTCTACTATATTTTATTTAATGTATTATTTCGATAATGTTATATGTGTTAATCATGTTATCCATTTATATTTCACAGGAATGGACACCACTGAAGTGCATGAACCATGCTGCCAAAGTATGTGAGTGTAGTGGTGGGCATCAGGGCAATCGAATAGGAGATTCAGGGATATAGTTCAGCAGTCGGGTCTTCTTGAGCTAGTGCATTGCTCTTATCGTTTCGCCGATAAGATTCTTATCTCGGGCTTCGTAGAGAGATGGCAACCCGAGACGATCACCTTCCATCTTCCCTTTGGCGAAATGATGATCACGTTGGATGATGTTGCCGCCATATTAGGGATTAGTGTCATTGGTGCCTCAGTGTCCTTGCTTGTGATAGGATGAGTGATCGGGATGCTGAGGACCTACTAGTGCAGCTATTAGGTGTATCATAGGATGACGCGTGTCAAGAGGTTCTATCTATCCACGGTTAGTCTGTGAGGTTCGAGTGGCTGAAGAGTCATTTCCATGATGTATCAGATAGAGAAAGCCGTCGTAGGATAGAGTGAGCAGTGCGAGCGTATTTGGTTTTTTTGTTAGGGTGTACACTTTTTGTCGATAAGAGTGGGACGAGAGTGTCTATAGCTTATCTTGCTCTGCTTCAGCATTTGGATAGAGTGAGCACATATGCCTAGGGTGCTGGTGCCTTGGCTCATTTATATCGATAGTTGGGGATTGCGTCTAGGGCATCCGTTAGACAGATCAGTGGATATATGACACTTCTCTAGGCATGGATTTATGAGCATTTTTCCCTTTCTCACTCCTCACCCAGCTTTGGACTATACTGATGCTAGGCCCCGCATACACCGATGGACTCTCGGCAGTCCATCCCGTACTACGATGGACCATTTGGTGATTCTACGCGAGTCATTGGACGTTTTGAAAGCATATGAGGTATGTACCATAGGACCATGTACTTATATATTTCTATAATTTGCCATATATTATCAAATTGATTACGATTTATCTGTTGCAGGTAGTTTGGGATCCCCATCGTCTTATCCGGGATGATCATCCATTACTTAATATTGCATTCTTTAGTAGATGCATGAAGTGCATGGATGTCGTAGAACCCTATCATCCTGAAAGGGTTTTACGATAGTTCGGTAGGATACAAACGATTTCCCGTGCGCCACTAGCCCCTGAGCGAGCCAAAAGAGGATCAACAGCAGCATCGTACCACATCTAGTACGTCTTCTATGAGTAGTTATGGGAGAGGTGGGAGGATCACCTGTTGAGCCGAGCGAGCAGGAGCCATCCGGTGACCCAACCCTCAGATTGCGTACTAGGATATTTGGAGTGGTATTCTCGGATCATGCATCTGGCTGTTCACCCTCCAGAGAGCTGATCCAGTATCTATTCCCGATCATGTCCCGATGATGCTGATGCTGACGTGCAAGGCCGGCGTATTGCAGATGTGATTGGCCTTTGCACTAGCATTCTTGATATAGATTGGAAGGAGGCTGCGTCACAGGGACCTACATGTACGATGTCATATCGCAGATTGCACATGTATTGCAGGGTTAGCATATCTCTACGGTTAAGCCTAATGTCACTAGCCCTAGTCATGCATCGCCATAGCAGTACAGGCATCGATGACGGCATGGTGGGGATCCATGATGTACCTCATGTATTTTATATCTTTTAGCACATAGTGCATCTTTTTGTAAAAGACATTGAAATTTGAATGAAATTTTACTTCCTTTTGGCTCAATTTGAATGAAAATTTTTATAATTAATATAAATATGTCAAACATTATACAAATTTGATTGTTGCTAACAAAATTAATTCTACAACTCAATAGTCTCGCTAATAATAACATCCGAGGAGATTGTTTGTCTGAACTGGTGAATCCTAGATTCATATGAAGTAGCCCATCCGGAAGCACAGGATAAATGATGTTTTTACCAATTGCTTGCTATTGGGGGAACGGGATGACCTGGTAATAGAAACACCTGCAAAATATATAAATTAGTAAACAAAATGAATTATTAGTCATTTAAGGATGATTAAGAGCCGTTTAATTAATACCTCCACAAAATGATTGCCATTTATGAATGCCACTGCAATATCTTTGCGGGATAAAGGAGGAAGAGGCACTAGAGGTAGGAATGTAAGACATTGTTGCAAGGAGAGGTGGTATAGGACAATGTTATAGCGGGATGCTATAACGTGCCCCATATCCGGCATAGTCATCCATCGTCATAAGATGGACAATTATCAAAATATGATAATGCATGTTCAATCTCCTCAAACCTCCCTTCAATAGCAAATAAAGCGCGATAGTGCTCTGAATGACATTACAACTCATGTAATAAATCCTTCCTAATACGGAGCCAATCCTCCTCTCCAAATCCCAGCAAGTTAGCTATTGCTCTAAATCCGCAGTTGCCATCAGCTTTAATATCCTTGATATGTTGGATGAATAGCCTCAACCCATCTGAAATTTGATCAATATAGATTGTTGGCTTATATGACCGGGTTCGATGACGAGAAACCTACAAACCATTTACGAATGAATCATATTAGATTGCAAACAATCGATTTATAATAACAAACGGCACGGTTTGGCCCTTAGCTGGCACGGTCCCGACACGGGTCCGAAAGTTGTCGGCACGAGCTCGGCACGGGTCCGGCATGTCATGGCAAGGGTTCGGCACGGGTTTGGAAGTTGCCGGGATGGGTCTGGCACGTCCTGGCAAGGGTTCGGTAGGGGTCCGGAAGTTGCCAACACGGGTCCGGCCCTTAGCCAGCACGGGCCTGGCACAGGTCCGGAAGTTGCCGGCATGGGTCCTGACGTCCTGGCAAGGGTCCGTCGCGGGGCTCGAAAGTTGCCGGCATGTGCCGACACATATCGGCATGGGTCCAGCACATACCGGCACGGGCACGGAAGTTGTCGGCACAGTCCCATAGGTAAAAGAAATGCTTCTTACCTTCTTCCTTGGCTGCCTCTTTAGTACTTGCGTCATTGGTGGAGTGCCTGTACCAGGTGAATAACTATCTTGTCCTGAAAGAATCAACTCAAAGGCAGACGGATCACGGCGGGTAGATGTATCAACCTTCAATGAAGCACAACCGCGGCCAAGTAAACTAGCCATCCTTTTGGCAGGTTCTTCAAGAGAAGTACTATCTGGGCTAGCAATCTCTCTTAATTTTCTTAACATCTGCAATTGCGAAGACCCATCTAACTGTTTGAATTTTGAGTAATTATATCCAACTCTAGTTCATAGCTCAGCTGAATACTTTGCACTTTTGAAGCATGCACCATATCAAGTTTTCTCCAATGAGGATTCATGCAATCGAAGGGAATTGGCCAACCTTCCATCCTGAACCGCACAATCTCATGGGTGCATGGTAAACCATGTGTGCACCGAATAGCACACCCATAAACTGAATCATCAATCCCAACTGAATTGGCTCGGTTCGCTTGAGCGAGGATATGATTTAATGCACTTATAGAAATGAAACCTCGTAGTTCTTTGAATTTAGCAGGCTTGAAGTCGTATTGCATGACCGTCAAACTCTTCTCAGATGAGGCTTTAATGTCACTATGCTGCAACTCAATTAAACTATGTATTTTTGTTTAGGATGACTCGAAATTCTCTTGGCTTGATCCAAGCTGTCTTTTCAACCTTGCATGTGCACTTTCAGCCATAGAAAAGTAAATAAAATTAAATAAAAGTAAGATAACAATTGCGTAATTAAATTATAAAGTTCTTAAATTTATCAATTCCTTCTGATACCTAATAGTTGTCACATTCCCGTAGTGTCTACATGCATCCGTCCATGCTGCGATAAATCTTTCCTTGTACTTGCTCAGCCAAGTATTTGATACATACCGTAAAGCATCTGGGTAGGTACTAAACTCTCTCTTGAGTGCACTCCAGTGATCATTAAACTCATCTTCTGTGGTGGACAACACAAGTATATTTCAACTCATTATAAACTTATCCCATTTCTCCTTTGTTTCAAATAACCTTTTGTACTAGGCCAAAACATTCGTACTAATATGCCAACTACAAAACAAATGTGTTGCCTTAGAAAATACCCTCTGAATTGCATTCAATAGAGCCAAGTCTCTATCTGTGACTATCACCTTAGGCAGATGTCCATGACACTGCGTAATCTCTCTAATGCCCATGTATAGTTATTTCTTGCTCAGAGTGTAACCCCCGGTGTTTAATTGTGGGGAATGTAACCCTTGGGACTTAATTACCTTGATTGTGAGACTTAATTATGAGATCCGAGTGACGCTTGGGACTCTCGCGTTTGCGCGTGCCGGTTAGGTTTCCAATTACCACGTAACGATTGGATTTCTGAGCCTATGGATCTGAGGTGTCGTGTTGGCTTTAAAATAAGACGCGGACACTTCCTTCCCCTCATCTTTGTCGCGTCTGCAACAAGAGAGCTTCCTTCTCATTCCAGAGAGAGAGGGGAGGAATCAAACGAGAGAGAGAGAGAGAATGAGGTGGATGTTGTACTTCGGACTTCCAGATTATTTGAGGTGTTTCCTCAAAGAGATGTGATAACTTGGAGTTGTATGGTGGCTTGTTATGCCCAAAATGGGAGACCTATTGAAGCTTTCAATGTTTACAGGAAGATGAATGATGTAGGATTGGAATTAGAGTTGGTTGTTTCCACTGCACTGATTGATATGTACATGAAGTGTTCAAGTTATAATAAGGCAATGGATATCTTAATCAAATGGCAAAGAAAGATGTGGTCTCCTGGGTTGCCATCATAGGTGGTTATGCTCATATTGATTTGGCCAATGAGTCCTTGAGAGTGTTCAAGGTTATGCTTTTGGATGGATCTGTTTCTGATGCAATCACAATGATAAAGGTTCTCGGGTCGGGACGTGTTGTCAGTTGGGATTTCAGCATCAAACTGTCTGCCTCCATGGTTACCTGGTCACCAATGGTTTTGAGAACAAAGTGTTTTTGAGTGCTGCTCTTGTGGACTTGTATTCGAAATGCGGTGACTTGGATAGTGCTGTTAAAGTGTTTGAGGCATGGATGAGAAAGATGTGGTGTTGTGGAGTTCAATGATTGCAGGTTATGAAATCCATGACCTTAGCAGTAGAGCCACTGCTACATTTGAACATATGATTGAATCATCATTCAGACCGAACAATGTTGTATTTGTATCTATCTTGTTTGCTTGCAGCCATGCTGGATTGGTTGAGGAGGGAGAAGGATTTTTGATAGCATACGATGTTTAAGGGGTGTTTCCTGATTCAGAGCATTATGTTATCATGGTTGATCTTCTTGGGCGTACTGGGGAATTGCATGATGCCATGATGCTCATCGAACGTATACCAAAAACCTATAGGTACCTAGATGATCAAATAGCTGGTTTATTGTTTGGGATTAGCGTACCGAGGTAAGTAAGCCAATTATTATAATTTCATAAATTATTTTATAAATCGTTGGATTTATAGTTGCATGTATATTTATGAAGAAATATGATTATTTTGACCTTGCAAAATATGTTGGTACTATTGAGATGATTATATGTAATTGCTAATAATAATGTATAAACCACTGTATATGTGATGCTTATGATGATGACATTGAAATATACTTATATGTGTCGCCGTGGTTCTCATGTGATGTGAAATGCCAAGTGATACGTGACCCACCCATAGGGGTAGATATATGGAGACACACATCTAAAGGATGTGTTCTGATTTATTGTGATACGGGACCCACCTCCACAGGGGAAGATATGTGGAGGACACACATCTAGAGGATGTGTTGTGATGGATTATGATATATGGCATAACGCTGGTACCAAAACCCTTCCTCTTAGGGAACATTTAAGAGTGATATACCAGTTGGGTGTTGTAGGGCCGTGGGACACATAAGAAAACAATGATGATATAAACAGTGGGTTTGTTTACATTGCATATACTGGTATTTATTGTATAATTAAGCTTCCAAATTATTTTGAGATATGCATGTTCTGATAGCATGATAAATGTATTTGAAATTGGAAGCTTTTCATGAAAATGTGATTTGAAAATATCTTAAAATGATATGATAATATGTGATTATTTTACATTATAATAGGCTTACTTATTGAGTGTGAACTCATGTAAATCTCATAATGTTTTTCAGAGCCTCAGGATTGAAGAAGGAATCATAGGGTCGTTGGAGCTTCTATTTAAAATAAAGTGGATTCATTTATTGATGTAACACTAGTAATGTTTGTATGTAGGGCTTGTAGCCCAAACCTTTAGTTATGGATTGTATTAAAGTTATGGACTTGAATGATATAGGTTGTCGCCTTTCTTGAATTCAGTGTCATAATTTGGGATGCCTTGCATGCCTGGCACGCGACGGGTTGTCACCCTAGCTCAAAATTTTTGGGTCTAGGGCATGACACAGAGTCCATGTATACAAAAGCAATATAAAATGTTAGGTCAGTTGATGTCACCCCCACAATCTCTAAGAGAGAAAGACGATATCTATTCGTCTTGTAAGTGCAATCCATTATCAACACACGAGGAAATGCACGTAACAATTCTATACTGCTAGGGTGTACCCAAAACAAGTCACGCACAGCATTAGACTTAATACAATTCCTATGCCACTCAATGTATTTACACTCAGATAATTTATTAAGAAGATGCTGCATATGAGATCTCCCAGCTATCTCTACAACCTTGCACCTCTGTCGTGCATTGTAGATTATCTTCATTGTCGTAACATTGAGGGCATCCCTTTGCTTCAAAGTAGATAATATGTCCTTAGGCCGAATCAAACTCTTCGATATCTCTACTAACATTGTTTCGACATCTCTACTAGCATTGTAGTCTCCTGCTTATATAATCGTCCTGCATATTAGTACCCCTCGAGATGCTTTGCAGCTGGATGATTGTGCACACCGCACATGACCATTAACATCCAATCATCTGCAGTGTCCAATTTCTTCCCTTTTAAGACAAAAGGATATCCACACTTCTTAGTGCCATTGGCCCTGGTCTTTGATCCATTTTCCTTTATATGTTTACTTTTGCAATACCACTCCTCTCGCAAGAAAAAAATAATTCTTGGTTTCTTAACATTACTACCCGTATCGGATTTTTTAATAATAACGACAAATCCATTCCTCTTTCAATTTCCCAACACCAATTACATATTTCTTCTCTATTTTTGAATATCTATAAAATAAATAGTTTTATGTTAGTAGACAATTTTAAACATTGCTTAGTCAAATAATACTAAATAATTGCAATCAATTTTTTCTTACCTTGTAAGTTGTAAATTCATTTGTGTAATCCATCACACAATTAGAGCCAATCATGCTGCATTTGGTCGAAGCATTGCCCTACACGATCAAATAATAATTTTAAACCCTAATCATAATTAATCCAAAAAAAAAACAAAGATGTTTGGCTCTGTGTGGCTGAAAATAAACTTTCTGTTCGACCACACAGGGCTGAATTATTGGCATCTGTTCGGCCTTGTGTGGCCAAACAGAAGAAATCTGTTCGGCCCTAGTGGGCCGAACATGTTGACTTAGTTCGGCCCTGTGTGGCCGAACAGATTTGGCCTGTTTGGTCACACATGGCCGAACAACTCACGAATCGGGAAAAAAAAATTTCGACGACGGGGATATAAACCAACCTTTGTGACCGTAGAACCTTCCAAAATTGTTAGTTGCTTATCCATTGCTCGATTATAGATTGAAATCTCTTCAATCAAGCTTCAAATGGTCGAATCCAAGGGTGTTTTAATTCGGAGTGAGGGAGGAGGGGGGAGGGGCTGTTTTGACTTTGGGGGGGCTACTCAGCAAGCAGGGATATTTTGGTCCAAATTTTTTAGGGGTAACTATGTCATTTTTTAAGTGACGAGGGCTATTGAGGAAAAATTGCGGGCCAAATAGAATTACCCTAGGGTTTGGGAGGAGAGCTTCTATTCACACCACAAAAATTACTCTCCACACCCTTGATTTTTTTTAAATTTTTAAATATAAATATATATATGTATTATAAACTATTCCTCTTCCTTGTTTTACCATGCTGCTTTTCTTCTCATTTTTTTTTCTTTCTCTTCCCTTCTCCTTACCCGACTGGCAAGCACGAGCGACAGAAGTGTCCGGCTCCAGCTTCCTTTCCTCTTCTCCGTTCCCTTCCGATGATGGCAACTTTTCATTCGGTCTCTTTCTTATCGGACAAAAGATAAAAAAATAATAATAATTAAAAAAGCTTTCAAATCAAATCCTTCCTTCATCCTTTTCTACCAACCTTATCATCATTTTCGTTCATTTTTTTTTAAATTTACCTTTGTAGCTCTTTTTGTTTGGCCTTGTTTGATCGTGTGGTCGAATAGAAACTTTTTGTTCAGCCTTTTGTGATCAAATAGATGATCTCTGTTTGGCCCATAAGGGTACGGAGGAGGGTTTTGTTCTGAATATGATGAAAAAATTTTAAGGATATAATGGTTATTACGTAATGGAACAAATTAGTTATATATATATATAAGTGTGGGGTGTGGAGAGCAAGTTTTGCGGTGCGAATGGAAGCTCTCGTTTGGGAGCCGAGGCGACGCGCGCGGTTAGATTAGAGTTTGGTAATCCGCGCGAGTGGAGTAAAATCAAGAGTTTGGCAAGGGGGTTTCGGAGGCCGTTCGCCTTCCATCGCTTCCCTTGAATCCTTTATCGTTCTCGTCATCCTCAATTCGTGCGTCTCGATCATGGGTAGGGGGAAGTTTAAGGGCAAGCCCACGGGCCGTCGGAACTTCTCCACCCCTGAAGAGATGAGTAAGCCCTCCTATTGTTTTCGATCTCTGCACATGAACCGGTTTCTTGAAATTTCCCCCCAGGGTTTCGTAGTTTGCTCTTTTGTTGGATCCATACGTCAGATTGCATTCTTGCTCGCTAGTATTGTGTGGATTTATTCTAAATAGTCGTAGTTTAACCAGATAGTAGAACGGTGTTTTTTAAGGACTTTAATCTACTGCTTACCCTGCATTTTAGTATGTGCATAGCAGGATGTAGCAACGTGATGCACTGCTTAAACTAATTCTTGATCGAGATTGGGGGTGCATATCTCTTTGACTCAGCTGAAGGTTTGGGTTTGACTGCTGATTTGCTTTGTGTAAAGATTTTAGGTGGAGCAGTGTAGGAAAGTTGGCATGTAAAGGAGGTTGTTGGAGACTGTGAGCAAAGGAGCTCGCTGTTGAGCAATAAATATGTTTATGATGTGGTTCTTGAGTTGGACAAGAGGTTGATTTTGAGCTGTAACTAGCTATTTTTGACAGAGCAGTGATTCGACTGACACTAGTCATGTCAGGCCAATTTTTTGATATCCTGATCTTGCCAGTTGCTATATTTTTCATAATTTAAAAGACAAGGACTGTAAAATTCATGTTTGTAGATTTAGGCTTTTGATTTTACCCAAGTAATGATTGAACCAAACTAGTTTTTTTACAGCTTAAAAACCTTGGCTATGGTTATGTACTTTGTTGGTTTATGAAAATACTAATCTTGCAGATGTGGGTTGTCTCTGAAATTGCCATTCTTTAATGTCTAGCATTGTCCTTTGTATGAGATTTTGGACTTCAAATTTTCTTTTGGATAAAACTTCTTTAAAGTGCTTTCATCGTAACTTGCTTATTTTCATGTTTCAATTTTCTCCACTCCTCTATACTGTAGGGCATCAGGGTGGAATGATTATGTATATACTGTCTTTCTGTCTTTAATACATCTTTCCCTTCACCCTCTTGGTTGGTGCCGATAGTTTTTATTTTTTATTTTTATTTCCAATGATGCACTTATTATGGAATATGTCTGCGAGATTATCATGATGTCAAATTACCTTAATGTCTTTTTGTTATTTAAGGGATGAGTAACAATTTTGACTCCACTGTAATGGTTATGCTTTGTGGGGTATTGATTTGCATATGTTTTATACTGACTTTTGTGCTAAATTTAGTAGCATTTGTTCCTGGGCCATAAGATACTGGACAAAAAGAAGAAAATCGCTGTTGTTTAAGATATGGTCAATATACTCGTGTATTTGTGGTAATAATATCTGAATGGTCTATTCTATAAGAACTAAAATAAGATTAAAAAGCCCTTGAAGAAATTCAACATATCTTGCGGATGGACTTGAAGTCCCAAGTCCTTTATGTTCAAACTCTAATATATTGCTTTCTATATTGAGCTTGTAATGAAAAAATGTACACTTTTCTAAATTGTTATGCTCTTCACATCCATTGCAGTTGCTGGTACCTCAGCCCGTCCTCGTACCTTTAAGCAGGTTAGCACCTTTTACCCCTTAGAGAAGTAATAATTGCATATCTTAAGAACATTTCCACGATAAAGCAAATACGAACTGTTTCAGTGGCCGTTTCCTTTTGGCATCAGCAACACTGTGATTCTTAGCTCTATAACTCCCCCTTCTTTTAGCTCTCTTGTTTTTTTGGTTTGATTTTGGTTTTTTTTTTTTTTTTTTTTGAAAGGTGTGGGGGGGGGGGGGGGGGGGGGAGGGGGATCTAAACTGCATATAAAACATCTGACAAAGAAGTTTGGTCATCATCATGGACAGCACCACCACCACCATAATCATCATTTTACTTGTATTTTTGGACCACTTCTCTCTTTTCTATATTCGGTGATCGAATCTGATATCCTGTTTTATTATTCTTGATTAAAAAGTTATATCTCAGTCATATATTGTTTTGTTTTGCTTGAATATGCGTCCATTAAACTCAAAAGTCAAATCATACTGTGTAGCTCATTTTAGTTATTTAATACCATTCAAGCAATCCATTACAGCTCTCTGTCCTGAAGCCATTTCCTCACGATTTTCTCCAGTTTGAAAATTTCCTTGTTTCTGAACTCCAGCTTTGGCTGTTTTCTTTCCTTAGAGAAACGTAGTTTATCCTCTTTGGTATCCAGATCTCAGATTTCAACACTCCCTGCTTAAACACTTTTTAAGCACTGATGACATTAAAAAATTACTAATGCATCAAGACGATGTTGACACATTAATTTAAACAGACTCAAAATGCTTTTTATCTGTTAAAATATGTTCCCTAAAAGTCATGTTTTGATACTATTCTATAGTTGAAAAGTGCCTTTAGGGTGTATTATGTTTGTTAAAAAGAAATCGAGCATACAACAACTCCAACAACAAAACTTAATCCCAAATCAGTTAGGTTTGGCTATAAAGAATTCCAGCATGGAGGAATGAAATGCCTTCTCTCTAAAAGTATTAAATTGAAGTTGAATAGTGATACCACCTTTTGATCTTACCTGATATATCCACCTTTGCTTTCCCTTTCCAAATATTCCTATTGAAGAGGAAGAAGACCAACAATTCAAAGGCCTCTTTGTTGATCTTGCAGATTATAGTGAAAGAAACCAATATCAAGCATGAAACAAATTACTGGCTATTGACACAATTTCACAATCATGCATCTGTCTCCTTTTTGGTACATTAGATATGAAACTTTTCCTTAAAATAATTGACCAGGAAACCCTTTACATGAAGATCTGTTGAGCTACAAATCTGCATGCAAATGTCAAGGTGGGATATGGCTGAACAGTGCTCTAAATTGCTTTAATTTTTGCTTCCTAAAGCTTCTTTAGAAGATGGTAGCGATATTCTTAAAGTTTCTTGAATTGTCTTTGCCGTTGTTGGATAAATGATCCTCCAAACCATTACAGGATCACTCAATTTATCATTAGATATTTACTTGTTCTCAAATTTTGCAACTTTCGTTATTCATGATTATTATATAAAATAAGGTGGTTTAGAAATTATGATGTTATTTTTTGTTGGCACTGATTGTGTTTTTGCCATGGCTTGTTATTCTTTCCTTTCCTATATTTGTCACTAAAAGTATAAATATATCAATAATCTTGCATTCTTTGGCTTTTGTTTTTTGTCCAGATTTATAATAATCTGAATGATTTTGATTTTTTGGAATTGTGAATCTTAAGCCCCACTAAATTGTTTTCCAATGCTGAGTTTTTGACTATACTGAAAAGGTCAATGTCATGCCCTATATCCAAGGTTGGATTTAGAACATGACAATCCACCATATACATGTAGAATTAAATTCCATGGCACGTAAGCCATCTTGCTCAGAATAAAATTACGTAAACAAATAAATTTAACTAATAATAATAAATTAATTATCTATTAAAACAAACTAATTGAATTCAGACATATTGTCAATAACAATGACTGAAAGATCATAATGGGGTTTTAATATCACACCAGAAACACTAAGATGTTCTTGAATCAAACTAAATCAACTCATTATCTAAGCAGCAATTAAGCCAAACACTTGGACAGCTTTGCTCAAATCCCTTCCTATGTTTCGGTCTTTAAAACAAAGAACAAACATATTTATGGGCTAACGCTCGGTAAGTAAACCATAACCATAATTAGAGGGATTAAGTATAATATTTCAATTAAAATATAAACATTTGAAAATCCATGTGTAATCTAGTAATGACATTTTCATAAATAATTCAAAACACATATGCTTACAATTTTATAAATCAAATAATTTGCAGAAATCAAAATTTTGCAGGTTTTTAGAGAAAAATATTTCTTAATTTCTTACAATAAATAAGGAAACATATAACCATGACAAAATTCTGAATTAAGTTTCAAGTCATTTGATAATAACTCATTAGTTAATAAAACTACGGCTACATATAAACTTGGTGGCTGGGTCAGAATGTATTGATGTATATAATCATGCGGTGTAGGTCAAACAGATTGCTACATATAGTCTCTACGGAGGTAGGTCTCGATGTTATGAGTCTTTGTATGAGCCCTGAAAGGCAAGGTCTACTTGACAAGAATCATAATTTGACTAAGAGTTCATAGCATACATACATACATACATACACATATCTTATTTCGTATTTAGATAACTTGTAAGTATGCTAAGATATTTTTAAATAATAAATTCAGAAATAAATCACAAGATAATTTAGCAATTTCATCAAAAAGCTTCATGCAAATGAACTTCTTAAATTGAATAGAGCACATAGGTAACATAACACAAATATTTACTTGATCCAAATTTTCAAATAAACAAGATATGCAAGTAATTTACAAAATTTGCAGATCATTCTTTCATGTCATAAATATATTTATAATATTTTTGAAATTAAACACTAAGCATAATAAAATACAAATAAATTTTGTATAATTTAGCAAAAATTGTAAATCCAAACATATGAATTTTCAAAATACAACAATGTTTTAGTAAACTTATTTAATCCAATTTTCCATGCAAATAAATAAATAAAATATTTACAAATGTCTAAAATTCTTTAACAAACCATGAATACTTTTAATAAATCCTTTAATTAGGGTCGGTTTACTTACCTTGATTTTTGATTAATGAGGTTAAGCTTGATCAAAATTAAGTCCATAGCCCACCTACATTGATCAAATGAAATACAATGGTAGTATTAGATAATGCAAAGATCAAGTTTAGGTTCAAAAAGTTAGCCCCAAACCCATGATTAAGACCTACATGCGACTACATTGCACTCAAGACTAGATCGGGATGTTCAAGGATTCAAGCGAACAAAGGAGACAAATTAAGAAAGAGAATTAAAATATAAGAAATATGAAAAATAGAGCAGAGACGAAAATAAGAGACGAAGAGGGGCTCAGCTGGTTCGAAACAGGGATGTGGAGACATTCTTCATGAAAAACCAAGAACAACCTGTTAGAAAATAGGGGTGTTGAATAGGAGTAAGAGGCCGCTGAAACTCATTGACTGGACTGTGTTGCAGCCACCAGTTGATGCTGGTCCTCATGGCCAGTAGCTAGCTATTTCTCTGACTCAGCATGGCTGAGATATAGTCAGAAATCCAACTCAAAACAGAGCATGAATAGGACCCTTCAAGGACCCAGGTCCTGGTGGCCATTAATGGTCTACCAGCGACATTAGAGACAATTGAAGGAATAAAAATCAAGAGAAGGAAGAGAAGAGAGCTTACCAGCATGATTTGGTTGCAAGACAAAGGGAGAATACAATGAAAGCTTCTGTGAACTTCCGGCTCTTTTGATGCTTGTCTGTCATGGGTGGTGCTTAGATTAGAGTGAGAGGTCTGAGGTTGGTTAAACAGAGGAAGAGGGAGGCTCTCGATTGGCCTCCCACAACCTCTTAAGAGTTTGGGAGGATTCTTCCATCAAAACTCATATTCTTTGATGAGTCCTGAACTCTTCGTTCGTTCATTCGTTGCTTTTTTTCTTAATGCATTTGTATTTAAATTAATCCAGACTGGACTAATGGACCAGCCTGGTTCTGATTTAGGTTAGCTCAGAGCTGGTTATCATGGTCAATGTCTACACCGTCATGTCCTTTCTTGATTTGCAGCAATTTTGTGTCCACCCCTCTTATGAGCAAAGAAAAAAAGGGGTCAGTGATAACAAATATCTTAACTAGCAATTTAGAATTGCCTTTTTATATATTCCATGAAAAGTCCAAATTCTTCTTCCCACCTAACAATAAAATCCCAACTCTCAATTGCCTCACTCAGGGAATGCAGTACCAAATATGTTCTGTTCCAAGCAAAAGTAGCCAATGTTGTCATGGTCCTTATCAATTCTTTTCACATATCATACTCTGGTCTTCCGAAGTCATCTCTGCTTGCAATGCCAATATTGATGGTCTGCACAATTCTTTGTCAATGATGATAGTACACGTTGGTTGATTATACAGCAACATTTGACTTGGTCTGAAATTTGGATGCTTTTAACAATTCAAGGCCTTCCAAGCTATATGGTGAAGGTCTGATTATAGGAAAGAGTTGTGAAAGTATGACTGATGAAGGGGTTGGGGCAGATGTTTTTAATAATTAGTTGTGAGATCTTATGAGGGGTTTAATAGACTATGCTGAAGGATCTGTCATCCAATTGAAGAGAGTGTAGAATGATTCTTTTGAAATGTGAGCTTGTAAGATAAGCAATCATATGCTTGATGATCTGTTGTTAAATTTGATTTTATAATTTTTATATTTAGTTGTCTGTACTTGCATACACTATTGCTATTTACAAGTTTATTGTAAATCCTTGGTGGTTATAAATGGTAAAGTATTGCTACTCTTGTTGTTGGATCTGTTGGATTTTAATCCAACATTGGGCTTATATGTGAATTAATTATGTGTTGCGGACTGTCAAATAAGGTTCCTAATTAGAAGTTATCAGCTAAGGTTTTAGTGATTTAGGCTTTAATGTATCTGATAAGGCATGATCCTTTAATGTGTAGAGATCTAAGAGGTTATTTCTATTTTTATGATGTACTAAAATAGAAATACCAAAAGATAATGATGAAGTTATCTATATATATATTGGTTATCGTTCTTGGATCGCACATATGACTTCTCTGAATCTCATCATCATAAAGAAAACCCTAGAGAAAATTTAAAGGGCTCTATGGGAGTACGTGTTGATCTGGAAGGCCAACCGTATGACTCTGAAGAGCAATTAAGCAATATGGATTTAGGTACGCTTCCGTTTATATTTATTAATTCTTGATGATTGAACATGAATGAATCTTGGGCTTTATAGTGATGGTTTTCACCAAAGATTTAGATTTAATTTTCAGTAATTGGTATTAGAGCCCATATTATGTCAAATCATTAAGAATAAATTTAGTTTAGTTCTTTATGGATTAAGATCCATGTGTTGTCTTAATTTTTTCCAAACACGTCCACTTTTCTTCACGAAGGGAACCAAACATGTTGCATGGAGTTCCAATTTTTGTTGGGAATTTGGCCGCTGATGGTGGATTCCATGTTAACAGAGGGGCGTTGAAGTGGAGATTCCCTTCCCTCATCGGTAGAGTTCCTGGGATAATGCTCTTCAGGATCTGCTCAAGAGATCATAAGCGTTGGGACATGGTGTTGGGAAAGAGAGAGGCCTCTCAGGTCTCTCACGTGAATGTACAAATTTAAAAAAAATCCCATCTTCTTCTCAGAGACTTCACGGTTTCCCCTCATGGATATGGCTTCATGTGAGATTCTATGAAGGCGTTGGGATATGGCGGTTGGAGTTCCATGTTTCATGGGAAAATCCACTTCTCACACAAGCTTGGGAATTTGGCCGTTGGTATTCCAAATTTTGTGGAACTCTTCCATTGGCCTTTTTTTTTTCGCTGGAATTGAATGCATTGCGTTCGAGCGTGGAGTGGAAATCTAGCGTTTGCTATTTGGCCATTTTTTATGAACATTTAATGCATGACATTAATGCATGAATTTTAGACCGGTTCATGGCTTTGGCAATTTTTCGAGCTTTTATTAAAAATTATTATTTTTAATTCCGTGAGCATGAGCAACCTCCTTCCGTATTAAACCAGCTTTATTCATTAGGATAAATTATTTTTCTATTATAAAGATGGAATAGATAAGTTTTATTTTTATATGAGTTGGAACCACAAAATAACATATCATTTTTTTTAAAAAAAGTTCAATCAAATTCAAATTAATGGTATTTTTATGCCTAATAAATTTATCCATCATTCTAAATTGAACTAATTAAAACAAGATATCGCCAAAGTGACCTCTCTTATGTAGATGGTTCATGAAGGATGTTAGATGTTGTGTATGTGTATGTTTCATGCGGATATTAGTCGGCCCAAAGGAAGGTTAATGCTTGGCCGAATTACACATATGTGTGATGGTAAACACGTAACGATTATAAGGATTTACATGTGAGTAATAAATCGATCCGAAGATAGATTTATTATTTGACATGCATTATTGTTAGTATTTGATCATTACAATAAGAGTACTACTAGCAATTAATATTTCTGTCCAAAAACTTGATATTAATGTTGCACTTGGTATCTTGAGATGGGATTTACCATTATTTGAATTTGTTGATATTTGATATTAATTGTTTATACGAGCATGTTATTTATATATTGCTTTTATTTTCTTTACAGCTAATGTTGCTAATATTTCTACTAACCTCAATTCAGTGCCGATCCTTAATGGTACTAACTTCAAGGGCAAGGATAAAGGCAAGAAAAGAAAGAATAAGGCTGCTAAGGGTCCAGCAAAGAAGAAACAAAATCAGGATAAGGACAGTTGTTTCTTCTGCAATAAGTCTGGACATATTAAGAAGAATGTTTCAAGTATCATGCATGACATGAAAGGAAAGGTACATTTCTTAATTTGGTCTGTTCTGAAGTGAATATAGTTTTAGTACCTAGAAACACTTGGTGGTTAGATTCTGGTGCTACTACTAACATCATTTCAATGGAGGGTTGCCTGAGCTACCGAAGGCCAACTGATGCTGAAAGATGTATTTATGCGGGAGATGGCAAGTCAGTAGATGGGAGGCAATTGGGTATTTTATATTGTTATTAAGTTCTGATTATTATTTGGATTTGAAAGACACTTTTATAGTACCGTCGTTTAGACGAAATTTAATTTCTATTTCAGCTTTGGCCAAATTAGGATATTGTTGTTCATTTGGAAATAGTCAATTTATCTTTCGTTAAATTCAAATATTATTGGAATTGATTCTCTTATGGTGTATGACAATCTATATTTGTTTGATACGGTTGCTTCTTATAATGAAACCCTGAATATGGAATCACGAGGTATTAAGCGTAAAATTTGCAATAAAAATTTAGGAACATTATGACACAAGCGCTTAGGTCACGTCTCTAGAAATAGAGTTGAACGACTTGTGTCAGATAAAATTTTAGATTCTGTTGATTTTATAGACTTCAATGTCTATGTTAATTGCATTAAGGGCAAACAGACCAAAACAAAGAAATTGGGTGCATATAGAACTATGGAAGTCTTAGAGTTGATATATATGGACATTTGTGGACCATTTCTTACACCTTGGAATGGTCAATAATATTTTGTATCATTCATAGATGATTATTCTAGATATACATACCTATTTTTATTCATGAAAAGTCTCAAGTTTTGGACGTGTTCAAATCATTTAAAGCTGAAGTTGAGCTTTAACTTAACAGAAGGATTAAAGAGTCAGATCTGACCGTGGTGGTGAATATTACGGTAGATATGACGGATCATATGAACAACGTCCAAGACCATTTGCTAGATACCTAGAGGAGTGTGGAATCGTCTCATAATTCACCATGCCAAGGTCACCTAGCATGAATGGTGCAGCTAAAAGACGAAATCGCAGTCTTAAAGATATGGTAAGGAGTATGATTAGTCATTCAACCTTGCCAGTCACTCTGGGAGAAGCACTAAAGACAACAGCCTATATTCTGAACAGAGTACCAACTAAAGTAGCTGCCAAAACACCTTATGAGCTTTGGATAGGATGAAATCCTAGTCTAAAGCATTTTCATGTTTGGGGATGTCCAGCTAAGACAAGGCCTTATAGGCCACATGAAAAGAAATTGGAATCCAGAACAGTGAGTAGGTACTTTGTTGGATATTTTGAGCGATCTAGGGGTTTTAAGTTTTATGATCCCAAATCAAGAACAATTTTTAAGACGGGAACAAACGTTCTTTGAGGATATTTGAGGGGAGAAATAAGGTTAGAGACTTTATCTTTGAAGACGAATTGGATCCTACTACTCTTGTTGAAGAGTAGTTAGTTTCTATTCCTATAATTGCTTTTGATAATGATTAAGTTGCAATTTCAGAACAACAAGAAATTGTTGTTCAACCCTCAGAGGTACAAACTCAACAACCTAATAACAAGTGCATCAAGAACAAGTGCCTTTGTGGCGATCCACTAGAGAAAGGAGAAATGCTATTTTATATGACATATAGTATTTCTTCAGGAACATGAGGAAAATAATGGCGTGATGGAAGATGATTCTGTCAACTTCCTTTAAGCCGTACAAGGTTCCAATTCAGAAAAGTGGATTGAAGAATGAAAGAAGAGTATAAGTCTATGCAATATAATAAAGTTTTGGAACTTATCCCATTACCAGAAGGTGTGAAACTCATTGGTTGCAAATGGATTTTTAAGACCAAACGGATTCAAAGGGTAATGTGAAAAGGTATAAAGCTTGTCTTGTGGCTAAAGGCTATACTCAGGAAGGGATTGACTTTAAAGAGCCTTCTCTCCAGTTTCATCGAAGGACTCTTAGGACAATCATGGCTCTTGTTGCACAGTATGATATGGAAGTCCATCAAATGGATGCTAAGACAGTGTTTCTCAATGGAGACATTGATGAGATAATTTATATGGTGCAACCAGAAAACTTTTGTCAAGAGACCCAAAGAAAATATCTTGCAAATTGACAAAATCTATTTATGGGTTAAAGCAAGCTTCTCGTCAATGGTACAACAAATTTCATCAAGTAATTCTCTCATTCAATTTTAAGGTTAATGCAGCTAATGACTGTGTGTATCATAAGTTTAGTGGGAGCAAGTACATTTTTTTGGTTTTGTATATGGATGATATTTTGCTTGCCACAAATGATATAGGTATGTTGCACGAAACCAAGAGATTTCTATCAAGCAATTTTCAAATGAAAGATCTTGGTGATGCCTTCTTTGTTTGGGAATCCAGATACATCGAGCTCGTTCTCAGGTATCCTTGAATTATCACAAAGAAGCTATATCGATAAAGTTCTTAAGAGATTTGGCATGGATTGCAACCAGTTGATACCCCTATCGCTAAAGGAGATAAATTCAGTATTAATCAGTGCCCAAAAGGAAATCTTGAAGTTGAAGAGATGCAAAGATTCTTATGCTTCGATTGTAGGGAGTCTAATGTATGCTCAAGTTTGTACGCGTCTGGATATTGCATACATTGTTGGAGTGTTAGCAGCTATTTAAGCAATCCAGGAATGGTTCACTGGAAAGCAGCCAAAAGGATTATGAGATATTTAAAAAGAACAAAAGATTACATGCATATACAGGAGATCAGATCATTTTGAGATCGTTGGGTATTCTAACTCTGACTTTGCGGGATGCCAAGATAGTAAAAGATTCACTTCGGGCTATACATATCTGTTAGATGATGGAGTTATTTCTTGAAGAAGTGCAAAACAGATACTTATAGCTTTTTCTACCATGACAGCAGAATTTATAGCATGTTATGAAGCATCCAATCATGGGATATTGCTGAAAATTTGTTACTGGGCTGCGCTATTGGAAGGAATTGAAAGACCGCTAAAGTTATTTTGTGACAACAAGTCAGCCGTATTGTATTCCAACAACAACAGAAGCTCAACCAAGTCAAAGCATATTGACATCAAGTTCCTAGTTGTAAAGGAAAGAGTACATAGTTGTCAGATTTGTATAGAGTATATAGAACAAACTCTATGGCTGCAGATCCCCTTACAAAGGGTGTGCCACCCAAAGTCTTTCATGAGCATATTGCTACATGGCGTTATAGAGCATGACGATGCTTTTAGATTCAGTGGGAGTTTGTATTGCTTCTATTTTATGCTTTATGTTCGGTTTTACACATTTATGTGTTTGGATATTTTCTGAATAGAAATAAAGTATTTTATTCAGTTTAGTATATTCTGTACAATTATGTTAAAGTTTTGATCTCACTCAAGTTTAAGGACCAGTTGAAATAGGCATGTTAAGATCACATTACATGTAATTTTCATGTCATGATCCATGTCATTTAGTTGTGTCAACATACATACCATTGATGGGCCGAGTTATGATAGATATAACAAAGGCCGTTTTGATCCTATGTTGGTATGGTCGATGGACCGGATTGGCTATAGATACATTTCGGTAATGACAGTAAAATTGAGCTCATTTGATTATTTTTGCAAAACATAATTATAAAGTTATACATATAGCCCAGTAGAGATTGTTGGATTTTTAATCCAACATTGGACTTATATGTGAAATAATTGTGTTGCGGACTGTTAAATAAGGTTAAGCCCAATTAAAAGTGATCAGCTAAGGTTTCAGTGATTTGGGCTTTAATGTATCTGTATGGCCTTTAATGTGTAGAGACCTAAGGGGTTATTTCTATTTTTATGATGGGCTAAAATAGAAATACCAAAAGATAATGATGAAGTATATCTATATATAGCGTTATCGTCCTGGATCGCACATATGACCTCTCTCTGAATCCTATCATCAAAAGAAAACCCTAGAGAAAATTCTAAAGGCTCTTTGGGAGTACGTGTTGATCTGGAAGGCCAACCGCATGACTCTGAAGAGCAATCAAACAATATAGATTCAGGTACGCTTCCGTTTATGCTTATTAATTTTTGATGATTAAACATGAATGATTCTTGGGCTTCATGGTGATTGTTTTCATCAAAGATTTAGATTTAATTTCCAACGGGATCCTATCAATTCAAATGCAAATCATTTGTTTAATATTCTCACTCAATGTTTTGCTTGTGCTAGTTTTTATCAAAAGGAACTTATTCATCTAAGTCCAACAGGAGGAGGTTGAAGATGAAGAAAAGGAAACTGAAGAGAATGCTGAAGAGGATTCTGGAGAAGAGACCGAGGTAGTAACCTCTCTTGGTCATCATGTTTGTTGCTGCTGCAATGCTCTGTCAGCCACATTATATGTACTCTATGATCTCATTTGAGGTATTCATCCTATTCAAATTTTAATACTTGTTTTCAATTGCCTTATAACAATGACAGAGAAGGAAGGGCATCCAGGGCATTATTCAGATTGAGAATCCAAACTTGGTAAAACCAAAGGCTATGAAAGCTAAAGAAGCTGATGTAAGTTGGACAGTTTTGTTTCAGATTTTAATTTCTTATGCAATTCTTCTTCCTGGAATATGGAATTTTGCAATTTCTTTGTGGCTATCATTGATCAATTCTCTGTGTTTTGCATATGGCTGAAGTTCTCAAGGTTCAGTTTATATGTATTATGAAAATAGTTGTATTTTGGTAGCAACAACCAGTGATTGAAATAAAAGATAATGCAAGCTCCATCTTTTAAAGACATTTGGTTCAAATTCACTGATTAATATGGTATAGATTCATATATCTGGTAGTCTGCATCTGTGATCTGTCTCCTCTGGGAGTGGTCATGTACTCTGTCCAGCCATGTGCTTTCATGCTGTCTTTGTGGATTTGCCCATTTGTCAATAAAATGAGGACACTTAGAATGATTAGGCACCATTAGCTGTTGACTTGTTCTTTAATTGTGCAACCCCGAAATGGGGAAGTATCTGATTCTTTTGCTTTATGCATGCTTGATGAAGTACGTGGACTATCAAAGTGCTTGCTAAACTCTACAAGGAAAAGGGATTGTATTTGGAGGATTTTGATATCTTAGTGATGGTATGGTATAATTCATTGTACAAACTAGGAGGCTCTTCATTTCAACCTAGAGGCTGCAACTAATTTTCACAATCTTGTAAAAAAGGTGTTGGAGGGACACACATCCAACTTTGTAATTAATAACATGTGTTGGAGGATGCACATGTCTTTTTTTTTGGGGGGGTGGGGGTGGTTTGTGCACGCACAGGCCCACGCGTGCATGTGCATGTGCATGTGCATGTGTGTGTGTGTGTGTGAGAGAGAGAGAGAGAGAGAGAGAGCAGAAAACTAGGGCCCACCATGGAGTGGAACTCGGGGTGGAGAAGCAGGCAACCAGCTTCCAGAGTTCACATTAATATTATGGTAGTAGAAGATGTTGCTCTCTCATTTCCAAATTTCACAAATATCTGTTTTATTTAACTTGGCAGCTATGTATTGGTCCCAGTTAGGGGCAGCAATGGGTCTGGTTTAATTGGGTTTGTGCTGGGTGGCCAAAATTTCAACTAATTTTTTTTTTATGGACCTATGGTTAATATGCCAAACAAATTAGGACTTTGTTTATCAGTTATTTTCCTTAAAAAATGAGAATGAAAAGGGTCATTGAAAGGGTATATTGGGTTAGACATCAAAATGAAGTGCAAAGAGATGAGAATAAAGTGGAAAAACATTTTGTTTGTATGTTTTATTCCCTTGACCATTAATTGCATGACCTTTTTAATCATCCGAACCAAGCTTTGACTAGCACATGGCCTGCTACACTGTGACTACTATCCTTGGGGCCTAGGGTTTGGTTTTGAGGGTTTTCCCAATTCATAGTGACTTGATGAGTCTCAGGGCCAAACTTGAATTGGACCCATTTATAATCAGCTTGGTCTGTTACCAAACCCAATCCCTTTTTCTAATGGGGGGGGGGGGGGGGGGGGGGGCAAAAAATTTACCCAAACCAGTTTACTTCAGACAGGTTGGCATGTTTGGGTCAGAAATTGCTACCCCTATTCTCAATTCTATACATCGACATAATTTTGCTTTTTAATAAAATCAATGCATAGTCCAAAATAATATTCTCAATGTATTTAAATGACACTTCCTTTTTATTTTTTGCCTTTATGTAAAGATGCACTTACTACAAATTCTGGCACTGGTTTATCAGTTGTCTGTTAAACTGACAATGCATGCCTTTAAACTGAATTGCAGTTGGAGAACACAACTGAACTCTCAAGGCGTGAAAGGTGTGTTAAACATCCTACTTACGTATCCTCTTTAGGACCTTTTTCTTTGTGTAAAATCTTATGCTTAAATCTACCTATTTAATTGGTGATGTAACAGTATTTTTTTCTGTGAGTTTTATTTCTTTAATATTGCTTTATTTAGTTATGTTTGATGTGATTTAACTTTCAGTGCATTGTAGTAATAGTTAGTATGATATATTTTCATACTTTAAGCCATAGCTTGTGATTACCAATGTATACTGTAGAATATTGTTGATATTAATGGAGTCTTTTTTGTTCTAGTCAGTACATGCTATTCAAAAGCATTAACTTAGGATTTATGTAAATAATTTGGATCGCAGCATGAATAGGACTTGAATGTCTAAGGTGGAAGATCAAGTGGTCTAAGCTTGTTGGACAGGATATATAATAATATACAATTTGTCCTAAGTACTTGTTTGGTTTCTGTCAAAGTAGGGGAGTGTAGGGTGAAAGATTTGAGGGGAAAATAAAGGGCAAAAAACATCTCTAAGAGGCTTAAAAAGTTTTCACCTTTTTGGCCAGCATTTTTCGGAGAAATAGTAAAGAGCAAGTATGGTATGATACCCCAACCTTACCTAACCAGTTAATCGAGAGCTTTACCTATGATTTATCCTACTAGAAGATGCTGTGGAATTTTTTTAATTTGCTTTCATCTGTATACAATTTTGACTACCATGTAGAGTCTATGTGAAGTAGATGGGCTAGTTGATAGGTCCACCACAACAATTGTTTAATGAGAAGTAAGGATTTAAGTATCATGTGCCAATGGCAAGTTGTGCTGTGCCGTCCCCATGCTTGGCAAGTATTGGCATGGTAGCATTCCATGTGCGGGAAAGGCACTGGCACATTCTACTGCTATACTCTGCCAACTGTTACTTAAATGCCTGAAAGGAAGTTGAAAATTTTGATATAAGTGAATGATGAAGGTGAAGTAGACTAAGCAACAATTAACTATGGAAAGAGAAGAAATTTTGGTTAAATCATCATTGCCAATAGGCATATAACAGGTATTTTGAAGCGACATTCTCCCCCAATGATAAAGTTACCTCATTAGGAGTTACAAACAATGCCTGATATAATTCATTCTCTTGCAATTCATGGAATAAGAGTATCCATTCATGTAGAGTGTTAAGTAAATGCTAATCATGTATAGATCCTTAATTTCCTGCGTTCGTCTGTTAAATATCCTACTAGAAGAATGGACTTCTAGCTTGGACAATTCTCCCACTGCAATCAGCAAAAGCAGAAGGAAAAGAAATGGAACCAGCACATTAGGTGGCACACTCACAAGAAAAATTAAAAATGGCTGTCACATAGTTCCTAATTTAAGTCTGCAAATCAAAATCGGCCTGAAACACCATTGGCAAGAAATCTACCTTTGACAGAAGAAGATTGGACTGAATCTCTATTATATGGATCCATGACATAAAGGTCCAACATGAACCATAAGAGAACAAAGAATTGGATCATAATTATCTTTTCCTGGTTTTTATTTGTGAGACCCTATAATTGTTTGGATTATTCTCACATATTATAAGCTTTACAAAAAATGAATGTTGACAAATCAAAGGATGAAGACTAATTGATAATCTATATGATACAAAGACTTGCATGGCCCATTATAATGAATTTCAATACAATCACCTGTCACTGACTTGACTCAGCTAAGCCATGATCCCAAACTAGTTGGGGTTGGCTATATGAATCCTTTTCTACTTGATTTAGGGCCATATTTTCCAAGAGATGTTGAGATGTCTCCTTGCTAACTGTACTATCACCTGTCACTTGATACCTTAAGATCATTTGAAAACTTCATTTCATAATACCAGAGACCAAAATTGCAGGCTGTCTTGTGATTAAAAAGGATACTACAAAAAGGAATAAAATTGAAAGTTTGTCAGTCTTGTGAAAGCCAGAAATTAGAAAGTGACCAGGTAATCTAGTATCATGTATTATCCTAATTATTATCAGGTTTGAAATTTTGATTACTGGTGATGCACTGAGCTACTATTGTAGCATGTATGTCTTTAATCACAAGAAGACATGTTCTTCTATCAAAATTCATTTTGGATTTAAAAGATTGATGTGTCACCAACCTTCCACTTCATGAGCGTTGACCATTCCTCTATGGTGATGTTCCATCATATCCTAATTCATCTAACAAATAAGTATGATCAGACATATGGCAGAAGCTTCTAGTACCATCGAAATTACAATAGTTATATAGATCAAATAATGTAGGAGACTGTTAGGGGTAAGCCAGGGCATTTTTTAATAAAAAACAAGAACCAAGTAGAATTAACAATTGCAGATCAAAGAATAAGATGGTTAGGTAGTGGATCTTGACTCTGGGGAATAAAGCTTTGATAAAGCCAAACTGCAGAGATGATTTCAAACCAAGCTAATGGAATATCATAGAATAAGACGGGGAAATAGATGCAGCTTAGTTCAAAAGATTATCTAACCCTCATGCTGCATTATGCATCCCCAGATATTACAAATGTGCTCATTTATCCCCCGTCATTTTGTATGGAGAACAGTCATCAACAATGATAGCTTTTAGCATCATGATGACAAGCATTGCTTGAAAAATGACAGACAATGATACTAGCCTAATATTATTTAATAACAGCAACAGGGTAAAATAAATATGTTATATTTAAACAACAAAAGCCTTAGTTTTAAAAGGGGAGGTGATGCATTTCACAAGTAAACATTTTAGTAATTAATAAATGTCAATCCAATTTTACGTAATGATGAGATAGGATTTGGATTTGATTTTGAGAAATCTGCTGTCTGTTAGCGTCAATATATTCTCTAGCAGCTTTCTACCTGTAGTTTGTCAAAATGCTGTAAATTGATTTTATCTTTCAATCCTGCTTAGGTTTTAACAATTTAGTGTATTGATATTAATGGCTGTTCTTTGTGGTTTCCAGCATGATTTTATTAATGAAAATAGTCTCTGAAAACTAGGCATCAAATTTATGGTTACTTGTTACTTATCTTTTGAAAATTTGACATGGGCTTTCTTGAGCAATATGTATAATTGATGTACCAAAGATTTGTGTTATTTAACTTATTGATCCTGCCCTCAGCCGATTTTGTCTGGGCTTCTACTCCCCCTAGGTCTCAAGGGGAAAAAATTGCTACAAGCATGTTTTTTTATTTTCTTTTCTTAAATTCTGCTGTTCATTTGTGATACTATTTAGCAATATATGCTCATGACCCTTTTCTTTCCTTAGGGAGGAGATAGAGAAACAAAGAGCTCATGAGCGATACATGAGGCTGCAGGAGCAAGGAAAAACTGAACAATCTCGAAAGGATCTAGGTAAAATTTAGAAAAGCTTGGCATAATTTTGTTTTCCTCTTTGCCTGGTGGTTATGTTGAAGGGCACCATTTGTCATGCTAATGGCATGTCAATCTACCTGTTCTTTGATTGAAGCTGACTTGTTTTGGCAAATGTAGATACTGTGTCTCCACATCATATTACTTAGCCATAAGCTGCTGCAATCAGCACTTGTAGTCTTCTGTTTCATTATGTGTTCTTTCATGAAGATCCATAGTTCTTTACCATTTGCTATTCCTGTTACTTAAATTAAATTATCAAGTAATTATTTGTAATTTTAAAAGCTGACTGTGTCAATAACTAAAAACCTAAGACATGATTAGTACGTTAAGTACTCAAGTGAGGTGTAGTCTGAGTTACAGTCACATCCTTGTATCCTTGGGTTGTATTAGGTTTAGGTTGTAGCGTAATAGGAGATTAATCTAAGTTGGGCCTAGTTTGGGAGTCTTATTCTAGAGTGTATTAGGTTTAGGTTGGGTCAGGGTTGTAGGTTATAAATATTTGGGTTGGGTTTGGATTGAGTTGCTTGAGTCATCAGCTGAATCCTAACTTGACTTAAATCCAATTGATGTTTTCCAGCCTAGGCTTTACCCACTGTAGGTGCATATCTGCCTATGTATCCAAATTCCAACCTATGAGTTGGTTTGGGCACTGGGGCTAGATTTATCCTTATTCTTACATCTGAGGAAGACTAAAATGAGAAGGTTCTGTCAGTAACTGGTTAAGGTAGATAATGATGTGACAATTTGTTAAGAATAAGAAAAGACTTTGAGGAGCGAGATTTTATTTTTGAGTTGAGTTTTTTTGTTGTTGGAAAGGAAGTGCTAAAAAGGAGAGCTCTACAATAGAAACCAAATACCTCGAGCGTTTTAAGATCCTGGAGTGCATGGCCTTCTTAGCAAAGAAAATGTGGTGGGCAGGCAATGGGCTAATCTGGGCGTGAGATGAGGATGCCAAAAAATTGACTTGATGGGGCTTTTGATGCAATATCATGGTGGATGCTTTAAAAGGCTATGAAAATTGGTGGCAGGGATGGATGTACAAGTTGTTATGCAAAAACCTGTTAAATTTCAGTTTCTTGCATACTCTATGGGAGGGGGAATTTTGAGCAGGTTGGTGGGCAAATGTAGAGTATTGAAGTGTTACTCGGATGGGATACATGGAAAGCTCATGGGAGAGAGGATAGGAAGCTGAAAGCTTTATTCCTCCAAATACTTCTGTGGCTGCTTCACAGCCAATCAAAAAATGGAAACGAAAGAAAAGAAGGATCAATAAAGAAAATGAAGATGGTTTTTTTGGCTTCAATCACTAGCATCCTTGAGTGTTCTAGCTATAAAGAAAGAATCTAATTTTTGAGGATTGGGAGGAGTTGGAGTATGGTCCTGTTAACAGTTTATGAGGAAGCATAATTGTGGGTTTAGGATTGGTAATCTAGTACTCTACAGACAAAAATTCTGGCTGATATCTGCTTATTGGATGAAATTAGTATTGGTGTGGTTTTACTATTTTTTCCTGAAGTTGGCTTTGATGGCTTCTTCATCTTGATATGCATACTCTGGTTGTTTTTTGTTATCACTTCTTGGTGTTGTACCTATGGAGAAAAGGACAAGTGATTACTGAGGACTGGAGATGATTATTTTTAACTTCAGCAAATCATACCATTTGTTCTGATATTGTAGGTATTAACATTTTGTGATCACTTATGAAGAGCCATCAGTGCAGCTTGGTTTTGAAGTATCATGGATTTGTTTGATCAGGAACAGTTGCATGAAATCATGCTATAGATGTCATGGCCTTCATATTGATGCTATTAAATTCTCAAGCTAGCTATGGAAAAAATGACTATTAATGGCACACCATGCATGTATGCTCTCATGCAGCAAATGGTTATGTGCCTGCATGTATGCCTATGGTGTGAAAGTGTGAACGCCCTTCAGGAAATCCTTAGAAGTCTCTATCTTGCAGTTCAAATTTTTATACTGCTATGCAGGCAACACTAGTTTCCCCTTTTGAGTGACAAGAATACTTACTTACCACTTGACATTAATTGTCTATGATGCATTATATCATAAGGCTCTCTGATTAGCTTTTATTTTTTACAGAACGTCTAGCCTTAATACGACAACAAAGAGCGAAGCTGCGAAGAAGCGAGAAGAGGAAAAAGCTGGTATAGTGTTGTTTATTCCATCAGTGGTTTCAGTGCAATGCGTTTCAGCGAAGCATTTTTTGCTTTGATAAATGCAATCTAACCTTGAATATATAAATTGTTACATGATATTTTTAAAATCATTATTTTAATTGTTATCATGATCATTAGCAATAAGCTTCTGCCCATCTATTAGGAGCTGGCTTTGCAATCTTGAGCTATCCTTAATGAAATCAGCACTTTTTAGATCCTTACTCTAGCCATGCTTTGTTTTGGTATTGTATTTCTCTTTCAGAGATTTCCTTGCAGATCTTAGTCCTCTCATGGTCATGGTTTTAAAAGATGGCTGCCTTGGTTGCCTAAACTATCTGCCTAATCATGGCTGCCTGGGGACCTGTCTTAAAAGTCTGTTGGATGAGATTGATTTATAAATTAGTATTAGAGAACCAAGTTGATACTTCCTGTTTACTCTCTATATTATTTGATGAGTTACCTTCATTGAAAATATTATAACCATCCTTTTAGGTTTCTCTATATTTCCACCACCACCACTACTAATAATAATAATAATAATATTATTATTATTATTGTTGTTTTTTTGTTGTTTTTATGTTTTGGCTGCCTTGACCTCAAGGATCTGCCTCACCACTAAAAAATAATAATAATATATTATTATTATTATTTATTATGTTTTGGTTGCCTTGACCTCAAGGATCTGCCTCAATTCCAACTAGCACCTCAGTGCTAGGCTGATCTCTTGTCTGCTCTTCTGATACCCAGAGTCCTTTTAAATAATGCTTGTGGCTTGACCAAATCTATTGTGCATCATTATCTCCTCCTCCATCGTACCCAATTATGCACCATTGTAGTTCGAACTTTGGTGGTTGCCCTATAATCATGTCAATATCGTTATCCATGTAATACAACTTCTGTGCACTATCTTTGTTGCCAACATTTTAGTTTTGCTTAACACTAATGTACGCATGCACATGCTCGAATTCATCATTTTAAAACTGATTGGTCTCTTATACTGCCAGCCAAAGAACAGAAGAAGGCCGAAGCTCGCAAGTGATCACACCTTTGCCAAAGAAGGATGCTTGTCACCACAAAACTTTGCTTTTAAAGTTATCTGAACCATATTTATTGGTCAAGTGCAACCAATTTTATACATCGCTATGCTTCATTTGACTTTTAATAACAATGGTTTGCCATTTGGACTTCTTGATTTTACTATTTATTGAGAGAAAAGGGAAATCAAAGTAATTTGTTCTGATTGGTTAGTTGTAGACAATGATATCAAAATATATAACCAGGAGGCTTAACTTGGCAGGTTCCGTCATTATGTGCTCTTGGTGATTCTTCACATGTCTGTCAGACAATTTACACGTGTTTTTCTCTTCTTATTAGAGTTATGAAAGCTGCAGTTAAACTCTAGTGGCAACAAGTTGTAGATAACTTTGTAGTTTGGCATGATGCCGGTATGGAACCCTTGGTTATCATGTGACTATTGCTTTGTCACGGCAGATAGACAGCTGGCAGACATGGTGACCTTTGTCTCTCTTTTAAAAATGCATGGCAGGAATGTGATGCATCTCATTAACTGATGTGCCATGCTATAGTGGAGAGCATTTTCTGGCATGATGTGACCACATGTGGATGGGAATAAAATGGCTTCAGATGTGCAATGGCAGTAGGTGCCTGCATATAAATGGATTCGCATGATTATGAGAGTGCATATCCGAGCAAACTGATTCACCTCAGTGCTTGCATGTGCAAGTCTTTACCACCCTTATTCCTTGCTCTAGAAAGCATCCTTGTTTTATATGTCGTACTTTTAGAAAAAAAAAAAACAATCCTTTTGACGCCAATTGTGCTCCAAAATTCTGTCATTGTTCCCTACTGTACAAATAACATTGGTTGTCCGGGAGCTGTAAATGTGAACCGGCAGGTTTCAATGGTTTATGTTGATCATATTACGACTAGTATGTTTTGGATTTGATATTTGTAAGTAATTGCATTTTGGCATTGTATCATATTTGTAAGTCAAATTATGTCTCTTAGCATACACCATTAAACCAATAATGTTAGCAACCGCTAATGCTTCCAACATGAATCTTATATTGCTCTTTTTTTGGTAGATAAATCTTATAATGGCTTTGGTATGACTGAGGGGAGTGCCACAATGTCTTGGCCAAGAGCCAACAACAACTACACTGTACAAGATTACTTAACGTAACAAATGGTTGTTAATCTACATCAAATTGCTCCATGGGTTCTCTAATTTTTTTTAAGAAAAAAAATGAATGATTACACTAGTCTAGTGCGAATCAATTCAGATACATCAGAAATCAGTATTTTTTAGTATAATAGGGCAGGGTTTTTTCTGCTTTCAAACCTAAAAACCCAAGTGATAGGCCATCGAGGTTCACTTTTCAATAAATATGATGGATTTGGATAGTATGAATTTTCCTAAGGGTAGCCTAGATATCATGTAGTAAAGGGTTGTTTGGAACATGAGCACACTAATCCTGCCGAAGCCATCAGATGACAGTATTAGAGTCTCTCTCAATGAAGAGACAATGAACATGAAGGATCTGAGTGGCGTACGACCAAAGCCATCCGCCGTCAATAATGCTCTATCAGTACCACAAATGATAAAAGCTAAGCCAACACTTCTTCCTCTCACACTTCCATCGAAATTGATTTTGACAAATCCTGAAGGAGGGCTGGAGCAGCAGAAGAGTTCCAGTGGCCAGAACTGTCAGAATCAGGGGTGTATCTTCAGATAAAGATATAACTTTTCTCATAACCCTGTGAAGAGAAACAACATCATCAGTGAATATAAATAGATTCTGCAATAACCAGATGTGGCAGCCCAGATAGCGCCCAGTTGTCGGATTCTCCTCTAAATGTCACTCAAAAGGCAAGCCGATAGGAACCAGTACTATCCTCCCTTGGGTGGTATCCCATCCTTCGCCATATCTATCTCGCTCTCGGGCAGTCAAAAATGGCATGATCAGTGGTTTTCTTCTGCCGACCACATAGTGGGCAAGTGGCCTGAATGGCCATTCCCCTCCCAGCAAGCAGGGAACATGTGGAAAGATAGTCCCATGCCAATTTTCAAATAAACAGCTGGATCCTTGGATGTATAGGAAGCTTCCAGACCCACGCTACATCCAACTTGTCCTGAGAATGTGGCCTATAGATCTTCATCAGATCCCTGGTGGGCGTAGTGGAAAGACACGATTTCTTCCAAACTCTGGTATCCAATGAGTACACCGGAATCAGTGGAATAGAAAGGATCCTACGAGATAACTCCTCTTCAAAAAATCGGGACACTATGGGAAAGTGCCAGGATGTATGATCCTGAGAGATCAAGTTCGCAACTCTTATGCTGCTAGGAGCAACCATACTGATAAAAGTAGGCCACAGAGAGAGAGGGGGAGCTCAGCAATCCACGTATTCTGAATAATATCACCGAGGATCCATCGCCAATCATCCACGATATGTTGTTCAAGATTATTGAAGCATGCCGGTAGACCTCCTTCCAGAAAGAAGAATACCTATGGGATGACTGAAAGTCTGCAGAAGGAGTCCAAGCCCCATAACGAGCCCGCATAAAAGAGCTCCATAAGCACTGCGGATCAAGTAGGAACCGCAAAGCATGCCTAGCAATTAACGCCTATCTTCTGACTGTTAGAAACTTGATACCAAGGCCACCTTCAGAGATAGGCAAGCAAACATTATCCCATGCCATCAGATTGATATCATGTCCGTCCTGCATAGAGGCCCACAAAAAGTCTTGAACCATCTCTCTATCCTCCTCAAGCAAGTCCTTCGGAATAGCAACATTGGATAGAAGGTAAAGAGGAAGAGAGGTGAGAACCAAGCATAGAAGGGTAATCCTTGCCATCATGGATAATCCTATGACCTGCCAGCCATCAAGGCAGTCGTGGATCCTTCGTTATAAATCAATGTAGTCACTGTAGTGCGGCTGTCTTCCCGTAATAGGGATTCTCAAATAAGAAAGCATGTCTAACTGAGTAGCAATACTCAAAGTTTGGAGAATGGCCTCCCTAGTTATAGCATTCGTCTTCGGGCTAAAGCAGATCATAGACTTGTGTAGATTAACTCTCTGACCAGAGGCCTGATAGTAGAGCTGAATAATGGAAGTAAAGGTCGTCGCATTGCGGACAATAGCCCGGCCCAGTAAAATGCAATCATCAACAAATAAAGATAAGATACTGAGGACCTTGGGGGCCCGAAGCGAAGGGAGCAATACGATGATCATCTTGCGCCTAGGAGAATGCACGAGATAGGTCATCAGCAGCAAAAATGAACATGAAGGGGGATAGGGGGCACCCCTGGCACACCCCACCTCAGAGTAAAAGAAAGCAATCTAGCTATCATTAATGATGAGGGAGAATGATGGTCTATGAATGCAGGCCATGATCCAGTCAATAAAGAGGCCATCAAACCCAAATTCTTGTAGAGTTCGGTGTAGAAAAGCCTAGCTCACTTTGTCGTAAGCATGCTCCATATCTAGCTTAACAACCATTAGGCACTAATGGGCAGGGATCTCAGAAGATCATACATAAACTTCTGGGCTATAAGGACATTATCTGTAATACACCACCCACTAATAAAGGCCCCTGCTTGATAGAAATAAGGCGAGGAATCATATGCTGCAGTTGGGTGACTAAAATTCGCGCATAGACCTTATACAGGATAGTGCAAAGGCTGATGTGCCTGTAATGACAAGGAGTGGAAGCATCGAATACTTCGGGACAAGGGTAATGAGAGTTTGGTTCCAATCAATCGGAATGGATTTGGATTGAAAAGCAAGTAGGATAGCTTGAACAACATCCTGGCCCATAATATCCCAGTAGTGATGAAAGAAAAAAGGCGAAAACTCATCGGTCCAGGGGCCTATCAGGCTCAAGTTCCCATAAAGTCATCCGAATCTCGTCCGGTGTAATCGGTCTGATGAGGATGTCATTCTCATGTGTGAGATTAGGGGTGTAACTGAGTCGAGACAACTCGAGTAGCTGAAAATCGACTCAAAATCGACTCGCTACTTATCGAGTGAGCTCGAGCTCGAGCTATTCGAGTAAATTATTGAGTCGAGTTCGAGTATTAAAATACTCGGCTCGAAAGGCTCGCAAGCTTTATCACGTAATTTTACTTTTTTTATCTTTGTACTTATAATAAGATTTAAAACTTTAAAGCTTTAAATTAGGAAACGAACCATCCGGTCAACCATCAGTTGTAATTATAATAAGGTTTAAAACTTTAAAGCTTTAAATTAGGAAACGAACCGTCGTTACTCGTTCGTCCGGTCAGCCCCCCTCAGGCTCTTAGCTATTCAAAATAGGGAAAACAAACTGGCCATCTCAGTTTTTCCATTGTTCGTGAGTCGTGACGATTCGTCTTAGGCTCTCAAGGCGATTCAAGTTTTCTCATCGTTCGTCTCAAGCTCTTAGCCTCTCAGGCGATTCAAGTTTTCCTGCCGTTCGTCTTAGGCTCTCAGCGATTCAGCGCGGTTCCAAGAGAAAATTAAGGAAAACGAAACCGTCGTTCGTCTCATCCCTAACTCCCTATTAATAGCGAGAGGATAGGGCTCATCTCTAAGCTGTAACGGCTGGTAAGCCCTATCTTCATTAAAGATAATGATAATCTTTGAAGCTTTGGCTCAAAAATTTGGTGTGAACTGTGAAGGTTGTGGACTTGCGGTTGATTGGAGGTTGGAAGGAGCCTTCTTCGTTGAAGTCGAATTCACCCTCGGATTTAATCTGATAAAACCCACGGTAAGACCTTGGAAAGATTTTTTCTTATAAAAAATCTTTTATAAAAAAAATAAAAGATTTTTTTATAAAAAAATCAATATCCTGATGCAGAAAGATTATTTTTAATTTTTTATATAGAAATTCGAGTCGAGTCAAGCCGAGCTCGAGCACATCGAGTATTTCATTCGAGCTCGAGCGATCGAGCTCGAGTCGAGTTTCAAGCTTCAAATTTTAGAGTCGAGTCGAGTCGAGCTTGGCACTGTATCGACTCGACTCGGTTCGATTACACCCCTAGCTGAGATCTTCTTAGAAGCCAAAACCGAATGGACTGGAAACCCTTACATGCATGCTCTGACCATTGGACTGGAAGAATTGGAGCAGGTGATCCCTAATAATCAGAATATCCTTCTGATAATGCCCCTCCTTATCAGCAAGGCGCCGAATTCTGTTTGTTGCATGCTACTTCAGGATGACCTGGTGAAAAAATCTAGTATTATGATCCCCTTTTTTAATCCACTGAATCGAGACCTTTGCCTCCAGTAGATCTTCTGCTGCTGTAAAAGGGAGTGATGAAGCGCTAGCTTCGCTCTAAGAGAAGTGATATCCTGATCAGTGAGGTAACCTTCCTAATCTTCTTTAGTTTGGAGGGCAGCTATGTCAGCTTCCACGAGCTCCACTTTCCTCACAATATCCCCAACCTCCACTCTATTCCATCTAGAAAGTCAGCGTCTCGCTAACTCAAGACGCCTAGAAAGCCTGTAGATGGCACTACCTCTTACGGATGTATGCCAAACCTAAAAAATGAGGGTTCGAGTAAAGGAGTAGGATGTCCAAAATTGCTCAAATCGAAACTATCTCTGCTGCTGGCCATCAGCAGCAATGGTAATCAAAATAGGACAGTGATCAGAAGCAATCCTTGAAAGGTGAGTAACAGTGACAGCAGGGTAGTTCTATAGCCATTGGGTCGTAGCCATGGCTCTGTCCAGTCTCTCCCACACATGAGTAGAACCCAGCCGGTTATTGCACCAGATGAATTGAGGACCCAAGAACCCCAGATCCAAAGCCCAACAGAAGAAATAAAGGTTCTGAATTTAGAAATGTCCGCCGAATCCAAAACTGTCTGCCCCCTTTCTTCTCATTGGCCTCGACAATGCAGTTAAAATCTCCTGCTATCAGTGATGGAACACTTTGAGCAAGAAGAGAGCAGATCTCAGTCCATAGGACATGCCTCTTCCGAAAGTCAGTATTGGCATAAACACCCGATAGGAGCCAGGGTTCAGATGACAAGATGACAGAGCTTGTTGGTTACACCCATGAAAGGCATCCACTCTAATGGAAGTGGTATGCCAGAGAGCCACAATACCTTCTGATAGTCCCATAGACTCCATTGCATAAGAAGACTAGGATCTGGACACCTGTCTCCTAAAGTGGGCCAAACTATCATCCAACAAATGGGTTTTCAATATAACACAAACATCAAAGCTATGTTGCTGCATAAGTCTTCCGAAGGAGGAGCAAAACGAGAGTTTCCGTGCTCCTCTAACATTCCAGATTAGGATCTTCATTTGGCTGGTGGGGACCCCGCTCAATCCTCCAGCATATCATCATCAGAAAGGCATCTCTTAATTGGGGTGCCACCCTCATCCTGTCCACTGCATTCCATCATTTGAGTAGCCTCCCTAACTGCTACAGTCTCATTCCCCGGCGGGGACAGGGAGACGACCTAGGTATCATGATCCTCCCCTCGGATAGCTTCCTTGAGACAGAAGACAATCAAGTTATGGTGTCGTCCCTCCCTTTGAGTGGACTGAGAAACCGCGTCCATCTGACCATAGGTGGCCGAACCCTTACTATCAATAGAGTTGGCCCCGCAGTAACCAAAAGAACAGGGCCTGAACCAATTCTAGGCCCACTGAGAAAGTAAATTTATCATTAATGATGATGGAACCTGATGCATTTACTTTCCCTTTTTCTTTTACAGCTTTTGATATCACCCGATGAGTGAGGCCCTCCGTAGGCCTGGCCCTCTTAGAGGGGCCAAGGAAAGCATCCTCTCAACCCTTAGGCCGTCCAGCCCACTTATCGGATCCAAGGATAGCAAAGGTGTTTACTGGCTCCAAATTAGAGTTCAGAGTTGGTTTAACACTCCTTAGTATTGAATGATTCTCACCCAAGGTCTCAGTTTCAGTTGGCACTATTTTAGCCAAAGTTTCAGTCTCCCCTCCATCAACCTGAATCGGCACTGTATCGGTTGAAGTTTTAGCTGGCACCTTCTTCCCTACTACACCCTATTTCAGTCCATCGGTAGGGAAGAGCGCTGGTTGGCCAGGTTTAGGGGTACGCCTTAAGCAACCTTCACTGGCGTAACCTAGCCATCCACCGAAGCCAACCATAGAACAGGCCCATCAGACTTCGGCGCCATCGGAGTCTTCCTCCTCATCTCCAGGATAAAGCCCTGAGGCGACTTCCGCTGCCGGAGAGCGGCCATCCAGGGACCAAATTTGGCCCCTGTCGAGGAAGAAGCAGCTTCCGGCAAGTAGAGTCCGCGAGGTGTAGTGAACCACACCTGGGACAGATACCCTTCAAGTGCTCGTAAGAAATTGTTGCCAGAAGGGGCCATGGCATCCCCGAATTCTTACACCCGGTCGAAGTGGTCTTCGCAAGTCAACACGCACACATGCTCGAGCGAAACCCCCTCTAGACTTGCCCTTCGTTGAAGGATCAGCGAAGACAAACTCCCCGGCCAGTGATAGGATTAAGCTCAAGATGTCTTCAGACCAGTATTCCAATAGCAAATTCGGCAGCCTCAACCAGAGCAAAGCATTTGGCACAGAATCAACCGCTGGGATAAACTCCGACCTCCATCCCTCCATGGCAATTGGTTGCCCATTGACAACTCACGGCCGTCTGAGCACCATGTCCTTTACTTAAGGGTCAGAGAGCTTGAGTATGTAACATCTATGGCCAAGACAAACAACATTTACTTCGCTGGAGATACTGAAACAGTGAAGTTACAAATAATAGCCTCCGATGAAACCCATTTGTTGAAGCTTGTAGCAAGGGTGGCCATCGACGCTCAACATCTTGCTTTCCTTTCCAGAGCCTCGATGAGAACTTAGATGATGTCAGGGAAGCAAGCCTCCAGCTCTGCCACCTTCTTTGGAGAGGGGGACGGAGCAATCCATTCAAAACGAGAATCTTTCATGCGTCATCAGGCCGTTGGATGATCCTTGCCAGTATCCGCACCAGTCAGAGCAGAAGAGATAGAGTCGAGTCGTTTTTCAAACCGGTGCCAAAAGGCACCGGTTTTAAACAAAAGGTACGGGATCAAAAATTTTTATCGGAATGGTGTTAAAGGGAAAAACGCTATTTCAAATGGCGTTTTTCCCTGCTGAGTCATTTGTTTTCTGGAAAAAAAATGACACTGAGGCTTGGCCCCGTCAGCTGGGGGCTGACAGGGGCCAAACGAAATCGCCACATGATGTGGTGATTTCAGAGATGAAATCGCCACATCATGTGGCGAGTCCATCCCAGGTTGGAATCGCCACATGATGTGGCGATTCCAACATAAATGGAATCGCCACATCAAGTGGCGATTCCAATTAGTTGGAATCGCCACTTCAAGTGGCGATTCCAACACAGTCCCCCGACCAGAGAGCCTCCGATCGGGGGTTCTTTTAAAGAGGGCTTCCAGCCCTTTTTCCCTTCCCTTTAGCCTAAGTCCGACTTGCTTGAAGTTTCTTTGCTTGCCGGAGAGATTTGGGGGATTCTATCAAGGTAGATACACATTTCATTCTTAAACAAATTTTTATATGCATGAGATGTGTGTGTATACATTCCCTCATATAATTGATATTAATATATTTTTTTTTTACAAAGACGAAAGCAATATAGATGTTTTATTTTTGCTATCATCATGATATTAAATGTTCCATACCTTGGGAACCAATATGTGCTAAATGCTACTAAACACACATCTCATGCATATTTAAAATTTTTTGTTGTTTGTTGCTGATCAGAGATAAATTTTGATCACCTTTTTTTCAGATGGAAACTGTACGTGTTTTACTATATTATGATGGATCAATTGAACATGGTGGCCAAGAAGGGATACATTATAATCAACCTCCTCGTAAATGTTTGAAATTGAGTATGGGAACATGCTTCGCTGAGTTGGTTGATCAGATACGTACAGTTCTAACAATTCCAGAACAAAGACATATCATCAGATTGATGTGGAGATCTCCAACATTGCATCAAAAATATGTGCTTCTTCCAATTGAGGACGACGACGATGTGGAGCACATGTTGACATTTCCCTCGAAGTTTCCAGAATATCGATGTATTGAAGTCTATGTGTTAAAGGATGATGTTCCTGAGCCATATAGTGTTGGTCATGTAGAGAATGTTCGAGACAGTTCTCCTATTGCCCAGCAGCAGGAACAAGTTAGGCCTATAGTGGATTTCCCAATGATTGAGGGAATGATGCCAGCTGTACAAAGTGATGATGTGGTAAACAATCAGTGTAATATTGATAGTCTGGGAATGGAGTCAGACAAAAGTGCAGATGATGACTATTGGCCTGAACATGACGACTCAGAAGAAGAGTCATATGAAGATGAAGAGTCCTATGGAGACGTGGTAGTTCATGACACTGGCTTTAGTTCGATTCCTGCATACACTCATCCAGACCCTATTCCAACTCAGGTACATGATCATCAAGCTTTTGCATATGAACAAGTTCCAGAATTTTATAATGAGTTAAATTTGCAAGATGGTGGATGTGTCAGTACTCCAAGAGAGTTGCCCTTCAAATCTCAATTTTGGGATCCATCAATGACTGAGTTTGCTAAAGGATTATTGTTTAATACTAAAGATGAACTGAAGAGAGCATGTGAAATGTATCACATCAAGAAGCATCGCACATATAATGTGGTGGAGTCGAAGAAACTATTCTGGTCTGTGAGATGTGCCTCTTCAAGTACTGCCCAACGGTGTCAGTGGAGGTTGCGTGCTACCAAGTTGAAGAAGCATGGATTTTTTGAGATCACAAGGTATGAAGGGCCGCACTCTTGTTTATTCAGTAATTTAACTCGGGATAACAAACATATTACATCTCGAGTTATTAGCCATGTTGTTCGACACATAGTGGAGAAAGATCCAAGTGTGAATATTGAAGCTATTATAGCAACCATTGCAGAACAATTTCACTATACAGTGTCATATGCCAAAGCATGGCATGGAAAGCAGAGGGCATTGATTGATATATTTGGTGAATGGGAACCGTCATATGCAAAGCTCCCTAGATACATGCTTGCAATGCAGAATGCTAACCCTGGAACAGTTGTATGTTGGGATTTCTACAGTGAAGCTAGTTCTTCTGAACGGGTCTTGAATTATGTATTTTGGGCATTTCAACCATCTGTTGAGGGGTTTCGGTATTGTCGCCCGGTGATTTCTATTGATGGAACACATCTTTATGGAAAGTACCGAGGGAAGATGCTGATCGCAACAGGCACTGATGCTGGTAATAGGATATTTCCACTAGCCTATGCAATTGTGGATGAAGAGAGTACAGCTAGCTGGAGCTGGTTTTTGCTGAGGCTTAGGAGGCATGTTGTGAAAGATAGAAATGGAATTTGTCTTATATCTGACCGACATCCTGGTATACTAAGTGCCATAGCTGATAATGAAATTGGATGGGCTCCACCAAGAGCTTATCATCGATATTGTTTGAGACATGTTTGCAGTAATTTCAACTCGAGATTCTCCAATGTTCAGTTGAAAAGAGCAGTATGGAAAGCTGGGAGCGAACATCAGCTTCGGAAGTTTAACTTTCTGATGGAAAGGATTAAAACAGTCAATGCAGAGGCTTGGACTTGGCTATCAGAGTTAGAGCCGGAGAAGTGGACATTGGTACATGACGGGGGCTTTTGCTACGGCACATTGACAACCAATCTCTCGGAAGTTTTTAATTGCGTGTTGAGGGGAGCTAGAAATGTTCCAATTACTGCGTGCGTGCAGATGACATTTCATCGTCTTGTTAAATACTTCAACACGAGATGCGCAGAAGCCTTAAGGTATGTACAGGAGAACCCTAACAACCTTTCCACTCCTCATATTTCGATTAAGATTGCTGAAGGTCAGGCCAAAGCTAATGAGCACAGAGTAACTAGATACAACATGCAAAGAGCTACTTATGAAGTAGTGACAAGGAGGTTCAGTGAAGCTCTCAGGGGTGGAGGAAACGTTCAGACTGTTTCTCTCAGTGACCGTATTTGTTCATGTGGGAAGTGGACAATATATAAATATCCATGTACACATGTGTTAGCAGTGTGCCAGGAGATTGGCATGGACTCAGCGTCTTTTGTTGACGAAGTATATAGTATTTGCTCCTACATTGCTACCTGGGGTGGGGAGTTCAACCCGGTACCTCATGAAGACTACTGGTTGCAAACACCGATCACTTGCATACCTGATCGGGATCGTCTTAGGCCGAAGAAAAGAGGAAAGCCAAAGTCTACTCGGATCCATAACGAGATGGATGAGGTTCAGCCTAGAAGAACAAGTCGATGTTCGATTTGCAAGCAAACAGGTCATTCCAGGCATCGATGTCCTAATGTAACTGGTGGACCTTCGGGATCTTAAATTTATGTACTGTTTAAGTTAACTGGCCATTGTGTGCCTACGATGTACTTGTCTTAGGAACAATACTCTACTTGGGCCTATGACTTTCATAATTTATGGATGTATTTACTTGATGTCATGTTTGGCTATTGATGACGTGAGTTTCGATTGAGTTTCGGTTAAGTTTCGGTAGATCTTTGTTTGAGTTCCGATCAAGCTTTAATTGAGTTTCAGCAAATGATATCTTTCTATTTTTCGTTTGTCACTCAGGCAAAAACAAAAAAATTAATTTTGGGGGGTGTTTGGCTCGGGAGTCAATTGCTGACTATGTAAGTACTGTTTAAGCCCCCTGAATTACAAGTCCCTGAATTATTCCCATATGCTGAAAGTTTTATGGGATTGGACTGAGAAAATCGCCACTTGGAGTGGCGATTTCAGGGTTGAAATCGCCACTTCAAGTGGCGATTTCAAATAGGCAAAAGTTTTAACCGGTAGCATTGAAATCGCCACTTGAAGTGGCGATTTCAACCCTGAAATCGCCACTTCATTTGGCGATTTCAGCTTAGCAGCAACCTGAAATCGCCACTTGAAGTGGCGATTTCAACCCTGAAATCGCCACTTCATGTGGCGATTTCAGCTTATACAACGGCAACCCTGAAATCACCATTTGAAGTGGCAATTTTAACCCTGAAATCGCCACTTCAAGTGGCGATTTCAGCTTATACAGCCGGCAACCCTGAAATCGCCACTTAAGTGGCGATTTCAACCCTGAAATCGCCACTTCAAGTGGCGATTTCAGCATCCACAGCCACACTCATCAATTCTGCTTCTACAGCCGGCTGCGTCAGACTAATATCGCCAAATGAAATGGCGAGTTTCAGCTTCTGAATTCTGAATTCAATACCGAAACTCAACCGTAAATCAGTCGAAACTAAACCAAAACTCAACCGAAACTCAACCTAGACTCAAAACTTGACTGAAACTCAAACGAAACTCAACCGAAACTCAACCGAGACTCAAAACTTGACTGAAACTCAAACGAAACTCAGCCGAGACTGAGCGGCAACTGAACCAAAACTGTACCGAAACTCAGGCGAAACGCAGCCGAAACGCAGCCGAAAGTCAAACGAAACTCAGCCGAGACTCAAAACTTGATTGAAACTCAACCGAAACTCAGTCGACACTCAGCCGAAACTCAACCGAAACTCAATCGAAAGTCAATCGAAACTCAACCGTAATTGCCAATCATGAATAAAAGTTCATGCATTAGAAGAACACAATCTCATAGAAATAAGATATTACGGATACATTAAAAAAAAGAAGTTTTACATCATATGGTTTTAGTACAACAATGTAGAAAACCTAGGTTCCACATCCTCGTCGAGGAGGTCGGCGAATACGTCCTGTTCGTCGCCTATAGGTCGCCAACGGTACAGGAACCTCATCAATCACCTGAGATACCGCCTCCTGCGTGGGGATCGCGCTAGCATTGAAAACATCATGCATAGCAGCGTCCAAATGTGACCGGGAAGCATCAGCATCCTCACATATCTCGGCGATGTCCGCATCGGCAATGTCATCAATATGATATGCATTGTGATATTGACTGGCAGATGTACCCTCCCCAGCATCTCTCATCTGCGAATACTCGTGTGCTAATGGGGACCGCATGCAAGAGGGCGATGGAGTATAATGAAATGTCTCCATCATCGGATCAATGTCGGCTCGTGTGAACTCTGGCACCTCCGGATAGTGTGCTGAAGGGGCTGTGCTCCGAACATGCTGATGCCTGATGACGGACAATGTACCATGCGCCATCGACGACGCGCTTCTCAAAATCTATAGCCGCTCATCGTCCACTAGGACGGCTAATGCCCGCTCGACCTCGATAGTCAACTGTTGAAACCTTTCATGCTGCATACAATATGACAACCAAATTTCATATCATAGCTTAGTAACTTAAAAGTTAAAGATACCCAAAACAAATTTAAAATTAGTACCAGAAACTCATATGAAGTGCCTTCCCCTTCATAACCACTTGCACTATACTCAGAGCGGCCTACACATATTCGAGTGATGCTCCTAAACCAGGCCATATAATCGAGTGTGCATGAGAATCCTGCTACTATAGGCTCTCCCACAATCACGTGCTGGCGCCGTGCATTCCATGTTGCAACATAAGTCCCGTGCACAGCATCCCATGCAGTATATGACCTCCCCCGTCGATCAATCTGATGAAGATGTAGCGACGTATCGCATGGACATGGTATGCATTGGCGACATCCAAATTGACGAAGCACCCGATCCGGCAAATGCCATTCAACTACATCAAAACATATCAGCGGGCTCCGCGCCGTCCAAATATCCGAACTAACCAAGCAGCTTGGAGGTAAAATAGAAATAACTGCCGGCGAGTAAGGACACCATAAAAACTGCATATGAAAAATTTAATTAATCATTATGCAACATAATGAATCAATCTAATTGAATTTCATATATAACATGACATACCCGTTGTTCAGTATCATCCAACAGATCCAACTGGTCCCTATACGCACGTAGTGTATGGATTGGAATATTTTTCATGTTGTATCTTACGTGCCATCTATACCCCCACGGTGCACCTAAGTGCCAATCATCATCGGCATCCGACGGTCTAGCCTCCGGAATCTCGAGTCTCGTGGTATGGAAAATAGGAAATCGTTCCCATGCCCAAATCTGCATGTTCGGATGTTTCAAAATTTTAATTTATAAATAAAATTACATCGATCTCAGACATAAGTATAAAGTGTTTACCTGTAGCAGTGGGAGGTATCCTCCGATGTCAGACTGGGTAGGGCTCGTTGCACGACATAGTGCTCTATATAAACCAGCCAGTGTAGCCGAACCCCAATTTAGAGCAGCAAAAGCCTCCAAGTCTTCAAGAAATGGCACGTACATCAACTTAACTAAATTACCAGAGGTATCCGGAAGAATCACTCTACCAATGATTCGAAGAAGTTGTCCCCTCACAAACTGCTGCACAACTGCATCATCCACATCTTCGTCCAAGTGAAGGTCATGATAGAATTGATCAAAGAATGCTAAACGAAAACGACCTTTCGGAAATGCTTCGATGGGAGGTTCAACACCAAATAACCTCCCAAATATAGCCTGCCACTCCGGAATTGTATGGCGCGGATCTAACCCAGTAACAGCGGAACCATCAATCCGGAGGCCGCTCAGAATACTTACATCCTGTAGTGTAATGGTTGCCTCACCAAAAGGTAGATGAAATGTGTGAGTCTCTTGCCGCCATCTCTCTACCAGTGCAGAAATAAGGCCGACATCCAGTCGAATCTGGCCAATCCGATATATGCCAAACATGCCGACACGATCTAGGTAGTACTGCACTCGTGGGTGTGACATTCCCGGTATCTATTTCCAGATATGTGCGTCATGCCGACGGCATCTAAGAACCGGTAACTCCTAAAATAAAAATATTTGATACATCCGCATCAACATAAATAATTATTAATTAATTAAGAACCGTCGATCAATAATACATACCTCGCCTTGAAATATATTCGTTGATCTATGTAACTTTTGCAAAGTGAGAACAGTAGGATCACGAGGCCCTGGATCTAAGACATTATGAGCCATATCTTGATAATCTGACAAAAGCAACATTTACAAGCAATCAATAAACATTAAAAGCAATGGCCGAATTATAGATCAAATGTGGGACGTTCACATCCATACAACAAAGCAAAAATAATTTATTTATATAGAGTATGGGACTTTGTGTACCTTGTAAACTAGGATTATTGAATCTAATTGAGATAATCGAGACTTTGTGTACCTCGTAAACTCCCACCAAAATATGGAATTTTGGTAGAAGGCTACCAGCAATGGACTTCGATGATAGGCGAGCAGTGATGGGGGGATCTTTCCGACGAGCCCTGGCGGGGGACAGACTTATAGATCGGGCGGGGGAAGGAGGGCTTCAAGGGCTTGAAGAAGACGCTGCCTTTAAAAGAAGAAGAAGACTCGCTGCCTTCCAAATTGACGAAGCCCCGTTGCCTTTAAAAGAAGAACCCCCGGTGGAAGAAGACTCGCTGCCTTCCAAATTGACGAAGCCCCACTGCCTTTAAAAGAAGAACCCCCGATCGGTCTCTGATGGGGGTTCTGTGTTGGAATCGCCACATGATGTGGCGATTCCAAGCTGGGATGGACTCGCCACATGATGTGGCGATTTCATCTCTGAAATCGCCACATCATGTGGCGATTTCGTTTGGCCCTTGTCAGCCCCCAGCTGACGGGGCCAAGCCTCAGTGTCATTTTTTTTCCAGAAAACAGATGACTCAGCAGGGAAAAACATCATTTGAAATGGCATTTTTTCTTTTAACACCATTTCAATAAAAAGTTTTGATCCCGTACCTTTTGTTTAAAATCAGTGCCTTTTTGGCACCGATTTAAAAAACGAGTCAGATAGAGTCCGTCGTTATCCAAAAAGGTCTGATTGCAGAGGACGGTAAGATTCGCTGAGATCGAGCATGTCCATGCACTAATCTTAAATTAAGATCGGTGAGAAGAAGCTGGTATACATCTTTTAAGGTTCTCTAATTTTTTTTACCTGTTCTGTCAACTAAATAATCTTTTTGCCTGTGTACGGTGTTGGGGGACGGCTTTCTGAGGTTTACTTGGATTCTTGGACATCCTATCCGAGAGAGATTTACTATGCCGTGGGAGTTTCTTGGTAGAATAAAATAGATTAAAAGTGAAAGGATCCATTACCAGTTGTTGCTTCCAGAACACTAAACATTTTGATAACCATAAGATTAGACTACAATCGGCTTTCAGAACACACGTTTTTTCCGAAATAACTCTTCAAATATGAACGATAATCTTGAATCAGGAAACAATTTATAATACAACTTCTAATTGAAAGTGCTATGCATAAAAAATTTGGCTAATAATTATCCTCCACTTACCTAAGCATTGTCCATTCTGACCGCACAGAAGTGACAGCACAAGCGAACTGACAGGACGCACAAAACAAGCACGCAAAGGCAAAAGACCAAAACCTGGAGACTACGTTGGTTCTTTTTTATTTTTAAAATAACATCATTGTTTCTAAGCTCTCAATGTAAATTTTATATTTTGATAATTTTAAATTAATTTACACTAAGATAGTATAACCATCCGTTTGTATCAAAATAAAAAAATAAAAAAATAACATCATTGAAACAGGTTATATTTTGTCAAATGTTTTACCGTGAGATGCTCATCATCAGAGAAAGGATGTGACCCTTCAATAATAACACGACGTTAGGAGACATCATCATCATTAAACAACAAACACCATCGGCATCCCCATTTATTTCTCTACCGCCTCTCCAACCCCTCCTGCTCGTCCGACCCAACAAGCCACGTGAATTACGTACCTTGCCCCTTACCTTCGATGGATGGACTTACGGTTCCGTCTTGCCTCGCAAACCACCACATGGGGATGGCATCTACAACGTACGGGCACAAGAGGGCGAAGGTGGGACGGCATCCGCTTGCTTGCGAAGGTGTTTCGGGCCGGCCGATTAATTGAGAGAGATTTTGGAACGGTACCGGTTTGAGTTGATTTTTTAAAATTAAAATTAAAATCAAACCAATAACCTAATAAATCTAATCGATATAAATTAAGAAAATTAATTTTAATTTGTTATAATAATAATATTATATATATATTATTAAATAATTATAAAATTATTAATTTATATATATATATATTCACAATTTGACTTAGTTTATATTGATTTTTTAATATAAATCGAAATATTTTGGTTTCAAAAAAAATTTTAAACCAAAAACATGTTAGGCATTAATTTTATGATACTACTGATTAGGTTTCGATTTTTTTTTTTTGCCTCGCTGATATCATCAAATAAATTTTTAATATCGTTCCCTAGGTGTAACCACGACTTGGCAGTTGAATAAAGATGGATTTATAGTGTATAGATCATCGTAACGAAGAAGTCCCATCAGATTTGAATGAAACTCGGTGGGGGCTTTCGGATGCATAGTTGTCACAATCGGATCGAACCGATCGATTGGACCGATTAAACCGGGATTCAAAGGTCAAACCGGTTCGGTTTCAATATAAAATCGAATGTGTAAGTGATCCAAAATAACCTAATCAACCTATCCGGTTCACCTATGAACCGATCAATCCAACCCAAACCGATTCGGGTCACAGGTTTTATTATCATGTTAACCTTAAATTTTTTATTAAAAATTAATTTTTATTAATATAAATATATTTTTATATTAATATAATTGATCGATGGTTGAACCGGTGACCCAACGATTGAACCAGTAACCCGGTGATCCGAGCCCTTGATCAGGTTAATATTCGGACCGGATCTGACAACTATGTTCGGATGGAGGGATGAGCAACTGGCTGTGCCCATCATAATTCCGATTTGGATACCGACTTTTTTAAAAAAGAAATTAAAAAAAAAATAACATAGCAGCCTCCAATACTTCTCTTCCACGCTGCATGCCTTTTGGACCACTTATTCCTTTTATTTTTCTTGTTTGCGAATCTCTGTAATCTAATTTGAATATATTCTTCTGAGAGGTTATTATCGGGGAAAGTTCACAAAATATTTCTTATCAAGAAATGCCTCCAAGGAAATATACATTTTTCTTTTGAGAATTGAGTTCTCATTCATGATTGTGGTATGCTAGAGAATAATCCAATACTTTATTTTCTACTGATATAAGCCAATTGGCTCTAGTGGGGCTGAATGTTGGTGGCTAAGGCTGCAAGGATCAATCAAATGTGCTTATTGATCGTGCATGTTATCATGCATATAATGAGCGATAAGATTCATTAAATTTTGATACGCATAATGGTATTAATGCATTGCCAATTTGCACGTTCAATATGCGCTTACTATACCATTCGGCTGCAGCATGTGTTTTTTAAAATGAGAGCAAAAGCTTTACATTTCACTGCTTTGATATTTTAAAAATTTATGATAAAAAAGATATGCCCTAGTTATTCGTTTAAGGGTATGTTTGGATGAAGAAAATGAAAGGAAAAAAAAAAAAGTCATAAGTTAATTTGTTTAAAAGAAGGATGAAAGACAGAGGAGGAAGTGAATGAGAGTAATTGGTTTTTCTTCTTTCTTTATCAACGAGGGTAAATTTATTAACACCTAAATCGAAGAGCGGATAAGCTGGAAGGAAAAAGTTTTAAGTCATATTTTTTAAAAAATTAAATATTTTTTTATTTTTTATTCTTTATTTTTTTACTTTTATGATTTATTTTCTATTATAAAGGAATATAATTATTACATAACTTTTTTTTATTTAAATAAGATAATTGATATTATTTTTCTTTTTTTTCATTATTTTTAAATAAATTTTATTTTTATTTTTTTCCTTCTTCAAAGGTTCAAACAAAGCTCAAAGGAGACACCAAATGAAGCGGCTGCTTTATGCTAAGCATCATGGTTCATGAAGCTTGCTTTAAAAAAAAAAAAATTAAGGACGAACATAAAACTTTATTCCCAACCGAACGCGTAAAAAAAAAAAAAATGTAAAAAGTAAAAAAAACTCCATCCACGGACCCTAACGTCCGTTAAGGCCCCAGGACTCCGTTTGTGGTCCCCACTTCCTTCCCTTTCCCAACGGCAATTCGAGAATCAATCACGGCCGCCCGTTCCCGCCCTCGACCTGCGTCCCATCTCTATTGTGGGCCCCAGCACGAAGTACTCGTGGCCGCTCCTGCCGTGCTTCATGCGTCTCTCGTCTGACGTGGCACCTACGGCCACTTTGGCTCGAGGGCAGAGTTATCCAAATATAATTATATTTAGCAGTTTCTTTATTTTTGAAAAAAAAAAACCTCTAATCTCTCTCTCTCTCTCTCTCTCTCTCTCTCTCTCTCTCTCCCTCTCTTTTAATCGGTGACCTCCCTGATTTCTCTTTGAGGCACCTGTCTCCCTTTCTCTCTCCATGTCTGGACCAATTTCGAACGGATCGTGGGGTCTATAAGATGCTTTGGTTCCGTCCTTTCATCTAATTTTTCAGCACCGGTTCGGGGGGAATTTATCCCTCCTTTTGCTTTGCCGGGTGATAATCTGTTTTTTCTTTATTTTTATTCCTTGAATTTATTTCTTTCTATGGCTTAAAGGAATCTTTCTGCATGCATTTCGGGGGATTAATAAAAGAAATCGATTTTTTCCAGGTTTTTTCAAGAAAAGATCGAAGCCGTTGCTTTTGGGTTGCGCCTGGATTCTTCTATTGTCGGATGATTGGAGGTATGCTTGATTTTTCTTTGATTTCTGCTTATTTGTGAATTTTCCTCTTGAACTTGTGCATTTTGTAACTTTTGGACGATTTTTATGTCACTTAGTGCGAATACTTGTGAAGATTGGGACTCAAAATTCTTTCTTGTGAGAGTCAGGTGGATTCAGTTGGTGCAAACGTTGGGCCAGGATTAGAAGTGGTTGGGTTCGGAGAGGCAGTGATGGAATGAAACGAACATGGATTTTTTGTGACTCGAGTTGAAAAGAAGAAAAAAAAAAAGTATATAAGGGGCCATTTAGAACGCATGAAATTTGGAAAGCTCGCTGTGTGAGGATATCGATTCCTTTGAGCAACTCAATAGTTTACAACTGATTTGGACAAGAAGACGTCAATGAATTGTAGAATATGTTATTGTCTAACCAGGTTCTACTTTCCAAATTTTAATTTAAATCATCAAAAGAGAAAGTAGGAAAACCTCGATAATTTTTGCCCCTTTCTTTGTACTCTTTTATAGTCTGTTTGGTAATTATTTATTTATACCAGCGACTCAAAACATGTGATTTACCAATCTCATCTTGTTTTCTTAAAAGGTTAGGGGGCTGATTATTAAAAAAAAAAAAAATCTCATGTTTGGTAATATATTCAACAACTTTGATCTGGTTTTCAGCTATCGGTTTTAACGCAGTGGTTGCCAATTTGAAATTGATTTCACTGCATTAAACTTATATTCAGTACCTGATCATGTGACAATCTCCACCTCATATTTATTCACAAACTTTTATGGAATATTCCCTGACACTGTTAAGTTTGACATCTTCAATTGCATATGCACATTCTCTAGTCCTTAATCCATTAATTTATCTTCTTAAGAATGTCATCTTGGGAATCCATTTTCACATCATGAACCTTGTACGGTTGAATGTGAGAAATGGTGGATATAATTTTTGTGGCGTCATTTTTAACCATTCAGACCTGAATTGTCAGAAATTGAAATTCTTGTTGCTTAACTTGTAGGAGCCCGAAGATAATTGAATCAATAGGTTCCATTAACAAAGATAACTTATAAGCTCTAAATATGGTCAAAAAAGGATGGAAGATGTTCTTTAAGTTCAATGCTCCATGGTATGTTGGTATGTGAATGTTGAGAACGCTTGCCTCTTAGGTTTGGTATACCGCACAGGAAATTTAGTAAGAATCCATGCACTAGAATTTGGAATAATGTACTAATTTTAATGCATTACATCGTTAGAAATGAAGCTGCAAATATATTCGAAGTTGTTATTTAGAATTTATTTAGAGTTCTAGTTGGTTATGTTGCTTTTTAATCTAGCATTTAAGGTGAATCCATCAATGTAGCTAGGTTTCCATCCATCATGAACTTTTCTTTTAAATAATAAGCATATGGAAAAATTGGATATGGCACATGAATACGATTCCAACCCAACATGAAACAAGTAGGCTTGAATTGACTTTAAGTGGATTTGTGTCATAATAACAGGATTATGACACGAAATAATCATATCATGTCATGTGTTGACCCTCAACTCGAAAATGACATGGTTATGGCCCGATTAATTTAAAGTTGGTCATGTTTTTGTTTGTTTATGCAACTGAATTTCTTATAGATGATGAAACTTAAATTGGTTAGTCTAAATGATTTAGTGATATGATGAATTTTTGGTATGGTCAAGCATTATGTTGGAAAATGTGTGTTTTTAAATTAAAAAAAAATGAAGCAACTGGTTATGATTAAGTGGGGCCATGTTTATTCATGTTAAATGGATTGTTAAGCTAATTGTGTCTATTCATGTTGAGTGAGTTGCAAAGCGAGCTATATCATATCAATCCAACACAATCTATTTATTAAATAGATTATGTATATCGTATCGTGTTACATGTTTAATCATCGAGTTGTGTTTGTGTTGAAATTTTTGACCCGATTAATTAATTATGTCATGTTTGTGTTCATCTTTGTAGTGTTTTACCTTAACTTCGATACAACACGGCAACATGAATTGCCACCCCTACTCTCCCTCCTTCCTTTCTCCCCCAATCTATCTTGTAAATTTTATTCATCTATTCAACTTTCTCATAGGCTCAACACTTTGACATCGCCCTCATATTTCTTTTTATTTATCAATGTGCTTTGTATTTGCTATTCTTGAGACTTGTCTCTATCATTTTACTACAATTTTATAATTTTTTAAAAGAAGGAAAAAGATGAACTGTTGTCTTGATTTACCCATTTTACCTATGATTTTACCTCTGCAATTGTCCATCAAAGTTCAAATCATGTGATTGCATATTATCACACTCTTATGCATGACTTGAAGCAAGATATATTTTCCATAAGATTTGGCTAGAATGGAAAATAGAGTTTCAGATGCTCATGTAAGAAACATTCACTTGGTAGTGTTATATAGTTCAGCATTTTTTTATGTTTATTTTTATGGACGTTTATTGTGGTGAAACATTGTAATTTGTGATATTGTGAAGATGCCATGGAGGCAGTAGTATTTTCATGTTTTTTCCATGATCTTAAAGTGTGCTGAATACAGCTTGAAATTAGATAAGCTTTTATTTGTTTCAAATTTTCTCCTAGGGTATATTAGCTGGTCTACACTTTTGAGTGCTAAACGTGGATCTATTTAAAGAATAGTGGACAGATCATAGCTACCTGATAGAAGGGCATGATTCTGATCTTCATTGCTCAAACTTCAATGGGATCCATGTAATCTCCAAGGTTGTAGCTTGTTTGTTCTCTTGATCTCATACCTTAATTTGGTTATCTAGATGTCAGTCTCAATGCAACCAATCAAGTCTATCTAGACACAGTTCTTAAATTCTTTCTGTTGCCTCTCAACATCCAGTATCTATTTTCCTAAACATTGAATTTGTCAGCTCCTATCAAACTTCTGTGGTGATGCCTTGTATCACTTGTTTTTCTATCGTAAGACCATTGGATCTTCTACCTTTCAGTTATATAACCAATCAGCACCAGCCTTACTGTCAGTATCAATTTGTATCATCTTCTTACTAATGCATATGCATGTTTTCTATGTACTTTGCCACATTGTGAACTCTTGTTACTTATCTGATCAATTTGTATCATCTTCTTACTAATGCATATGCATGTTTTCTATGTACTTTGTCACATTGTGAACTCTTGTTACTTATCTGATCATTGCAAGCCTCCAATTTCAACTTCGACTGTTGGTAATTTGGTCTTTCATGCCCACCAGGTTAGAACTGATCCATTTGTATTTAAATTTTGTAAAATCACTTGTCTTTTGACATTATTCTTTTGGCTAAGTGATGTTGTCAGGCTTTATTTTTTAATCTTTCATTAAATTTACTTTCCTTCATGTTAATTTAGCAAAAGATGAACTAAAATGCTCACCCATTTTGCTAAAGAAAGGAGAAATGCTATACTTATGACTCCTTCAGGTCAATATATAACATTAGTTTTGAGGAATGACACGTTGATTTTGTTATATAGAAATCTTTAAATTCAACAACCCTCTGTTCAAATTGAGGGAGGCCCATAAAACAGTTACAGAGGAATTGTCTCTCACTGAATACACCATCTGTGGTATATTTTTTGCAAAGGGTTGAATCTTGTTCTTTGTTGCACACTGACCAGTTGAACATGTGTTGTAGAGCCACTGTTTTGTTGAGCAATCCTCACTTGCAATAGTTCATAACTTTTTTGTTGCTTTTTTTACCTTTTTGGATCTTGATCTTGCTACACAGTTGCTGGTCCTACATATATTTTTGCTAATTATGAAAACGTAGAATCTTTTAGAGGTTATCAATAGGGAATACTATTAGATTCTATTAGCATGATTATGATCATTTTTTATTTTTTTTGGGGGGGTTTAAGCCTTTCACTTTCAATAATTGTCCTGTTGCTGTTGAAACATGACAAATTAACATTTATTATATTTTTAAGGGGCAACCAATCTTAATTTGTTCAAAATCTATATTATTTAATTTTATTTGGATACTTGATTGCCTTTTCTTGGAAAAAGTTCAAAGACTCACTTTTTGAAACTTTATGGTTAGCAGAATTGTAGGATGCCCATACTTATGCAATTGTCATATGGGTGAAATATCAAATTATGAACTAACTAGGCTCTGGATTGCATCGAAGGTGCCATAAAAGTTTAGGGGGAAAACCTTAATAGCAAGAAACATGCTACTTTAGAGTAACAACCCGCTACGGAATACCTAGGAAATTCAAAAGCATGCCCGCTTAGCACTTCCTTATTCAAAGAGTTTTATGGTATCTGCTTCCCTGCACCAACACTAGCTCCCAATTCTTGCAACTGAAGGAAAAACTGCTAAGTGCTTTGATACTTGACATGCTTGTGCCGCAGGAGTTTGGCTAGGTAGTAATCGATGTTTGTAGTAGATATGGTACTACAGAGCTCTATTATTCTTCCTATATCATTAGTTGCGGCAGGGTACAGGAATTATGGACTTTGAAAAAGGAAGACATTGAGAAGAGAAAAGAAAGAGAGAACATGGAGTATTTGATGTAAGTTTGAGAAAACAATGATGAGATCTATGGAAGAAAGCAAAAGGACTGTCAAAAAGAGAATTTTAATGTCAGAGAAAAGAGAATTATAAAAAAGGGTACTCCTTTATTAGGGGGACAAAATTCTAATGTTTGTTATTGTGCAATATTTGAAAAGAATTTAGAACTTTAATGGGGTGGGAGGGGGGTGTTCTGATTATCTTTTACTTCTCGAAGCATGGTTGATTTCATATTTTCTTGTGGTTTGGTAGTGTGACTTTATGTGTAAGTTTCCTTTAGATATCAGGTATTTCGGAAACAAGTAACAGTGTTGGTCATCTAGTGTTAAATGTTGCTTATTCAGAGTTTTTCCTTCAGTAAAATAGCAATAACCCTATATGAGTGATTGAGTATAATGAAGGTATATACATCATGATGACTGTTAATGTGAAGCTATATAATCTGTATTATCAGGACTGTTCGTGCAGATGATGGTTACGCGTTCCTGCCCTTAGAATGTTAAAGTTAATGTTAGTGAATTAGCTCGTTAGATAATTGCAAATGCTGATGCGGAAATTTTTCTTTGACATTATATGAATCACTGTGTTGGATCAATCTTGTTCAATTAATTGATTATAATCGTTTACAAAGATTTTTTATAACATTAATTTTTAGCTTACCAATATTTTATATCAGAAATTGAGCTATATTTTGACAAGAAAAAAAACTAGAATGCAAATAGTACCATATCTTTTGTATTACACATACAACAGCTGTATGGATTATTAGACATCCATTCTGGTTTTATCATTGGCCCTGACGAATACTTTATGTTTTGAGTATTTAAAGATTGATTGACTGGATTATTATGCAGGATGAAAGTATAGTCTTTACATGTACCTTAAAAGTACAAGCATTCATTGAGAATGAAACAGAAAGGGGTTATTCAACATTTGACTTGGGGAGAAAAGAATAAAAGACTAATGCTCTGTTTGGATGGAGAAAAAAGTAGGAAGGAAAAAAAATGGAGGGAGAGAAAATGGAGAGAAGAGAAAAGTAGAGAGAAAACATTTTCTCTCCTTATGTTTGGATGAGTGGAGAAAAATAAAGAGGAAAGAAAAGTCATAATTTATAATGACAATAATGCCCTTATTACAAATGCTTACATACTTTTTATCAATGGCCTAATATTTTTTCTTTGGAAGGTCAATATCGGAATGAAAAAAAAATGAAAGAGCATCCTTGAGTTTTCTCTCCAAAATCTCTTCAATTTTGGAGAAAAAACTTTTAGATGGGACCCACTACTTTTTTTCTCCCATTTTCTCTTCTCTTCAGTTTTTTTCTCCATCCAAACAAGGTAAGTTTTATTTTTCCTCCTATTTTTCCCTCTAGTTTTCTTTCCTCCATACTTTTCTCTCCATCCAAACACAGTGTAAAAATATTAGAATGTGTGAGCTCAAAAGATACATGGTTCACCATCTGTGTGGCTTCATCCATTTGTGAAGATATTCCTGAGAGTTATTTCAGTAACTAACCACTAAATACTAGGAGAAAAGAAAACATTACTCCTTGATGTTATGCCATTCAATGTTAATATGCATTAGACATTTGAGGGTGGTCTGTTGCTTCTCCATTCTTTAGACATTTGGGTTCTTTGCTATATTATTTTTCCATGGATAACTGCATTTGCAATGGTTGTCTCATAAAACCATTAATATGTGTTCATATTGTGTGCTTGTTCATTAAAATATGCATCATATTGTCTCTATATTATTTGTAAGTAACTGATATGAAAAAGGTCCCAACACCACTTCTTTCCGGTTATCAGTGAAGCAGGTTTGGCAGGGTTGCATTCAAATATGAAATTTTAAAATATGCCTGTTATAGCCAAGCATGTTACAGATTCCATCTTGGCAACTATATCATAAGTATTTTAATAAATTTCATCAATTCTCATTCCATTTAAATTTGTTTTCTAAGCAGAGACTGATGTCCGGTAATGAGGATCAATACTGAGCATTAAGTTGTGGAGGTACATAAGCTATATTGCACATATGGGACAGAGAAACATGGTATGCACTCTTCAAATGCTTGATCTGGAATCTGAGCCAAGCTCTCGTCAACTTCATCCTGAGCACTGCATTCTTCAAGGCAACATTCTTGACCATCCAAGTCAGAATATAAATCTGGCACTGTTTGCTTCAGGAAATGCGGAAGATCTTGATTGTCATCAATTTACAGATCATCTTACCAGAAGCATGTATCATGGAAACCAGTATAATAATACTCAATTCAGTCATCCAGTCCCAAATCTTGATGTAGGTGTTGTTGCTCAAACAAATTTTTATCATCCTTGGGTGTTACCTTCATCTTCCCCTGTCCCTCAGCATACTGGTTCTGCCAATCACCTGCCACCATTCATCAATCATCAGGCTATTGGAATTAATATGGATGAGTATGGCAGAAGTAATCATTTTTCTCAGTGTGTGAGAGGATCCTGCAAAAGAAAAAATACAGAAGCAATTCCAGGAAACTTTTACTATGCCAATGGGTCTGCAAGCTCAAGTTTATCTTCAACACATCTCTCCCAAAATTCTGGTCAGACACATTGGGAGGAGCCATATGGATCTGATGTTAATTTGTTGGATTCCACAACTTTCAATCCACCTGATTATCAAGTTGGTAGAACTTTACCAAGCCTCGAAGGCTCTTTTAGATGTGTGAGGAACAGATCTAGTTCCATCAGCTTTCCACCTGAATTTCCATTTCTACATCATCTTAACTATTTACTTCCAGGGAATCATTTGGGCCCGTCCTTTCATCTTGCCAGTAATGCATGGTTGGCACAGGTTGTAAATAACATTTCTGATGGAGGATGTTCCAATTGGAGCTACTCTTACGCAATGCCCAGTTTGCATGGTAAGCATTTTATTCTCAGGAAACTCTGTCATGATCGTTGAATTCAACTATTCTTCATGAAGGCTTCACATTTTATCATATGACTGGTAAGATCTGCTGTTTTGCCAGCCTGATTTATGTTAATTTCAGAACAATAATTTTGCTATGAGGAGGCTTGTATTTCAGGGCTACTTTTACTCCATAGATTTTTATGTAAGAGATTGTAAGTGTATGCATTCATCTGGGCTGCTGGCTGTGGGGTTTGTGTTTTTTCACTAATTGAACTGACAGCTTAACTTAAGTTTTGAATAAATTTCCTGTGTTCCACTTAAATGATGAGCTAAATGACATAGAAGTGGGGAGAGAGAGAGAGAGAGAGAGAGAGGGTTCTTAACAAATGCATATGTGTATAATTTAAGCCAAAATTTTCTCACTTATAAAACTCTTTTCTAATCAGGTCTTTCCTCCTTTGATAGGTAGATCTGTCAGTTCAGGTGCCGTGGAGATGGCAAATATTAGAGTTCAGGGATACCAGGAAATCTCATCCAGTTTGCATCCTGCATCTTTGCCTTATTTCCAACAACATCCACAACCTGCACAAAACATTCAAGTTCAGAATCATGGTTATCATACTAGAATGCTGGCTCCTCCTTATCAGCATCCACTTAGCAATATGCAACCTGACAATCCAAATCCTTCCAGTAACAATCTCCATCCAGGTTCTGGATTCCCATTCTTACCATCAAATGCTGAACTGATCCAAAGGCCTTCTAGGCAGCTAATCCAGGCAACTCCAGAAGTCAGTCGTGAAAATGTAAGGATCCTAACATCAGAGGTGAGTCTTCCCTTTCATATGCTGCTCCCTTGCATTTGGCATTAAGCTGACATTGGCATAAAATGCACATGTTGAATCCAGTTATGAGCTCAAATATTTTGAAACACTTTCTTCAATATTATAGTAATGAAATTGAGAAATGCGGAAGAGATCCAACAGTTAATTGCTCATAGGATGCCAAGACATTGTCACTAAACTATCTAGTCTATTGGAAGCAACCATTCCTACTCATTTTATATTTTTTATCTGCACCTCTGTTTCCAAGTTTATAATGGTTTAATCATCTCCTGTCTTTTTTTATCAATTGTGTGGCATGTCTAGTTGTATGAAGTATGAAATTTTATGAAATTACTCTGATGTAAAGAAGTAACGCACAATTGGTTTCTGTCAAGTTCTGCCTGTTGAGTTCTCAGGAAGACAATATTAGGATGAAGATGCTATTTCTGAACAGCCACGTAGTATTTCATTTGTAGTATCTGTCAGAAAAGAAACAGAAGCATGGTTCTCTGTTGGCCATGCTGTGGAACGAGGGCATGAGGAGGTGGATACTTGCCATTAATAAATAAAGGGTGCTTTGACAGAGATTCTTAAATGTCTACATGTTTGTCCAACTCTGAAACAAGTTCTTTAGGAATTAATGGAACTAGCCAAGTCATGTTATTTAGATTTCTCTCTCCCTCCCCAAGACCCCCCCACCTTGAAGTGCAGTGGAATAACTGATATCAGGGAGTTACATGTTAAAGAAAGCACACCCATGATGAATGCAACAAGCATATGTTTCCCAGAACTCGTTTGATTATTGCATAGCTGGTCCTCATGAGTTCATGATCTCTAGCAAACCCAGATTTGAGCAGGCTATAATTCATATTGTCTTAGCTAACATGCTGTGAACATTGGAACTAGGCTTGTCATGGGATGGCTAATTTCCAGAATTATTGCTATACTTCATGCAACATAATTAAGCTCCACTTTTTAGTTTCTACCCTCAAGGAATGGTGAAAACTGATTTGTATGCTTTTCTTCTTCATATAGGATCCAGCTTTTGTGGAACTTACAGAATTGTTTGGAGCAAGGAATGTAATTGATGATCATCGAGATCTGCGGTTGGACATAGATGGCATGTCTTATGAGGTAAATGAATTTGGTGGTTTATGGGGCCTCTGGCTGGCTTGCTTGTTCCAGTAACGAATTTAGTCTGAAATCACATATGCTTTGAGAGAGTTGTTCTTTTACATCTCTAACACTTGTCTTTTGGATGGTCAGCAATGCATTTGAAAAGATGCCAAACCTTGCTTTCATTTCAAACATGGAAATTTCAGCCAGTGGCATTGCAGAATTATTGCAAACAAAGTTTTCGCTAATAGTTTTGGTATATTCTTTGTAACCTCAACAGGAACTTCTAGCCTTGGAAGAGCAGATTGGAAGTGTCAGCACTGGCTTAACAGAAGAATTCATCTTAAAGAATCTGAGGACAATCATACATGTTCCACGAAAGTCCTCACTGGCAAACCAATCACTCGGATTTGCTCCAGAGAATGAAGCTTGCATCATATGCCAGGTCCCTTTTTCCTTGATACACTATAATGTAGAATTGGCCCTATGAATCCATTAAATTGGGAAAAAATCTATGGCCGAAGATGATCTAGCAATGGCCTCTATGGAAAATAGGAGAGTTGCCAAGAAAGAGACTTGACATTAACCAGTGGCATGATAGGAAAATGCATTCATCTTTAGTGCAAAAATTACCCAAATCTAATTGAACAGTACCCTTAAATCCTCACTATACCTAATTGTAGTTGTTTCAGTGCTCATAAATCAGCTTTACTGGTTGATATACGCTACTGCACCAAACTAAAGTGCAAAAATCCTAATGACAACTCTGAGTTCAACGTTACAGTGCTGTTCTGGATCCTGAAAATTTTCCATTTCTAGGACCTTGGAAAGATTTGTACAAAACATTTTTCATCTCGGTGACTGAGCTTCTCAGAACTGAGAGTTTTTTTGGGTTTGCAGGTCGGATACGAGGAAAAAGAGAGGATCGGGATCCTGGATTGTGGTCACAACTACCATGCGGACTGCATCAAGCAATGGTTGTTGGTAAAGAACTTGTGCCCAATTTGCAAAGCATCAGCTTTGACCACGGATAAAATAGTTGGATGAGAAGGTTTAGAGCAGCACCGTTAGTCTATATGCTCAAGACACTAATTCATTTTGATTTTGTAAATAGGGATGGTGGATGATTACACGATTTAATGGCCCTGTTATTTGAGAGACTAAACTTTAATCCTTGTAATTGTATAGAAACAAAATGAATTATTTTGTTCAATTGCTGAATGATATTGCCTATATCTGTTGTCTAATGCATCACTATGAGATTTTACAATTTGTGGTGGGCTGTGGGAAACAGATGTGTAGGTCTGCCAACAGCTGATGATCCAGTGGATTAAGTTGGGGCATTTCGCTACTAGCCCAAGGCATGTGTGATATGCAAGAGAAAAAATAATGTGGCTGTGATTGCGTGAGAGGAAGCACGAGGGCCTTTTGGATGTGTTGGCAACAATGACCAGGCCATGAAACGCTTAACCAAGGTCAGGGTTGCATTTTGTTGTTTGGTTGGTTGTATTTGTTTTGTTTTGTTTTTGTTTTTGCTTTTTTTTTCAGATTTTTCTGTGAGATGGTCAGTTAGTGCAATAGTGAGGCTAAAATATCAATTATATTTTGGTTCTATTTTGGTGCCGTGACTTCCGCTTACTCTTTAGATTATATTCTGAAAAGAAATTTGGTTTTATAAGGAGGTTTTAAACTGGAGAAAATAAAATAAAAATTTGAATCTTACTTAAGGAAAAATACAAATACCTAACTCCTTTGGCTATTTCCCTCGGACATGTATTGACGATGGAGTTGGTACCATCGCATGCCGCTCCGTCCACCCTCCCATGTCATTTTTTATACAACTTCGCTTGGGATTGGGAACCTTAACTCCATTACTACGAGCCTAGATTGACAAACAAGGGTATTGTAAAAATATCAATCAAGGGCCAAACCTGGACAGAATTGGGAAGGACAAACCCTAGTAATATATTTCGAGATTTAGCAAAATTTAGAACAAGCTGCCGCGTTGAGAGTAAAGCTTCCTTCTCCTGCAACTTCTCCCACAAACCAACCACAGTTTTATCCGACATTTGCCAGCAGCAATGGTTTGATCGATTAATACAGGTAACCTTGCAAATATTCTTCATATTATTAATCATTTACAAGTGAATCTTATCGAGAAACTGCCTGGTACTAAATCAGGGTTTACACAATCACTCAATAAAGCAACAGAAAAAAATATATTAGAAGCAAACCTCCCAAATTCAAGCAAAATGATCAGCTTTATTTGGAAATTTTATGCTGGAGGGAAATCAAGCTTCAAGTTTCTCAGACTTGTACAGCTTCACTACTCAAAAAGAACATCTAGTGAGGAGTAAACCAAACTCAATTCATCTGAGATGTGTGACTGTTTAATGGGGGATGAAAAGCCAAACGACCAACCAATCATTTAGCAATAGAAAAAATTTCAATGGGTACAAGGTATTCCAGGAATCCACTAACTGAATGCAGCAGAAGCTTGTATTATTAATCAAAAGCAATAGCAATGCATCAAATGAAAAACAATAGTCTAAATGCGCAACAAAATGACAGACTGCCAATATGAAATCCTAATCTCTAGCCATCTCAGGCAAAGTTTAAACCCCCTCAACCCATGTCATCACTAGCAAAACTTATGTGAGGACAAGCATCTTTTGAGTGTCATGCCAAAAACATCCCATACAGACAGGCCTGGCGGCTGCGAAATTCTCCAGAGTTCCACTAGATCAAAAGATTAATTACCATGTTTCCAAGACCTAAACTGAACAGCAACCAACTTTCTTCACAGAGAATGCATCGTCCTTGATTCCCACATTAATGTTCTGGCCCTTAGGCAATGCTGATGGATCATCGCTAACATCAAGTGCTTCCTGCTGACCACATGATAGATCTGAGTAAGCACTTCAGTGAAGGCATTCTCCACATTCATTGATTCCAGAGCAGATGTCTCCATGAAGAAGGTGTTCTCCCTCTCAGCAAAAGCCTTCGCTTCTTCAGTTGAAACGGCCCTAAGGTGGCGCAAATCAGCTTTGTTCCCGACAAGCATTATTACAATACTGGAGTCTGTGTGATCCCTAAGCTCCTTTAACCATCTTTGCACATTCTCGAATGTGACATGACGAGTAACATCGTGGACAATGAGTGCACCAACAGCTCCTCGATAATATGCACTTGTGATAGCTCGGTATCTATTGCAACAGGAACAAACGAACAGAATTTGTTAATAAACTGCATATAGGCAGAAAATGTCACTATTTAGTAATAGTACTAAAAAGACTATATATTTTAAGAGGATGAGAATTGGCCAATAACGAAGGTAACTAGCAGAAGGCTTAGATAATGACAGTAAATTTGCCTACAAATACAGAAACATGGCTCAGAACATCTCCACTCTCTTAAGCAACATGAATTGTGTTGGATATAATTGACACAATCCAAAGAAAAATTCAATTTCAGTCAATCATCTGGAGATCATTATCTTTTGCTAGATGATGCTTACCTCAAGTTTACATGTTACACATGCATGACATTCATTCTGAAACACCCATTAAGTAATCTAAGCAAATCTTCTTCCTAGACATCCCTAAATTCTTTCCCAAATGATGATGTATCATGTCCATTCATTGTTCCATAGCTTCAAATTACTTCAGAGAAAAAAAAAACCCCTCTACATTAGATAATCATGAAAATTGTTAGGTTAATTCTCCTATTGAGTGGTTGATCCTCACAAAGAAGCTTCCATTTCCCATGCCTAGATCTGTCATGTCAAAAATTATATCTCGGATTTTGCTTTCGAATCAACTCTTACAGTCTTGGATGGAAAATACTGAACTGTTTTTCCAGAGTAACTTCCTCATTATGTTTAACACTTCCAAGTGACTTATCTCCTTTAACTCACCTAAATTCTCTTTTTATGAAAGACATGTCGAATCAATTTTTCTAAAACGCTTAAGGATCTACGCAGTACAAATTAGGTTTTGGGAAGAACATAAGTTTAGGTTTTATCCATATAAAACCTCAATACTGTATTATTTCAAGAGCATAAATCAACTCAAATGTAAGTGGCAAAACAGATTGGTCACAACATGAGCTTAATATCTAACACATAACATGGACAGTTTTGTTTCTTTATATATATATATATTGTCATGCCAAACCCTTAAGACTAGTTTGCATTGCAATTACACCCCCAATTTTCATTTAAAAACAACTGCTTGTAATTAATAACAACAAATCAGTTTGCATCAAATTGAACTAAGAATTCTATGGCATCATCAAGTAAAACAAAACTACATTAAATGAAACATTTTTCTTTCAAGTCACAGATACTATATATCTTCTCTTTAGAACCCATTATGTGTTAAAAAATCACCCCTTCTAGGAGTATGCCCAAGTTAAAATGTTGATCAGAATATCAGATATCAAGGTTTCATGGTTCAACAGTTATCGAAGGAGAAAGGGAGGAACATGTAAGGAGTGCTACAGGAATTAGTGTAATCGACTATCATAACAAAGTAGGAGATTTAATAAAATTTAAGTTTTGGAAAAAAAATATTGGACACTATAAAATATGATTGTTAAACATGAATAAATTTTCCGGTATATTTTTTCTTTTTTTCTCAGGTACATATTTTTATGTTAAATTATTCTTTTCATGGAATTTATCTTATCTTGACAATTAAATGTTGAGTGCATGTATCATTTCTTTCTTTATGCATTACAACTAAAGATACACGCATCTTAATATAATTTTTAAACCTAGTTGAAGATGGAAAAGGAAACAAGGAATGATCGAATCAAAATACTTCATGCTATGCAACATGAGAGATTTGGCAAGTATGATAAACAGTAAAAAGGAATGTTCTCCCACTAACAGTGTAAAAGGAGATCAAGACTTCATCATAAATGTTCTCTAAAGTCTAAATGATATTAAATCATATTGACATTAAGTCAAAGCCAGAAAATTTTAATTCATTTATTTGAAAGTTACATATAAGTTGATGTGATCTGACAGGGATTACAGGATCTGATTTTTGTATCTAAACCATTCTGTTTTTCTTATTGGAGGGAAATCTCCTTTGTTTTTCAAAGAACAGATTTCAATAGATGAAAGGGTTGATAAGGAAATGAAAGGCCAAATGAGAAGAAACTCCATCTTGTTGGGGTTCAGGTGGCACAACAAACCCAGCACAAAATGAATCTTTCAAATTTACGAAAATTTCATGTTATTTATTCTTTATTTTCCACATTAAAAACCCCTGGAACATTCCCAAGAACAACAACATTCCTACAGCACCCATAATTCAAGAGAGCAAGTCAGCAATTAAGAAATATCTAGGATTCAAAGGTGCCTATTACTTTTTTTTCCTCTTGACTTGGATGCCAATAAAGAGCAGGACTATTTCCTATTACAACTAAAAAATCCTTCTAAATGATCACCCTGCACACTCTGAGCAAAATGCTGGTTCTTGGTTACTGGATTGAATATCCAGCCTGGTGGTGGACAAGGTCAATTAAAGGAGGGGTGATGTTTTAAGCAAGTTATATACTAGTTTTCAGAATGCCTGGAGTAACATTTAGATTATATAGAAAGATGTATCTCTTAGAGATTGGATTGAGACTGGCAGATTGCTTATTTTGCTCAGTGTTCCTTGTCTAAGTGTGTTACTGAGTTCGATGACAATATAGAAAATCACAATGGGGATAGGATTCTTCGGAAATGATAAGGAGGCTGGTCATCCCCAATGTAATCAATACCTTTTCCCTTTTCCACTCTTCCGTATCACCTTTTGTCTCTTGGTCGATCTAAGTTTGATACAATCATGTCACTATGAAGAGTTCCATTGATTAGTGCTATAGAACCGGAACACATCTATGTTTGGATGAGGTTAACCTGAGGGAAGGGAGGAGAGAGGAAGGAGAATAGTTTTATGAATCCTTGTTTGGAAAAGATAGGGAGGCTTCATTCATCCTCAATAGATTAATTTTTTTTATCATCTAATTTAGCGCTAAAGAGGGGGAAGAAAATGAATTTATAACTTTTGCTCCATTTTTTCAGTTTTATCTCTACAAATTGATTTGAATCCCTCATACGAAGAATATATTTAAAATTTTATAAACATAATTTCTCTCCTCCTTCCTTCTTCTGTATCAAAATAAAGTAAATTTAACTTATCCTTTTTGTCCCTCCCCTTCTTAAGAGAGAGGGTAACAACCCTCCCCTCCACTCCACTCTCTTTCCTTTCTTTCCCACCCTTCACCCTCCCCTTCTTCTCCCTCCAAACATCCAAACAGACCTAAGGAGAGGCTCCTATCAGGTTATACCATTCTAATGAGCAAAGAAAAACAACATATCAAACATAAGATCTGATTGCAATTTTATCTAGCTCTCAAAGAAAAGAGTTAACACAAAGAATTCCAAAACCAGTTCTCTATCCCATTATTACGTAAGAAGCGACCAATCCAAAATAATGCCAACAGATAAATACCGAGCACAGAGCACCATCAATAGCAAGAAAAACACGGAAATTCAAAGAAGAATCGATCCACAACCCTTAAAATTCCCACAAAACATTAAGAAATTATTGGATCTGGCAGACAAAGCTGCATTCGCGACTGATCTGATGTCAAAGCATCAAAACCAAGAAAACGAACCCCCAGGGGGAAAAATAATGGGACAAAGAAGCTAACATCCGATCCCACAAGATCCAATCTAGATTGAGCAAAAGCAAGAAACGAGGATATCGAAAGAAGAAAAGCCGGACCTTTCTTGGCCGGCGGTGTCCCAAATCTGGGCCTTGACAACCTTGTCGTCGACATGGATGCTCCGGGTGGCGAACTCGACGCCAATGGTGGACTTGGACTCCAGGCTGAACTCATTCCTCGTAAACCTCGACAGAAGGTTCGATTTCCCCACCCCCGAGTCTCCGATCAGCACCACCTTGAAGAGGTAATCGTAGTCGTCGTCCGCCCTGTACGCCATTTCTCCACCACCGCCGCCGCCTTCCTACCCTTTCCGGAAACCAAATCGCCGCCGTCCGCTCCTCTCGGAAGAAGAGCGTTGCGAGGACTCTTGGCACCGAGAGAAAGGGAGGGAAGATTCGAAGACTTCAAGAGGAAGCAAGGGACATGGAAAAATGGCGATTTTGGTTCCCTCTCGATGGGCGGAAGGCGTTGCGAAACGGATTCCGTTACGATGGTCCGCGGGAGCCCCGTAACCCCTTAATCTAATTGATGATTCTTCGCTCGTAAGTTATCAGCATCTGATTATAAGCGATCGGGTCCGTGGGATACATCGGAGCACGTTATCTCGTACATTTTGCGTAACGTCCCGTAGAAATTAGAAGGCGGAACTCAAACTTTTATTCAAACTTCATTTTGATCCTCAGTATTAGTATTACAGTTTAACCCTTAGCATTTAAAAAATATTACATTAAATATCTTCTTGCATGAATCAACCAAAATCAATGAAATATTTGATATATTATTCTGCCAACCAACCTATATATTCATATTAGAATAATACATTAGCTATGCCATTAATATTAATTACCCTATGTAATGCAATATTGCAAATATAATATTTTTAAATATAAAGAACTAAATTGTAATAACAAAAAATTTAAGAACAAAATGAATTTTAAGTAAAAGATTGAAGACTGAAAATATATTTTAACTAAATTAGATTTAGTAATATATTTATTTTCTTTATATTTTATTAGTAATTTATCATTCAGAGAGGCTACATGAAATTAAGTATGTAATTAGTCTCAATGTAGCAAGAAAATGGTTGGTTAATTTGGGTCAAAAGATAAGGGTCAAGAATTCTAACTTGTATACAGGATGAGGTTGATGTATGTTTATATTAATTTAGATATGAATTTCTGAAGTAGTCAAGTTAATCTTTAGATTGGATTTGGCCTTTATAAGTTGGATTTACTCTGACAAGGGTTTATACTAAACTACAGGAAATTCTAAGCAAGAAGCCTTCTTAGCCATGTTACTTAAGAAGATAGAATTAGGTCCAAGGAATAAGTCAGATAGCAAGAAGATCCTAAGGATCAGAGAAATCACCAATTAATTTGCCACTCTCTCTCAGGTTGGCTTTATAATCTGCTCAAGAAAAAATCAAGAATTTAAACCAGAAGCTTGATACTTGTCAGACAAAGTCTAGTTCAGAGAATGTTCACTCGAAAAGTTCAAAATGGAGTCCCTATGGAAAGAAATCAAGAAAACAAAAAAAGAAGCATAATATAGTTGACCAACAAAAGAATCAAGAAGACAACCTGTTGAGCTAGAAATTTGTGTAAAAATTTGGTCATGCTCAAGAATGAAATCAAGGAAGATCAAAGAATAGAGGTTAATTTTGGATGATCTCAGAAATGATGATGCCTTAGTTATCACTGCCATATTCACCAATATCTAGATAAGAAGAATATTACTTGATAATGAAAGTTTAGCTGATATTCTATTTTATGATGCTTGGTTGCTTTACTGGTGTTTAAGCAAATGGATCACAACTTTTCTCTTACTGTTAGAGAAGAACATATATCCATAAGACCATTATAGTAGATTCATGTCTATTAAGGGGCCTATTGCTTATGATGCAATAGTTGGCCTACTAAATTTTAATGCTTTGAGTGTTGTTGTCTCTACTTATTAACTTCTTATGGAATTCCTATAAACCAAAATGTTAACAAAGTAAGATAAGATAATATTATGTGGCTCCACTGGAGAAGAATGCAAGACCTTATGCAATTCCTCAAATAACAAGAAGATAATAAATTCCTCAGGCAAAAAAAGACCATGGAAGCTATGACCATTAATAATTTGAACTTAGAAATTATCAGAAGGAACAACATGCCACGCCGGTTGAAGAGTTAAAAAAAAGGATACTATGGGTATTGATGATAGTAAAGTAGTTTAAATTGGATCATGTCTTCCTCCACAAATCCAAGTAAACTTATTGATTTCTTGCAATAGTGAAAATGTGAGTATTGATTCTAAAGTTATTGTTCATTAGTTGAAGGTTAATATGACATAGCTATAAATTAATTTTATTATATTATATGATTATTTATATATAATACTCTCAAAAATAAATAGTAAAAGTTTTGTTATACCTTGTTGAATTGACTAAAATATTCTACATTAATAAATTGTATACTATATTTATAATTTTTTATAGTATTTAATTTATATCATATTCACCCTTTCTTCCTCTTTTTCTCCTATTAACTTTTTTCCTTTTTCTTATCCAATCTTTCTCTGTCACCTACTAAAACCCATTTTCAATCTAAATAAAAGTAACAAAATAATAAATATATGATAAATTATATTAGATGTTTCATGTCTGCAACTTCTTTGTAAGTACATAGATACAGATGCTACATACATAATTATAATGCATTATAATGCACACATAAAACTCAAGTTGTTTCTTCTTAATTTGAGCGATGATAGATGAAAATCATATTTAGAATAATAATTATACAATCTGATGCTATTAAACAATCTTAATAAAATATTGTTTTTTGTTTTAGCTCATATAAGAAAATATAGTAAGAGCATCAAACACATGTAAGAGAGAGAGAGCTTGTAAGTGGACATGATGGTAATGTACCTTGTTAAATTCCTGGATGGTAGTAATATATCAGTTTATTTGCTAACGATGATAAGATCATTCTTAAGGATTTAATCTCTCACTAAAGTTAATCTTTTAAAAATAAAAATATTTATTTTTTTAATTTTTTTAAAAACAAAAATATTTCTTTTTTTTGTTCTATTATCTTGCTTTCCATTTGAGATTGGATCTAATATTTTTATGGATTTTTGATTTATAACGTGATCAAAGATGGAGCGGAGGATAGATCATGCTCATGAAGAAAGATACCGTAGGCTGACCATAAGAAGAAGTTTACCTTATTCTTATATGTAAGAGGTGTTGAAACCATCATATTCATCATAGGTGATGGTAGGTAGTGTTATCATCAATAAACCTGCTGCTATGAAGATAAAGGAGAAGGGAAGATTGAAAAAGATGTATGACAAGTTATAAGCTTTAGCTTATTTGATTGAGGAGCTTCTTGCGTCTTATTTTTTTATGAGATTAGATAATTTTTAAAAAAAATAAATTTTAGTTATCTGTAGTTGGATACGAGGAATCTCGGCCTTAATGTGAATTTATAAAATTAATATAGTTATGAATAATTATGATACATCTCAAATCTAACAGCCATAATGCCAGATAATTTTTTTTTTTTTTTTGCACAAATACATGTAAGACTTGTTCTCCTCTATTTGATAATTTGCCAACTAATCTAGTCATGTTTCTATTATATCTCGTGGAAAAGCATGTAAACACCTTACATTAACATCTGTGATCATTTAAATAGAGCTATTACACCTCTACTTTCATAGCCATTTTTTTATTTCTTAAAAAAAACTTAGGCATCAAAGTCCTTTAGTGCTTGCTCAGTATTTCCTAAAAATAAAAATTTATAAAAAAATTCTGATGGAAGGAAAAAAGAGCTTAGAAAGATAAATACCATATTTCCTGTGGTATTTATTTTCCAATGGAGGAAAGGAAAAATGTGCAGGTTCTATACATAATTTTTCTCTCTCTTTCATCAAAACATAAAAAAATGAAGGTTAAAAATTTTCTACCCCTATTTTGCATAAATAATAATAATTTATATGAATGTACACATGGAAAGATTTAAGAATTGTTTTGCAAAGATATAGAACAAGTAAATTCAAATATTGAAGGAGCATACCTCTGTAAGAAGAAAAAATCTTTGAGATCAACCTAAATTTTCTGAGTTAAAGTTTTCTGAAGAATGCTACGAGAAATATCATCTCATGAGATAATAATAATCTAGGAAACAAAAATATTATTGATTCTATTTAGAGATGGGCATAAGATGAACCCTTTAATGAAACCTAACTTATTCTTGACACTAAGCCATTTTTCTAGCATAAGACCTATTACAAGTATCTTCACTTTTGAATTGCAAAAAGAGTGGCCCTTGGACTATCAAAATCATGGGAGAGACTCCATGATAAACTTTAGAGTGAAAAATTTAGGATATGTTTGGTTTTTGAATATACATATGAAAATACAATATCATTTATCATTTTTATATTTATAAAAAGTAGAATATACTTATGAAAATACATTTGATAAATGAAAATACAAAATAATTTTCTAAAACCATGACTCTGAAATGGCAGAAAAAATACAAATAATTTAAAGATATTCTCACTATTTTTTATTAGAAGAAAGAAAAAAAGAAAACAAAAGCTGGAAAACTTAAAAATATAGAGTTGATAATATTTCCTTTAATTTTTTACTTACTCTTTTAAAAGATATTGTTATAATGAAAATAAAAATAATTTTATTTTCACTAACCAAATGCATTTTTTAAAGATCAAAAAATAAAATATTTTCAAAAATTATAATAGAAAATAAAAACAAAAAGGTTTTTGAAAACTAAATTCAGCCTTGTAACAAATATGGTGTGAATATATATACAACAATAGCAGTATAATCCCATGAATAATGGAAATAATATAGGTAAAATATAACATAAGTATGATGTATTTTGTTGTATTTGAATGCAATTTTCCTTTCAAATTTTCGTCCCATCATACCTGACTTGATCTAGCTGAACTTAAATTTGAATCTCAACTCTCTTGTCCAGCCTCATCCAGCTTGCTTTCTGGATGGGCTGAGTTCAAATTGTACGTTGCTGGACCACATGTGAGTCCAATGATATCCCATGCAATTCAAGTCCCACTTATACGATATGCATGCATGCCAGCTTATTATTCATGAATGCCATATTAATTTATAAGCCACAGGCAATGCAGGTGCTCTCTTATTCTAGGTAACTATTAACATGTTTCTTGGCTGACGATGTGCCTGGCCAACGGAAATTTCTTCATGGATCAACCTGAGTCACCATGAGCCAATTACGATGATGCCTATATTGTAACAACCTTTGCTTGAGGACTTGCATCCATAGTTATAGTGATGGTATAATCTATACTATCATAAAACACGAGCATGCATGATTATTTCTTCTAGTCACTTATGACATCGTTCAGGTCAGCTGACTGTTTCTTGCTATAGACTTCGGCTCAGCTGGTGCTAAATTTAAGGACACAGAGACGACGATTGATGAAACGTAGATCTGGGCCCAAGATATTAAATTTTGTGGCCTTGCCCACTTCTTTAAACTGGGGTGGCCTAGAAAGCAGTGGGAATGCTTTGATGTAATTAGTGAGGCATTGCATCATTTTGTGCAAGCATTGAGGGCAGTCGCACAGCAGCTTGGTGTGCAGGCTTATCAGTGTGACAAGTTATTTAACACTACATTATTTAATTATGAAGTGATACGTTAAAAAGAAAGAACCATAAAACAAATAACTAGCGGCTAAAAGATGGCATGCCGATGATCAAAAGTTCAACTTTTGGAGCAACTAGGAGTTAATACTTGAAATTTGTTTAAAAATACAGAAAATTTGATAAAAAAATATTTGAAAAAACTAGGGTAAGTAATCCATTAAAATTTCTTTGGCATATGTGTATAGAATGATGATATAACAACAAAAACTGTTGAAGACAACCTTATGCAGAAGAATTAGCACTTTAATAATCGAGGGGTGAAGGATTGTTTGAGTTAATTAGAGGGTTGTTCACTGTTTTAGCATTGTTCATCCACGTACTCATGCATGCAAAAACAAGGATGGGAGAGCCAAAGAATTTCTACATTACTTGTTCATATAGTTTGATATGGCTGATCCAACGCTGTTAAAGAACCATGAAGGAAGGAAACCAACGGAGCCCCCCTTTGGCCTCCAAAGGGCCCTTCGGCCATGATAGCGTTTATGGCCTCATAAAACCACGAGCACCAATTGCTCTAAGCTCCAAGGCCGACAGCTCCTAGCCGACGGTTCCAAGGCCGACAGCTCCATGACCGACGGCTCCAAGGCCGATAGCCCAATGGCCGACACCCGGCACCTCCCAAGCGGCCCGGCACTTTCCTAGCCGGCCCCCGGCATGTCCAAACTAGGCGGCCCCGGCCCTCCCAGCCGGCCCCGGCACTTTCCTAGCCGGCCCCCGGCGTGTCCAAGCTAGGCGGCCCCGGCACCTCCCAGCCGGCCCCGGCACTTTCCTAGCCGGCCCTCCGGCATGTTCAAGCTAGGCATCCCCGGCACCTTCCAGCCGGCCCCGACACTTTCCTAGCCGGCCCCCCGGCGTGTTCAAGCTAGCCGGCCCCGGCATCTCTGTGCCAGCCGAGTCGGCCCCGGCCATCCTTGGCCGGCCCCTCTCGGCCCCGGTGTCTTCAGGCCTGCCGAGTCGACCCCGGCCATCCTGGCCGGCCCTTCTCGGCCCCGGCATCTCCGAGCCGACCGGGCCGGCCCTAGCCGTCCTTGGCCGGCCCCGCCCCGGCACTTCCTGGCCGAGGAGGACGGCCTCGGCTTTCCCCTCTCCGATGGGACAGGACCCACCAACCAGCTGTAGCTACCCACTTTGATGGGACTTGACCTGCAGTCCTGACATATCAAAGAAGGAAGCAAGCTCTGCCATTGCTGCCATCACCTTAAATGCTCTGACAAGTGGTAGAACCCCATGCTTCACAGACATCAGCTCTGACACTTCACCCATCAAGGTCATCATTACAAGGCCTCAACTAGTCAAGCCAGACAAACTATAAGCAACTATAAAATGGGTAAGAGGGACTCCCGACCAGGTAACTGAACTGAATGGGGCTAAGAACTGATAACCATAACAATACTCTTAAATGCTCATTTCTGCTCACAGAGAGCTCCTCTCCGAGCCTCTCTCTCTTTCTCTTTCGAGCTTCCTCAAGCTCACGGCTATTGCCCAGAGCACTGACTTGAGCGTCGGAGGGTCCCCACCGGAATCTCCGGCCCCCGGGACTTTTTGCAGGCTCCCAGACGCGAGAAGCTCGCCAGAAGATCCCGGGCTCGCTGGAGAAGGCGACCGGACGCTCACGGACGTTCGAGAGGGGTGATCTCGAGGCATCAGATTGATCTCTTTTTCCACACCAAAAAGGGCTTATTCGAGCCCCCTTTTTAGCTGTGACCTCAGTCGCTAACTTGGGCGTCGAAGGGTCCCACCGAAGAATCCTCTCCGGTCTTGGGACTTCTTTGCGGGCAACCCGGTGAAGCGAAGGTTGGAGAAGCACTCCGTTCCCGACGTTCAGGATCGGTGATTGGGCATCATCAGATTGGCGTGCCAGGTAGGGGGAGAAAGCAGAGTTCTGTGACACTAAGCTACAAGCTCTCACTCCCTCTACGACAACAATGGTGGATAAAAATATGGTGATGACAAAGACCGATGGAGCTTCCGCCAGTAACACTGGGGGGCACCCTCAACGAGCTGACCGACAAGAGGCTGGCTCTCTGCCCCATCGTCACCACTATCTCGGGCCATTCAGGTAGAGCATCATGCCACCCTTACTCTGCAAGTCCAAACATCAATGGCAGCTGCCCAAAAGCCACGGGAGCGATATTTCGTGGCCTCACAGCAACAAACAAGAGCCCATGCTACTTCTTTAGTTGTCGCTCAAGCCATCCACCATCCAACCGGTGAGAGATCTCCCCAGTGAGAGAATCACCACTGTCATATTTCTCTGGAGCTCATCGGCAATTTAAGGCTCAGGCTCGTTAGCCAGCAAGAGCCTGCCCTCGGATTTCAGCACTGGTGCCCCCCGCCTTCAATCAACATAGTTTCCTGGGGGGCAGGTCGTCAACTCAGCGGAAGGAGAAAGAGACCGTGGAAGCTAGAGGCCCCCTTGCCTTGGACCAATATGGAGGCTGCCCGAATCCTGTAACTCCCAGCAACATCCTCTCTTCTAGCCGTCCGTCTTCAGCGGACTCTCCAGGATGTTCGTCTTCAACGGCCGCTAGCTGCCCGGGCTTCCCTTGGCGACTTCTGGCTCTCGAGTCCGACTCCGGCCCTCGTTCGTGGCTCCGCTCCAGCGTCCCCGGCTCTGGATCCCATCTCTCTCTTCACTGCACTTCGAAGATGGGTCCCCAACTTCATTTCGGAGAGGAGCTGGTCATCAACCAACTCCAGGCTCTGTCCCAACTTGATTCCCTAGGGGGCGGACCACCAGCGGGCAGAAAGGCTCAAATCCACATAAGAAAAACAGGGATGCTACAAGAGCTAAGTACGCTGCACCTAAGACAATTTCCATTCATTGATACTTAAAAATGTCATACAGGGAAGACCAACCTCGCGTTGGCGTCCCAGAAGCCTAATGTACCATTGGCACCGAAGACCGGTGTACCATCGGATCCAAAAAGCTCGATTCTGATCGGCACTCAAAACCCGATGTACCATCGGCACTAAAGCCCGAGGCCAGCTCGGTTAAAAAGGCTCCTGACGACTCTCAACTCTCAGGTCGCCCTTCGGGGTTAAAAAAGGCTCCTGACGACTCTCAACTCTCAGGTCGCCCTTCGGGGTTAAAAAGGCTCCTGACAACTCTCAACTCTCATGTCGCCCTTCAGGGTTAAAAAGGCTCCTAACGACTCTCAACTCTTAGGTCGCCCTTCGGGGTTAAAAAGGCTCCTGACGACTCTCAACTCTCAGGTTGCCCTTTGGGGTTAAAAAGGCTCCTGACGACTCTCAACTCTCAGGTCGCCCTTTGGGGTTAAAA
>UESW01001818.1:120460-130460 GCA_900491605.1 Calamus simplicifolius | reverse complement strand
TTATTTATATTTTCTTACCATACGGCGTCTGTGCTCCTAAATCGAAATGGAGCCCGAAGTATGGCGGGAGAGACCCATGCCAAGACCGCCCCTCTTAGATCGGCGGTTTGTGCTGGCTGATGCGGACCTCCTGCGCCAGCCATCGGACTGCCAGGCCTGCTGCCACTCGTGCCAAATACCCTTTGGTACATGCGTAGGACGCTGACCCGATGACCTCCAACGATGAAGCATGTCGGAGTATCGGCGTCCGTAAGAGCCTCCCATGCTGCCCTAATGGCATCATGGCTGGCAGGGTCCCACGTAAACTTTTTCTGCATTAAAATAAACATTTAGTTTCAGAATTTATTAAGATTAAGAAATTTAATATCAGTGATAAATTGTATTTAATAAGTTTACCTAAAACTCAGAAAAATAAAACTCCCTCCGGTTGCAGATACATGGCGCCAATCGTAGCCACTGGGATCTGCACGCCTCTGAAATACGGAGCTGATGTGGCTCGATACACGATGCTGCTCAATAAATCTGTTAAAAAATGCATGTTTATAAGTAATTAACTTAAAAATATAAACATATATTTTTAATTAGTATATACTTACAGCCCATGAGCATCCAGTCGAAGTACGGTGCGGCCGATGGTGGAAGAACTCTCGGAGGTATGTGCCGATCGGCTGGATTGTAATACCAATGCAGGATCACCGCCGACTACTGGAGAGGTCGAAGGCTGTGCGATGTATGGAGATCCGAACTCTCCATCTCCAAAGCTCATGTGATCTGATGTAGCAGGGCTACGTCCTTGCTCACTCCGTATGTCGTCGATAGATCTATCTCTGCCCGTCATACTGAAAATACTAAAGATTCATGCAATTAAATTACAATTAATGATTGACTATGTAAAAATTCACAAATGGTTCATCTATGGGAATTGACACTTGTTGGCTTGTAACAACTGATGGAATTTTCTCTGGTTCACCATGACAGTACCAAACATCGTAATCAGGAACAAACCCTTTTTTACACAAATGCACCTTAACAGTTTCAACATCTCTGTAGGCTTTATTCTGACACCTGTGATAGTTGCATGGGCACCTAATCATAGGCTCATCCATCCATTCAGGTTGGCTACATGCAAATGCGATAAAATCTTCCAATCCATTCAGAAAATCTGGATTAAGCAAGCCATCTTTTATCCTTGCATACATCCACAAGCGAGCCCCGCTCATTTTTGACCGATTTATACAATTTCTGGTAAACCATTAAAGAAACCACATTATAAAACTATATTAGCATTACTAAATATATAACTAAATTATTTCTTTTACACAACTAAGGTTAATGACAACCATTTAAATCATTTATAACTAAACCAATATTCTTTTACGCAACTAAGGTCCCTACCCTGCAAGGCCGGGCCACGGCTACGATCCTTGGCGTGCTAGCAAGGACCGAGGCACATGTTCATGCCAGGCTAATGCTAGGGCTTGAGTTCGGGTCGGGTCGCAAGGCGGTCCGTTCAATCATGAGACTTCACAAGCATTCAAGTGTCCTAAATTAATTCCACCTTCACTCCATGTCTAAAAGGTAAGGCTCTATCCCATTCAAGAATATTTTTTGTGATATGTTATTCTGCTATTAATTATCATCGATCGGTTACGTTGAAATTTCAGCAGCATTTCCTCATATATTCTCCTAAATGTGTGCCATATATGCCATACTAGGAGAACGTATGAGCAAATACAAACCGCAATCTCAACCAATGATGATTAATAGCAGACTAACATATCGCAAAAAATATTCTCAAACTATCCACCAGGACAATTTTAGAATTTGCAAGACTAAGTCTTACAAATTCTCAAATGGGTCTAAAGGTTATAGTGCTGTGATTAATAATATGGAAATCCGAAGACAATCGAACTTATGCTTGTTATTCATAAATTCTTGTCAATTATACATATATAGGAATAGTGTTCTATATATATATATAGTAACTGACTTCTTAAGATTATTATGTCGAATATAAATGTTTGTGAAGACTAAAATATAAATCATTGAAACTACTAATTTGTTGCTGAAAATTAAATAAAACTACAACAAGACTTTCATTCTACCATTACATAATTTAATGCATCATTCAATTTGAAGCCGAATGTAAATAATCAAGACATAACAATTGTAAATAACTACAAATGCATAAATATTATTGCATAAACAGCTATAAAGAAATGAAAAGCTACGACTGCTATTTTGAAATTAGCTAATCTAAAGAGTTATGGTTAATGAGCTAAATTAGTTGACCTAAATAGCTAAGCTAATTCAGCTCGACCTATCTAAAGAGTTTTGATTGATGATCTAAAGAGCTAAGGTTGATGGTCTAAATATTTATGAGTTAAATCAGTTGATTTAAAGAGTCATGATTGATGAGCTAAATCAGTCTATCTAAAGAGCTACGATTAATAACATAAATTAATTAATTTATTAGAGTGATCATTCTCCATATATATATATATATAGTAATACTATTGTGTGACCATTTGAATTAGTCCTATCGAAGCAAGTATCACTTAGGATAAGTATTGTGTGACATAAATTAACAGGGTCGGAAAAACCCCCCTGTTAATTTTTTTTTTGGTGGCCTGGCCACCGTGGCCGTGGCCGAAGAAGAAGAAGGGGGGTGTGGTGGGGAAAACCCCCCTGTTAATTTTTTTTTTTGTGGCCTGGCCACTGTGGCTAGGCCACGGCGGCAGCGGCTGTGGCCGGAGAAGACGGCCACGGCCGTGGCCGTGGCCGAAGAAGACCAAGGGGGGGTGGGGAAAACCCCCCATTATTTTTTTTTTTTTTGGTGGCCTGGCCACCGTGGCTAGGCCACGGCCGGCCATGGTAGCGGCCATGGCCGGAGAAGACGAAGGGGGGGTGGGGAAAACCCTTCCTGTTAATTTTTTTTTGGTGGCCTGGCCACCGTGGCCAGGCCACGGCTGTGGCCGTGGCCGGAGAAGACGAAGGGGGGTGGGGAAAACCCCCCCTGTTATTTTTTTTTGGTGGCCTGGCCACCGTGGCCAGGCCACGGCCGGCCACGGCCGTGGCTGTGGCCGGAGAAGACCAAGGGGGAGTGGGGAAACCCCCCTGTTAATTTTTTTTGGTGGCCTGGCCATCGTGGCCAGGCCACGGCCGGCCATGGCAGCGGCCATGGCCGTGGCCGGAACCTAGTTTTTTTTAAAAAAAAATGAGGAGGAGGGAGGGCTTACCTCGGTCGAGAGGGGACGCCGCCGGAGTGGGGGGAGCTGCCGCTGGGGGAGAGGACGGAGGGAGCTGAAGGAGCGGACGGCGGCGGTTAGGGTAAGAAGAGGAAGAAGAAGAGAAGCGGGGAGGGGGGGGGGGGGCGGCGCGACAGAGGTTATATAGTAGTGATTAGCGACGCAAAATTGCATCGCTAATCACTCGCTATTTTTTTTAAAATTTATTATGGATTAGCGATGCAAGAACACGTCGCTAATCCATCGCTAATTTGCCTTTTTTATTATTTTATGCAAAACTTAGCGATGCAACAAATTGCGTCGCTAATGCATCGCAATATTTTTTTAATAATTATAACTGATAAAAATTATATTTTCTGAAAATAATTGCGACACATATATTGCGTCGCAATATTTTTTTTTAAATTTTTTATTACATTTATTTTTCTAAAAAATATTGCGACGCAATATATGCGTCGTAATATTAAAACTGGTTTTCTCTTGGAAAATTATTTTTATTTTCTAGGAAATTATGTCGCTAATGCGTCATAATATTTTTTAATAATTATAACTGATAAAATTATATTTTTTGAAAATAATTGCGACGCATATATATGCATCGCAATGTTTTTTTAAATTTTTTTTATATATTTATTTTTCTAAAAACATTGCGACGCAATATATGCGTCGCAATATTAAAACTTGTTTTCTCTAAAAAAATTATTTTTATTTTCTAGGAAATTGCGTTGCTAATGCGTCGTAATATTTTTTTAATAATTATAACTGATAAAAATTATATTTTCTAAAAATAATTATGATCGATCCAAGCCTTGATCCCGATCGGCCACGACCGATCTCGAACCACGATGATCGGTTCGATCGCCGATGATCCAACGGTTGTGATCGATCCAAGCCTTGATCTCGATCGGTCATGATCGATCTCGAAATGCGGTGATCGGTCCGATCGCCGATGATCCGATGGTTGCGATCGATCCAAGCTCTGATCCCGATCGGCCACGACCAATCTCGGACCGCAACGATCGGTCCGATCGCCGATGATCCGATGGTTGCGATCGATCCAAGCCCTGATCCCAATCGGCCACGATCGATCTCGGACAGCGGCGATCGGTTCGATTGCCGATGATTCGACGGTTGCGATCGATCCAAGCCCTGATCCCGATCGGCCACGACCGATCTCGGAGCACGGCGATCGGTTCGATCGCCGACGATCCGATGGTTACGATCGATCCAAGCCCTGATCCTGATCGGCCACGACCGATCTCAGACTGCGGTAATCGGTCCGATCGCCGATGATTCGACGGTTGCGATCGATCCAAGCCCTAATCCCGATCGGCCACGACCGATCTCGGACCGCGGCGATCGGTCCGATCGCCGATGATCCGATGGTTGCGATCGATCCAAGCCCTGATCCCGATTGGCCACGACCGATCTCGAACCATTGCGATCGGTTCGATCGTCGACGATCCGACGGTTGCGATCGATCCAATCCCTGATCGATCCCGATCAGCGATGAACGATCTTAGACCATCGCAATCGATCCGATCGGCGATGATTTGACGGTTGCGATCGATCGAAGCCATAATCGATTCCGATCGGCGATGACCGATCCGACGCATGTATCGAAATTAATTTTTTTAAAACAATTGCGACGCATTTCATTGCGTCGCAATGTTTTATTTTTAATTTTTATCTTTTAATTATATTTTATAAAATTTAATTTTTAAAAAAACATTGCGATGCAATACTGGCATCGCTATATTAAAAATTATTTTTATTAATTTATTATTTATTGCATCGCTATTATGTCGCTATTTAACATAATTATTTTTTTTAAAAATATTGCGATGCATTGAGTTGCATTGCAATATTTTTATTTCATAATTCTTTTTAATATTTTTATAAAATTTAATTTTTTTTAAAAAAAATATTGCGACGCAATACTTGTGTCGCTAAATTAAAAATTATTTTTATTAATTTACTATTTTATTGCACCGCTATTGTGTCGCTATTTAATATAATTAATTTTTAAAAACATTGTGACGCACTGTGTTGCATAGCAATATTTTATTTCATAATTATATTTAATATTTTTATAAAATATATTTTTTTAAAAAACATTACGATGCAATACTTGCATCGCTAAATTAAAAATTATTTTTATTAATTTATTATTTTATTGCGTCGCTATTGCATCGCTATTTAACATAATTAAATTTTTTAAAAATATTGCGATACACTGAGTTGCGTCGCAATATTTCTATTTCATAATTATATTTTATAAATATTAATTTTATTTAATATAATTACGATACAATTAGTGTGTCGCTAAATTAAAAATAATTTTTTTAATTTTTTAGTTTATTGCATCGCTATTGCGTCGCTATTTAACCTAATTAATTTTTTAAAAACATTGCGACGCATTGAGTTGCGTCGCAATATTTTATATTTCATAATTCTATTTTATAAAAACTAAATTTAAAAATATTGTGATGCATTACTTGCGTCGCTAAATTAAAAATTTTTTTTTTTTATTTTTCTGTTTATTAAGTCGCTAATGCGTCGCTAATTGTGTCGCAATGTTTTGTTGTTGCGGAGGCATCGCAATTTGGTCATAATTTAGCGATGCAACGATGCGTCGCTATTTCAGTATTTTCTTGTAGTGACATTTGTTGATATTGAAATAAAATGTACCAGTCACACTAGCATAATAAAATACATGATAAAGCACATGAATTAAAAATCCACTTAATTTATGAATGATGATCTATAATTTAAAATATGGATAGATTTAAATTATTATATTTTAGTTATTAAATAGTAAAATAATATTGCAACCTTCGATCCGAAGTCCGGTTTAGGAACATCGCAGCATGGCTGCATATCTTTAAAGTAAACTCTAGGAGTACACAAGGCCTACTAAACTAAACATAAACAATATCATTAAAACATCTATGGAAGCTAAATCTTACTTATCTCAAAATGCTATCACAAAGTCATCATATTGATACATGAAAATCTGAATGTCAATCTTTTAGCACATATCAGGTATCTACAATATCGAATGATTAAGAAAAACTATATACTAATGTCTTTCCTAGTGCCTAATGCTTAAGTTTAGGTCCAATAAGTAAGCATTATCATCATCCTCTAAAATATAATAATGAAGCCCAAGGAAGGAGAGAGGAGGTAATGAGCTTAAAGCTCTTTAGAAATTCTACACATACCATCTTAAATATATCAAGAAAATTCAGAATGAATTATATAACAAAATAATTTTTTTTTTAGAAAGTAACATAGCATATCCATGAAACCATTGTAAATAGGGCTGCAATTGAGCCGAGCCGAGCTTTTTCATGCTCAAGCTTAGCTCGTTAACAAATACTCGAACTGAGCTTGAGCTTGAGCTCGTTTAAATTTGAAAAATCTGTTCAAGTTCGGCTCGAGCTCGATTACAAAAAACTCAGGCTCGACTTGAGCTCGGCTCGAGCTCGCTCATTTGGTATGATTAGAAAGCTCGATAAGCTTGACTAAGAAAAAGCTCGTTTCAAGCTCGAGGTTGAATTGAGCTCGTTTCAAGCTTGACTCAAATTAAGCTTGTTAAAGCTCGGCTCGAGAATAAAAAAAGCTTGATTCTTAAACCAAAGAGTAGTCAGAAAAGATGAAAAGACAAAGAAGATGAAAGGACATCTTGTTCACAAGCTCCTAATCGAGCCAGCTCGCGAGCTTCTAATTTAGCCGTCTCACGAGCTCTTAATCGAGCTATCTCGTGAGCTCCTAATTGAATCTACTCTCGTACTCAAGCTCGGCTCGTTTATCAAATGAGCTCTAAAATAAAGCTCAAGCTTGGCTCATTTACATGACGAGCCGAACACGAACGAGCTTTTATCGAGCCGAGCCTCGAGTAGCTCATAAGCAGCTCGGCTTAATTATAACCCTAGCTGTAAAACTATAAATCTAAACAAAAACCAAAATAAGCCATACTAAATACCAAAATCATTAACATATTCATATCCACATCACAATCATCCATGTTTTGAAAATACATATTGACAATCTTATTTAGTAGTTCGTTTCTAATAATTTAACTTAGCAATAAGATATGCATAGGTTGGTTCCTATCTACTGCTCAGTATATTAAATTTAGCCAATAGTTCATGACTAGTTTTACATCGGCTTTTGGCTTTCAACCCTCTTTCAGTCCTATCAGTCTAGGCCAATCTAGCTAGAACTAGTATCATATATCAATAGTAAACATCATATCCATAATTTTAACCATCCATGGCATTGGGTTAAGTTAATCTCATACACATCAGTATATTGAAGATATATGCTGACAAACCTTATACTAGTAATTTGTGTCTAACATTCTAACCTGGCGATAAACACATGCATAGGTTGATTCTGATACTAGCACCTAACGTTTAAACTTAGTTAATAACAATGACTAATTTTACACCAACTACCTTTAGCCCTCTCTCAGTGTTGTCAGTTAGGTCAATCCTACAAGAACTAGTACTATATATCAACGGTAAATCATCACTGTCTGGTATATCAAATCTAGCCATATTATAACCACAAACCATAACTGATTCCATATCGGCTTTTTTCAACCAAATTGCCCTTTCCGATGCCATCATCTGAGAGACTAGTTCATATGCACACATCATCACATCACATATCCATTTAAGCCAAAACCATAACATAACCAAACAACATATCTCAACATATTATACTCATATATCTCAAATCAAAACCAAAACTATTTCATAACCAAAATAATATACTACAACATATATAGAAACTTTACAAATAAATCATTATGCATAATTAAAACATCTTGAGAAATCCAACAATAAATTCATGATGTATATAGGTAGGTAAGATATGTACCATATTGAATAATAGTAGATGTAAAACTTCTATCTCAGATCTATAATATCAACAATCTCTTCAATCAATCAAATCAATTATTGATCACCTATAATTAAACATAAAAAAATTATTTCACAAAAATTCATAATTAAAAATTATCAGTATGCCCTTCTAGCCTACATTTGCAAAACTATCGTTTTACCCTACTTTCTCAATGATCGCTAACATATGCTTAACTATCTTAACTTAAGATTATTGATTTTCTAATGCTACTAACCACTATCAATTTAAATTAAAATTATGAAAATACCCCTGTTAACTCATTTTAGTTACCACACTTTCCTAAGCTTAGTTAGTTAATTAATATTTAGCAAACTAGTGATCCTGTAATTCACTTACACTTAATTACAGAGAATCACTTGTATAATCTTCGATCATATATGATCAATTCCTTAACATTGATGAGTCAAATATTTAAAAATCAATTTAATTCCATTCAAGCTTTGATAAAATAGCTTAGAGTCTAATTTCATTATGGGTCACCAATTGGGTTGAAACAGGTTATTGATTGGATCACATTAGAATCTATTAATTTAAATCAAAAGATGAGACCAACTTATTTAGGCTCTAATTAAACCTATATCTGCTTAATTATGACACTTTTGACTTAATTTAGGTCATTAGACAACTTAGTTAATTAACGTACTACATGATTAATAATTATCTAATTACATTTTACCCTTCTAACTCTCTTAGCTAGCATTTAATGGTCAATCAAGATAAGTTGACATTCGAAATTGATATTCACGCGTCAATTAAATTATAAGAGAGAAGACCGATAAACCATTTTCATCTAGCCAACTTACTCTTAGAGTTAGGTCACTCATGAATAGATAGCCCAGATGATTTGAATGAATTGGAATCTTCAAATAATTCGATGCCTTTGATAAATTTTTAACAATTTATGTCATTGAATCCCATCCAAAGTGATTTACGTTTTGAACCTCTGAATTGATCGACGCCATTAGAGAAAATTTCTTTTGTCCAGAGTTATTTTATCTAAATATATAAGGCACATATTTCAGTCTGACCAGCCACATCATCTCTATCTTTGGTCATCTATCATGTGTGATCATTAGATCAGTCTGTTAACTTAGACTGCATACCATATCAAATCAATTATTACTATAAATATTTTTTTTACAATATTCAATACTTTACATTTTTAATTTGAATATGCAATAATTGATTTTAAATAATATGAATTTGTTGTCTCCTTGCTACACTACAGGTCATAATATTTGGCCATGCCATATAGGCTGCCAAAATACTTGGCCCTAACAAAGCACAAGCACAAGATCCATCTTTGAAATTCAAACTCATGCGTCGCATGGACATGCAAAAAAATCATGCGTCCCATGAGGAGCGATGGAGCCCCTGACCACCTTTCGGAGGTGTGAGGACCAAAAGAGCGAGGCCGGCGCTTAAGGCGCTAGGGGGAAGTGGGTTCAGCCTTTGCAGGAGCCTATCGGTCTTACTTCAGGCCTAAGACGTGATGTTATGGTCCTACATTATACCCTACAGCTTTTCACGACAAACCTACCTTTTGAGGGGGCTTGCCGGTCGTTGGTCTGCTGACGGCTGAGTTTCTGCTGTCCTCCTGCTGGCGGGAACTGTAGTTGACGCGTGCCACCGTACGTTTTGATCATGTTCTTTCCCTACCACCTCTGTGCAATGCGTACAGGTACAATAGAGGTCGAGCAATGCACGCTTGAAGTTGAATTCAAAGCTCAAAAAATTAAGATAAGTTGATAATATAATAAAATTCATCGACCAACAGCCATCTCACATAATTATTGATCAATAGTTTATGCAAATAA
>UESW01001818.1:62216-109154 GCA_900491605.1 Calamus simplicifolius | reverse complement strand
TAAATAATCATAAAAATTATCTACTTGTTGGGGGGTAAAATCGTCATTGCTTCAATATTCGTGCGAGGCGGCTAAGACCGACCTGTTTCCTTCCGGGCTTCCATAGCTCGGCTCTCCCGAGCTTCCGTAGCTCGGTCCTTCCGGGCTTCTATAGCTCGGCCCTTCCTGGCTTCCATAGCTCGGCCCTTCCGAGCTTCCGTAGCTCGGCTCTCCCGGGCTTCCATAGCTCGGCTCTCCTCGGCTCTCTTCCATAGCTCGGCTCTCCGGCTTCTGTAGCTCGGCCTCCCGGGCTTCCGTAGCTCGGCCCTCGGCTTCCGTAGCTTCCGGTCTTCTATAGCTCGGCTCTCCGGGCTTCCATAGCTCGGCTCTCCCGAGCTTTCGTAGCTCGGTCCTTCCGGGCTTCCATAGCTCGGTTCTCCCGAGCTTCCGTAGCTCGGCCCTTCCGGGCTTCCATAGCTCGGCTCTCCCGGGCTTCTATAGCTCGGCTCTTCCGAGCTTCCATAGCTCGGCCCTCCCGAGCTTCCGTAGCTCGGTCCTTCCGGGCTTCCATAGCTCGGCTCTCCCGAGCTTCCGTAGCTCGGCCCTTCCGGGCTTCCATAGCTCGGCTCTCCCGAGCTTCTATAGCTCGGCTTCATCAAGCGATCCACAACCTAACACCTACCTCCGCGGAACCTGACGCGGGAGAGCCCAGGCTTACCAGAACGACATCCTAACAAGGAATCATGTCGAGACGTGGCCTAGAACCTATCATAACTGCCCCAGGTCTACTCAACCAGATCTCGAGACGTCAAGGAGCTCTCCCAGCCGTCAATCCCCTAACAAACAGGATGTGGATTCCAACGGCCCCACAACGGCCTGATTCTATCCGCCTCCATATCGTAACAACCTCTGAACCTTCCAGAAGACGCTCAAGATCCAGGTGACAGTCTATAAATATCAGACTCGCAGATTCCCTAAGGTACGCATCTTTGACGTGCATCTTCCTGGGCACTGGTGCACCTGCTCTCACCCCCACTCTCTGCCTTCGCTAGGCAGCTCGTCGGCGCTCTTGCCCTCTAGAGCTTTCGATTGGCCGCCCCCGGAGAGGCCTCCCGGAGAGATCCACCTCCCCATTGTCTGGTTGATCGTCGATTTCTTCTCCACTGACTTGAGCGTCGGAGGGTCTTCCGCGGAGGGCCACCCCAGCGCCTCCGCGTGTGGACTTCTTGTGCAGGTCCGCCCCCCTCTTCCTGGAGATCGACCGCGCCCGAGTCGGAGGATGGATCCCGGCGGCAACAGATTGGCGCTAGAGGAAGGGCCTCAAGTCCCATCAAAACTTGAAGAAAGGAGACAAGGATCTAAATCCGAAGAAGAACCTCTTTAATGGCCAACCGGAGAGAGCAACCTCTGAAGCCCAAGATCAGGCCGCTTCCCAGAGGCCTGATCCGACTGGCGGTACCGCGCCGCAACCTCCACCGGTCGAAACCCCGTCACCGCCTGCCATCCCGGTGACCCAGGACTAGTTCGCTACACTGGTCCAGCAAGTTCAAGCCCTTACCCACCTGGTTCAAGAGCGCCTTGCAGCTCCTCCTGCTTCGCATCTTCAGAAGGAGGCGGCGATTCCTTCTTCGCCGGCAGCCTCCTCCTCTGATCCGCATGAATCCGCGGATCCCCCACACCAGCCCAGAGGGACAATCCAGTCCCACGAGGCGTTATGATAGAGATCCTCCCAGATCTCGGTGAGCCCGATCCCTCTCCCCGGCGACATCTCACCATGATTCAACGCCATCCTTGCGATTCTCACGCCCAGCTCCTCCCCTGACCGGCGAAGAGGAGATCCGTCGTCAGATCCAGGAGATGCGTCAGGAGCTGGACGCCGCCAAGCAGGCCCATCCGCCCCAGCCCAAGGCGGAGCAGGGCATCCCTTTCTCTAAGGGGATCATGGAGGAAGTGATTCCCTCCCATGTCAAGCTACCAGCCGTCGAACCCTATCACGGCTCCACTGACCCGGATGACCATCTCAGTAGCTTTCGATCAATAATGATGTTCCACGGAGCATCTGATGCGGTCCTCTGCCGCGCCTTTCCATCCACCCTCAGAGGATCCGCCCGAACCTGGTTCAACGCCTTGAAGCCAGGTTCCATGATTCATTCGACGAGCTGAGCCTTTTTATTGGCCAGTTCGTCAGCAGCCGCCGCCACCGACGAAGATCTGACTCCCTCTCGAAGTCAAGCAGAGAGAGGGGGAGTCCCTGAGGAATTACCTTGGCCGTTTCAACAAGGCCATGTTAGAGGTGGACCACCTTAATCACGAGGTGGCTATGTCCGCCCTGGCGGGGGAGTCTCGAAGGAGAGCGACTTCTACCTGGCTATGGAGGTCAGCTACCCCCCATGTCTCTCTGATATGATGGCCCTTGCGGATAAGTACGCTAGGGTCGAGGAGTCGCGGAGAGTTGCCCGCGCTGAGCAGGCAAAGAAAAGGAGCCCAAAGTCCCCGACAGGCACCCCCCGCCCGTCGACCAAGTCCGCCTCGCCGCCAAAGAGTCCCTCCGCTGCCGCCAAGAAATCGCTCCCGGAGTCCTCCTAGGCGATTTGATCGCTATACTCCGCTGACTGTGCCTCGGGCGCAAATCCTCATGGAAATAGAGCGCCAGCTCCCCCGGCCAGTGCCTCTCCGAGGGAACCCGACCCGAAGAGATCCCGCCAAGTATTGCCGCTACCATAGGGAGCACGGTCATGACACTGAAGAATGCTGGCAGCTGAAGAATGAGATTGAGAGGCTGATTCGGCGGGGACGACTGGATCAGTTTAGGAGAGCGCCCGAGCCACCCCAAGGAGGTGACCGCCAGCCCGAGCTCCAACAACCTCCTCCTCCACCAAATCCGCCCGTGATTGGCCGCATCAACATGATTGAAGAGGCCGGCGGATCGAGCCCCAGGGGCGGCGGAGAAGAATCGCCAAAGAAGGCAAGGACAGGCGAACTCTCCTTCTCCGACGACGATCTCCTAGGGATACAGCTCCCCCATGATGACGCACTAGTTGTATCCCTTAATTTGAACAACTATGATGTAAGCCGAATCCCGTTGATAGTGGAAGTTCGGTGAATGTTTTGTACCTCGGTGTGTTTGCCAGGATGAAATTACTCATGCAAAATCTTCGAGCCGTGGATTCCACCTTGATGGGATTCACAGGCGACATCATCGTCCCGGAAGGGGTCGTCACCCTGACGGTCCGCGCAGGAACTTGGCCCCTTGTGACTATTGTACAGACAGACTTCCTAGTGACCGACCTCAGATCCCCCTACAACGCCATATTCGGCAGGCCCGGTCTAATGTCCCTCAAGGCAGTCGTCTCCATCCCGCATCTGTCTATGAAGTTCCCACCGAACGAGGAGTTGGAGTGGTTCGGGAAGTCAAGCTATGGCTCGGCAGTGTTTTGTTACAAGCCTTCGGTCTGGAATGCCGGAGGTTGATGGGCTAGACGCTCGCGAGGACTTCGCCGAACAGCGGGGAGAACCGGCAGAGGAATTGGAGGAGGTGCCATTGGACGAAGCTCAGCCCGACCGAACCATTAAAATCGGGTCGCTGCTCGAAGGAGAGCCTCGGCACATATTAATCAGATTCCTCCGAGTAACGCTGACATCTTCGCCTGGTCCGCCTCCGACATGCCGGGGATCAGCCCCGAGGTTCTCGTCCATCATCTCAACGTGGACGAGATGCACAGGCCTGTTAAGCAGAAGAAGAGGAGCTTCGCCCCAGAACGGCAAAAGGCCATTGAAGAAGAGGTCGACAAGCTCATCAAGGCCAATTTTGTTCGAGAGGTAAATTATCCAAGCTGGCTGTCAAATGTCGTCATGGTGAAAAAGTCGAACGGCAAGTGGAGGATCTGCATCGACTTCACCGACCTCAATAAAGCCTGCCCGAAGGACAGCTTCCCCCTCCCTCGGATTGACCAGCTCGTGGACGCCACCTCGGGCCACCAGATGCTGTCATTCATGGACATATTCCGGCTACAATCAGATCCGAATGGCCCCAGAAGATGAAGAAAAGACCGCCTTCATAACCGACCGAGGTACCTACTGTTACCGTGTCATGCCTTTTGGTCTTAAAAACGCAGGGCAACCTACCAGAGGCTGGTTAACAAGGTGTTCAAGGAGCAAATTGGCCGGAACATGGAGGTGTACGTGGACGACATGCTGGTCAAAAGCAAGGAAGCCACGGCATGTCGAGGACCTCTCGGAGAGCTTCTCAACACTGCGCAAATATGGGATGAAACTCAACCCGACCAAGTGTGCCTTCGGCGTCAATTCGGAAATTCCTTGGCTTCATGGTCTCCCAGCGGGTATCGAGGCTAACCCCCAGAAGATTCAAGCTCTCCAACAAATGGCACCCCCAGCATCTGTTAAAGAGGTCCAGCGCTTAACCGGGAGGATAGCGGCCCTTAACCGCTTTGTGGCGCGGTCGGCTGAGAGATGCCTCCCCTTCTTCAAAACTCTCCGATCGGCCAAAAACTTCCAGTGGACTCCCGAATGCCAGAAGTCATTTCAAGATCTCAAAAAGTACCTCGGCTCGCCCCCACTCCTTAGTAGTCCAGCCCGGGAGAGACCCTATTTCTGTACCTGGCTGTCTCAGAGGGTGCGGTTTGTTCGGTGCTAGTCAAAGAAGAAAGCAAAGTCCAGAAGCCGATATACTATGTGAGCAGGCTGCTCCGCGATGTGGAGACAAGGTACAGCAGGATTGAAAAGATGGTGCTGGCCTTAATCACCTCGGTTCGAAAGCTGCGACCATACTTCCAAGCACATTCCGTGACGGTCCTGACTAACCAACCCATCAAGGCGGTTGTCCACCGTCCCGAGACATCGGGGAGAATGACAAAATGGGATGTCGAGCTAAGCGAGCATGACATACATTTTCAGCCTCGTCCAGCCATCAAAGCTCAGGTGCTGGCCGACTTCCTCCTCGAATGTACCATCCCGGAGGACGGTTCTACCCCGAACTCACTTGAAGAGCCAAAGTCTGGAGCCCGGTGGCTCCTCCATGTCGACGGGTCATCTAATGCCCATCACTCCGGTGCGGGCCAAGTTCTTACCAGTCGGAGGGGATGACTTTCGAATGGCGTCCGATTCTCCTTCCCGGCTTCCAACAACGAGGCCGAGTACGAAGCCCTGTTAGCCGGCCTCCGAATTGCCCGCAACTGAAGGTGGGGAAGCTCAATGCCTTCACCGACTCTCAGCTGGTAGCCGGCCACGTACGGGGAGAGTTTGAGGCCCGGAAGCCGAACATGATTCGATATCTCCAGGAGGTACGGAACCTGCTTCCCCATTTTGCCGAATTTGAAATCATTCAAATTCCCAGATCCGAGAACCCCCGCCGACCTACTCTCCCGATTGGCGACCACGGAGACGATGGATGCCGAGCAAAAATTCCACCTGGAGACTCTGGAAAAGCCAAGCATCACGGAAGCCGACCGAGTAATGCAAGTTGAGGCCGAACCATCCTGGTTCGACCCTATCCTCAAATATCTCAAAGAAGGGTCGCTTCCGTCCGACCGAAGAGGGGCCAGAAAGCTGAAGCTGCAGGCCACTCACTACGTGTTGATCGACAACCAGCTTTACAGACGATCTTTTTCCATGCCGCTGCTCAGATGCCTTCGCCCGTCCGAAGTAGACTATGCACTGCGCGAGGTACATGAAGGGATTTGCGGCAACCATCTCGGAAGCCGGTCCCTATGCCACAAAGTGCTGCGACAAGGCTACTATTGGCCGACCATGCAAAAAGACGCGGACGATCTAGTCCGAGCCTGCGACCCCTGCCAGAGGCATTCAAGCATCCAAAGGCTCCCTTCCGCCGAGCTAGTTTCTATATCCTCCGCTTGGCCCTTTCCAAATGGGGGATGGATATCCTCGGCCCATTCCCACTTGCCACGGGACAATGGAAATTCCTATTCGTCGCCATCGACTACTTCACCAAATGGGTCGAGGCGGAAGCAGTCGCACAAATTACCGAGGCACGGGCCAGAGACTTCGTTTGGAGGTCCATTATTTGCCAGTTCGGCCTCCCCCACACTATATATGCAGTTTGACAACTCCAAATTCCGCCAGTTCTGTGAGGAGCACGGAATCCGTCATCACCTTACTTCGGTCGGGCACCCACAAGCAATGGAACGGCCGAAGTGACCAACAGGACCCTCCTCCAGGGAATCAAAGCTCGCCTCTCTAGAGCCCAAGGCAGGTGGGCGGATGAGCTACATCATGTCTTATGGGCCTACCGCACCACCCCAAGAATCTCGACGGGCAAACCCCATTCCGAATGGCTTTTGGCACAAAAGCCATTATCCCCGTGGAAGTAGGCCTCCCATCATTGCGGGTGGAGAGTTACTCAGAGGAAGCTAGCAACGAACAGCTCCGCACCAACCTCGACTTAGTAGAAGAGGTCAGAGAGAGGGCTCGGATCAGAACGGCTGCTTATCAACAAAGGGTGGCCCGGTACCATGCCTCCAGGGTCAAGGGAAAAGCCTTCCTGCCTGGCGACCTTGTCCTCCAAAAGGCCTCTGTTTCCAAACCGCTGGAGCAAGGAAAGCTGGCGCCAAACTGGGAGGGCCCATACCAAGTAGCGGAGATTATTGGACCAGGAACATACAAGCTGCAGGATCTGGATGGGAAGTCCATTCCCCGAACGTGGAACTCGGACAACCTTCGTAAATATTATCAATAGGGTATGTCCTCTCTAATTCATCTTCATATGCCTCACCATGCATTCCCAGTTATCTATTTCTTCGCAACCTGCTGTGTGAATCGTTATGCACTGCATTACCATGAATTGCAAGAAGAAACAGATACTGCTTACCAATCCTCGGTACAACCGAGTTATCTGCTTGAACAGGATTCTCCGAACCTTGGCAGGGCCAAGTAAAATATTCTCCGAACCTCGGCTGGGCCGAGCAACAAATTCTCCGAACCTTGGCAGGGCCAAGTAAAATATTCTTTGAACCTCGGCTGGGCCGAGCAACAAATTCTCCGAACCTTGGCAGGGCCAAGTAAAATATTCTCCAACCTCGGCTGGGCCGAGCAACAAATTCTCCGAACCTTGGCAGGGCCAAGTAAAATATTCTCCGAACCTCGGCTGGGCCAAGCAACAAATTCTCCGAACCTTGGCAGGGCCAAGTAAAATATTCTCCGAACCTCGGCTGGGCCGAGCAACAAATTCTCCGAACCTTGGCAGGGCCAAGTAAAATATTCTCCGAACCTCGGCTGGGCCGAGCAACAAATTCTTCGAACCTTGGCAGGGCCAAGTAAAATATTCTTCGAACCTCAGCTGGGCCGAGCAACAAATTCTTCGAACCTTGGCAGGGCCAAGTAAAATATTCTCCGAACCTCGGCTGGGCCGAGCAACAAATTCTCCGAACCTTGGCAGGGCCAAGTAAAATATTCTTCGAACCTCAGCTGGGCCAAGCAACAAATTCTCCGAACCTTGGCAGGGCCAAGTAAAATATTCTCCGAACCTCGGCTAGGCCGAGCAACAAATTCTCCGAACCTTGACAGGGCCAAGTAAAATATTCTCCGAACCTCGACTGGGCCGAGCAACAAATTCTCCGAACCGTGGCAAGGCCAAGTAAAATACTCTCCGAACCTCGGTTGGGCCGAGCAACAAATTCTTCGAACCTTGACAGGACCAAGTAAAATATTCTCTGAACCTCGACTGGGCCGAGCAACAAATTCTCCGAACCTTGGCAGGGCCAAGTAAAATATTCTCCGAACCTCGGTTGGGCCGAGCAACAGGTTCCCTGAACCATGACGGAAAAAAGTACAGATTTCCTGAACTTCGGCCAAAGCCGACCCGCGATAATTCGAGCTCCGGTAAGAGCGAAGCACAAAAATACCTAGCTTCGAACCAAAGTAAGGAGCATGTTTCGCCGAATGACCTCTGAACCATCTCTTGCGAACCTCGATTAGTTCGGACAACGTGGGATCCTCCTCTAAGGACAAGCGGGATGCCTTTGTACCCCACAAACAACAATGACAGCAAACTCGGCACAAAAAAGATAGAGATTGAAAAAAAAACAGAACTCTCTTTATTGCAGATCAAGATCAGTTACAAATGCCTCACAGGTGTTACAAGAGCATTGAAATGCATAAAATAAAGGCAAATACAAAATTCGGACAACTGCTCCAAAGCAGACCTAGGCAACTGTGATGCTCCGGCGTCCGGATCGACAAATCAGACAAACCACGAAACGGCCAGCCCACCTGGACGGTTGGTAAAGCTGACCCTCCATGGCCCCGCCGAATGAAGAGATTCAGAAGGTGGCGCGGCCCGTGGATGCTGATTCTGAGGACTCGGACAATCCAGCCCGCTCCCCTAGGAGGGGGTGCTGGATCGCGGGCCGCCGCCCGACCGAGAGGATCGGGGACCATCGGACCTCGGTTGCTCCCATATTCTCCGTCCCGTGGCAAGGATTCCCCTCAGAGAAGGGATGGGAGTCTAGGCCAGCGAAAGAGGGAGAATCTGTGCATGCTACGGGGTGTCGATACACTTCCTACCGTAAGCCCCCCGTAACAGGCCACAAAGATCACACTGGAAGCGCATATGTGCGCTCTCCGTATGATCTCTGTGCCCTCCCTGTGCACTCTCCTTATGATCTCCGGGACTCATCCCCTAAGGGTGAGCCATTCTTCGGCGGCTCCCCCATCGCCCCAGCTATCCAGTGGCAGGGAGCCTATGAGAGGAAAGCTCGATCCTCCCACTCGCAACAGCAGAAAAATAAGCATGGTGGAAGCTCTAATGGAAAAGGAACTTTGGGGACAACTAAACATGACCCCTTTCTCCCTTTTTTTATAGGCAAAAACAAACCGGAAAAAGCTACCCAAGCTGTAAACCTCGAGATTCAAACATCTGGTCCATACCTCCACATGGCCCCTCAGGATAGGCGCGACGTCCCGTTGCGCGCCGAGCCCGCCATCCAAATCGTGACGCATGCGATGATCTCCTTTTGATCCCGGATCGCGATCATTAAATGGGGAGGATCGCCCACTGGCATTATGGGAACTGGCGAATTCAGAATATCGTCCTGGGAAAATAACGTTCTCCAATGGTAAACGGTTGCATGCGCGGCACGTCGAAATGACCTGCATGGGAAAAGAGCACCTTCCGGAAAGCTCCAGTGCAGCTTTATGTTCCCCATAACGCCGTACTTTCAGTTCGGGTGAAATAAAAACTGATTTGCCTGCAAAATAGCAGGACGTTGGCAGAATGGCAGAAAGCGGGAAGGCATGTTTTCCTCGTCGGCCCCAGCCGACCTATTCCTTGTCGGCCCCAGCCAACCTATTCTGCTCGTCGGCCCCAACCGACCTACTTTTCTTGTCGGCCCCAGCCGACCTATTTTCCTCGTCGGCCCCAGCCGACCTATTCCTTGTCGGCCCCAGCCGACCTATTCTGCTCGTCGGCCCCAGCCGACCTACTTTTCTTGTCGGCCCAGCCGACCTATTCCTTATCGGCCCCAGCCGACCTATTCTGCTCGTCGGCCCCAGCCGACCTATTTTTCTTGTCAGCCCCAGTCGACCTATTTTTCTGTCGGCCCCAGCCGACCTACTTTGCTTGTCGGCCCCTAGCCGACCTATTTTGCTTGTCGGCCCCAGCCGACCCACTTTTCTCGTCGGTCCCAGCCGACCTATCTTTCTTGTCGGCCTCAGCCGACCCACTTTGCTCATCGGTCCTCGCCGACCTACTTCGCCCATCGGCCCTAGCCAGTACGTTCCCTTCAATCCCGAAATAAGGATGACCTAAGAGCATCAGCAAGCCATAGGTCGCTCACGATTGAGGCGAGACTAAACGACAACAAGGTCACGCAAGAAAAGCACTTAAGTGGAAACAGGAAATTCTTTTGTTAAGAAACGTCAGACAGACTTCTGAAAGACAAAGTACAAGAATGGCTCCTAAGGGTCGGGAACTGCGTCAGCTCTAGAAGAGTCTTCGGTCACATCCACAGAAGCGTGACTAGATTCGCCCTTCTCCAATATCTTTGCCCCCTCGGCGGCAGTTCACGACCGCCCCTCAGAAGCTGCGGCTTCACTGGGACCAGGGACGGCGCCAGGATCGGCATCGGAGACGTCCACATATTCGTCTTCCTCCTCTTCTTCAGATTCATCATCATCAGGAGTTTCGGTATTCAGGAAAGAAAGATCTCATTCCGGGTGCTCACTGAATATCCTTTGTTTACATTCTTCCATCCCGAGTTGGAAGGCGTCAACGCCGATAGCGTCTTGCCTCCCCTTGAGTATGGCGAGCTGCATCTTGGCCTCAGCAGCCTGCTTCTCAGCCTCAGTCACTTGGGCCTGCAAGATGACATTTCGCTCCTCGAACTCGCTGGCCCGCGTCTCGAGTTCTGAGCTCTTATTGCGGTTGGACACGAGCTCACTCTAGAGAGCCCGAACCTCCAACTCTAACTTCGCCATCTGAAAAAGCCAAAGTCAATCGGCATCACAAAGACCAGTAGAAGAAACTAAAAGGGAAAAAATGAGAGTATACCTCCCCCTCTCGCCTGGCCAACCTTTTAGCTAGCTCTTCGGCCTCACTCCTGGCTCTTGTCCTATCAGCCCCGATCAGCTCGACCCTCTCCTGCAGAGTATTGATTTTCAACTGTCTGGCTTCGACCTCCCCCGGGCTTGCGATAACTCGTTGCTCACCCGAGCTATCGTCCCTTGGTGCCACTTAGCACCCTCCCTCAAGTGAGTAATTTTGCCATCGCGCCGCTTCAACTTCTCCTCCACTTCGCCAAGTATTCTCGTCAAGCACCTTCTTTCGTCGTCGGCTTCCCTTCTCAGCCGACCCAAACTTTCGCTGTGTTCCCACCGCATCGCCTCCACCTCCACGGAATGTTTTGACTCAATTCTAGCCAGCTCCAAGCATGCATCGTCATTCTTCGCCAGGAGTTCCTGCAACTCCTCCACTCTGCGCTTTTGCTTGGACTTATACTCCCTATGCCCGAACCTACGCGTCGAACTAGGGAGTGGAGGGCATGTATTGGGGGGTAAAATCATCATTGCATTAATATTCGTGCGAGGCGGCTAAGACCGACCTGTTCCCTTCCGGGCTTCCATAGCTCGGCTCTCCCGAGCTTCCGTAGCTCGGCCCTTCCGGGCTTCTATAGCTCGGCCCTTCCTGGCTTCCATAGCTTGGCTCTCCCGAGCTTCCGTAGCTCGGCCCTTCCGGGCTTCCATAGCTCGGCTCTTCCGGGCTTCTATAGCTCGGCTCTCCCGAGCTTCCATAGCTCGGCCCTCCCGGGCTTCCGTAGCTCGGCCCTTCCGGGCTTCCGTAGCTCGGCTCTCCCGGGCTTCCGTAGCTCGGCTCTCTCGAGCTTCCGTAGCTCGGTCCTTCCGGGCTTCCATAGCTCGGTTCTCCCGAGCTTCCGTAGCTCGGCCCTTCCGGGCTTCCATAGCTCGGCTCTCCCGAGCTTCCGTAGCTCGGCCCTCCCGAGCTTCCGTAGCTCGGTCCTTCCGGGCTTCCATAGCTCGGCTCTCCCGAGCTTCCGTAGCTCGGCCCTTCCGGGCTTCCATAGCTCGGCTCTCCCGAGCTTCTATAGCTCGGCTTCATCAAGCGATCCACAACCTAACACCTACCTCCGCAGAACCTGATGCGGGAGAGCCCAGGCTTACCAGAACGACATCCTAGACAAGGAATCATATCGAGACGTGGCCTAGAACCTATCATAACTGCCCCAGGTCTACTCAACCAGATCTCGAGACGTCAAGGAGCTCTCCCAGCCGTCAATCCCCTAACAAACAGGATGTGGATTCCAACGGCCCCACAACGGCCTGATTCTATGCGCCTCCATATCGTAACAACCTCTAAACCTTCCAGAAGACGCTCAAGATCCAGGTGACAGTCTATAAATATCAGACTCGCAGATTCCCTCAGGTACGCATCTTTGACACGAGCATCTTCCTGAGCACACACTAGTGCACCTGCTCCCACCCCCACTCTCCTGCCTTCGCCAGGCAGCTCGTCGGCGCTCTTGCCCTCTAGAGCTTCCGATTGGCCCCCCCGGAGAGGCCTCCCGGAGAGATCCACCTCTCCATTGTCTGGTTGATCGCCGATTTCTTCTCCACTGACTTGAGCGTCGGAGGGTCTTCCGTGGAGGGCCACCCCCAGCGCCTCCCGCGTGTGGACTTCTTATGCAGGTCTACCCCCCTCTTCCTGGAGATCGACCGCGCCCGAGTCGAAGGACGGATCCCGGCGACAACACTACTTATTTATTTGTCTCCCTACTTCTCCATTCTCATGCTATTGGAAATTTTTTCTTTTTTCTTTTCTTTTGTTTTCAGCCCCCTTGCGGTCTAAACTGTGTCAGTAGCCTAGAACATTTTGCATCGCTTGGATATATAAAGGTAATGCAACGCTTGTTTTCAGTCGTTTATAAAATTATGAAACTATTTTAAGCTTTTGACTTTTTAGCTATATATAACGGCATCTTTATCTTTAGATTTGGATTTAAAGACAAGGCTTCACCTAATTAAAGTTCAGGAACAATGTTTGGCATATATAAGATATTGGCCAGGTTCAAATATAGAAATTTATCATAGGTGAAAATGAGAACTTTTTATTATTTGAGCCTCACCAATATCTTTAGACATCTTCATGGTGCTAACTTTGATGATGTTGTCGATTTTATTTTACATCAGCTATATATTTATTATTTTAGAAATTCTCATAAGGAAAAATAAAAAAAAATTTATTATTCAAGTATCGAATCCCTCTGTATAAAGTGCTTGGTATTATTTTATCATCAATGCAACACAGTTTGTTGAATGAGCTTTCACCTTATTAAAGTTCACTAGGCAAGTATGGCTTTTGTTGGATATTGGTTAGTTCAAATATAAGAACTTCTCGTGAGAGAAAATGGTAAGTTTTGCTACTTGAGCCTCACCAGTGTCCTTAGACTTTATTTGGATCTTTGAAGGGGAATAAAAGAAAGAGTAAAAGAAAGGAAATGGATAGAAGGGTAAGGAAGGGGAAGAAAGGATTATTCTTTTTGTTTTGTTTGAAAAAAATGAAAGAAAAAATAAAGGTAATATCAATTATCTTGTTTGGTTAGAAGAAAAAAAAAAATAAGGAAAAGAATTTCGTGACGATTATATCCCTTCAAAAAATAAATGAATGGTAGGAATGTGAGTACAAAGATTAAGAAATGAAGATATTTTGGTTTTTCAAAAAAAAAAAGTAATTTAAATATTTTTTCCTCCGAAGATTATCCTTGATTTTGAAGTTAATAAATTTACCTTCGTTGATGAAGAAATAAGGGGAACTAGTTATTCTCATTCTCTTCCCTCTCTTTCTTTCACCTTCCTCTCAATCAAAGTAATTTATGGCCTTTTCTCTTCTTTTTCTTTCCCTTCCCTCCATTCCAAAGAGTCCCTTAGAGAATCTGATTGATAATATATGTTATTAGTAGTCTGTATTAACCAAATTTAACCTTGTATGGATATTTGCCTGGCTTAATGATAAAAATTTCTCCAGAATGGAAGCTGGCAGATGAGAACACTATATTGGTTCACGCCAAAATCCTCTGTTCTTCACTACCTTGTTTGGCCTAATTCAAATATTGGTTTAGCTCAATGATAATGGTGCAAAAGGTCTTAACAAAAATGCAGCCATTACCGTGTTATTCAGATACTAGTTTGGTTCAATGATAGAAACAACTTCCTATGACTGCATAGCCGAGAACTTCTCTACTTCTCTATCATAGACATACACTTCTATCATAGACAGGTGAAATTGAGCAAACGACAATAGGAAAGCGCAACAATTACCATAGCAGAATTTATGAAAACAAAATTCTGAATAAAAACCAAAGCTTCTTGAGGCCATCTGCATGCAGTTATAATTTAGCTTTTTGGTGAGACTAGGTGTTTTTTTATTTTTTTAATTAAATCCAACAACATGCGGAACCAATTTTAGAAGTACAATTTTTCTGGGTCATGCAAAATTAATTTTCATACCGGTCTCAAGCTTAGCCCACTGAAAACCAGATAAGTTAGAACTTTCAGTCCTGCTCTAGATATCACATAGAGAAATAATTACAGCATTGAAAAATAAAATTTCCTGCTGATTTAGGATATAGCCTCTAGGCAGAATAATGAACATTCTTGAACGTTGCCCCTTAAAGAATGAATACAACTTTCGTTATATGCTATGTTCTTAGTTGCATAAAACATTCTAGGAAGGAGGGTTTGTTCAAGCTTCCAGGAAGGTTGCCCTTCCTACTGGATTATGTCAGGACCATCTCCTCTCATTATATTTGTTAGCACCGATATACAATACATGAAAATCACAAGAATCCTCCAGAAATCTTTCCTGACCAAGCAACCACGTTACAATTTTCCAGCGCTCTTTGCCAATCTTCTTTGACCATAATCCCTCCCTCAATGCTGAGGCTAATTATCAAAGTTGTCTTGTTCAGTATCATAATACTTGACAGAATAAACCAATCATTCTGCTGTCACTGTTATAGATCTTCTTTGATGTTTATAATGTTTTCCAATTAATTTTTTTTTTAGAAGATGTTTCATCCAAGATTCAAAATCCAAGTTGTATTTAGTTTTCTAAGCAATGAAATGTGAAATTTGGATCTAATATTAAGGATAATACAAAAACTGAAATTAACATTATTTGCATGTGTCACCTGATCAAATTAAAAGTGGATGCAATTGGGGGGTTGACAATCTTCAGTTGCCTGGTCTTCAGAACCCCAGGTCTGTACTTAGGTGTTCTAGAACATTTTTTCAACTTAGGTTCTGCTTCCCTCAAACCTTTGTTTTCATATAATCTGAATATGAATCAATCTATTCCTCCTTTTACCTTTTCTACTTTCTACTTTAATTTGGCTGAAACATAGAAACGCATAAATAAACCTGGATGCTGATGATTAACTTTATCCATGAAGGTTGTTTTTTAACACCTGTATGCTAGCATATTACTTCTTGACAACTGAACTCATCCCACCTATATGATTATGAATTCCACCTTAAAAAGGAATAGATGTCAGAGATCGTTGTCAAAAGAAAAGATGGTTGCTGGCTTCTCATTCTTAAGGCATGAGTCGGGCTACAAGTCTTAAATATGCTATCATAGCCCATCCTGCAGAACAAATATCCATGGAACACACTAAGTTACTAACTGATGTTGACTTTTCAAGTTGATAAATATGTGTCTGTGGCTGAATCAAGTAGCACTCTAATATAAACAACTTCAGGATGCAAATTTAGCACTCTAATATAATTTGTGACTCCTTGATATCTTGTCAAGCTAATAATATGAAAACAACAAGCCATCAGAAATCATCATAACCCTCAAATATCTTCTCAAAGTTCTCATGCACATTTCCTCAATCTAGAATACGATGTCAAATTTTTGGAGTCTATAACAGTATTTTCATGAACCATGATAATATGTCGTGATAAAACAATTTGGTTCTCAAATTTATGTTTCATATATAATGCCTCACTGGGGCACCATTTACTCTCCAAGGAATCCAAATCGAAGACCCAGTATCGTACATCAATGAACTAATACTTTTTTAATCCTGATAATTGTTAATCATCTAATTTCTGACATTCATCATGCAAATGCAAAAAGCTTGCTTGCCTATGCAAATGCTAAGTATTAAAAGCATAAAATGTATGATAGGCAGACAAGTATTTAACCCATCCTTATCCAATGGGGTTAGGACTTTCAACTAAAGATAATTATAATCAACTCAACCTAAAGGTAACATATCCATGATAGATAAATTAACAACCACAAAACATCGTTTCAGCTTTCATCTCAGGAAATATATAAATAGCTAAGCAAGTTTTGGCTTTCGTGCCTTTGAAATATTTAAGTATAAAAACTCATTTGTCATCAATGTATCTTTCTTTTTCTTTATTTTCCTTATGCTTACCACTCACCCTTGCGCCATCTTCAAAAAGGGACTCATAATTCTTTTTAATGTATATTATGTAATTGTAATAAATAAATAATCTTTGTTTAACAAAATTAGTACATTGCTCCTCCTTGCCATGTCTAATATAGGAACATCGACTCAACACAAAGATTACATGAATTGAAAATTCATGCTAGATAGTGTACCAAGTGCAGGAAGTAAGAAAACAATGAAAGATCCAAACTATTACCCTCACATAAAGTCGAAAAGAGAGGCAACACTCGCAAAAACCATCATTTCAATTCACTGGTCAGGCATACGCTATCACCATCATGAGAAACATGTGGATTGATATCTTCTTCCATTCTCAACTGGGAATGGAGTGCACTTCATTACATTTGATGGCTTACCCTGAGGCAGCAGAGGAAAGGAGCCGATGTCCCCCACCAATTATTCCGACCAGACAGAAACCTCAAAAAAAGAGTAGCCATAAGAAAATTCTATTCATTCTCCTCCTATATTGCTGCCTTCCTCCAAATTCTCCAACCCTTCATCTCCTCAATAAATAATATTTAATGCATAAACAAATTAGGACAAATTCACTGGTCTTAGTGGTCTAATGATATTATATCTAGGAAAAGGGAGTTGCACTTGAAGAGTTCAGGTTGTATTTGCAACAAGACCATAAATATATCAGGTACTTTAAAGAAAATACCATGCATATAGGCAGAGATTAAATGGTTGGATAAAAGTGGTAGTGCCAGCTCATTCCTCATATATTTCAACAATTCTCAATTACAGACGACATTGATTACCCATATGTACTTCTCAACTAGATAAGGAAAAAGATTTTTGAGCATTCACTAAACTATTTCAGAATTCTAAGAATGCAGTGACCATCCTAAAACATTTGCAACTATTATAGGAATGCAAAACTTTCCTTAAAGGGGCATTTGGTAACTCAAATAGGTTCATCACGGTGATCTTAGATCATTGGCGGTCCTTATTCCAGGATGATATAATCCTTTATTGTTTTAAGATGACTGCATTTGATATATTATATCCTAATGATTAAAGATTCCTGAATATCCATAATTAACCTGTTTGGTATGTCAAAGGAAGTCAAGATCACTGACCATTTAATACCAAAACTATTGTTGATACATTTTGCAAATAGCATGATACTTTATTTTCATTTCATATTATATACTATAATATTTAAATTAAATTAGAATATTATTTTATTATAATATGAAATAGTATAATACTATAATATAATATTATAATATGATCTCATTATATTATATTATATTAATATGAAAATAATGCTAAGCATTTTTTTAGATGAGGAGCATTGGTCCCTAAATTTGAACCTAAATATGCCAAGGTGATCTTAGATACCTATCTCTAAGGACAGGGATGAGATAACTAGGTTGGATGATGATTCTAGAGGTGAAGATAATTTATAATAACCATCATGTAGGATCACCGGTATGCAAACAAGTGTGATAACCCCAACACCTCCACCCAAATAAATTGATTTAATACAAAATGCCACCTTTTTTTCCTTCTGCTTGGTTTCAGCTAGGTTATGGAATGGAAATAGTTAAGGGGACAAAACCCTCGACTCTTCTCAGCTACACAACAAACTTTCGCAAACATACTCATGATTTTACTTTATATCATTGGTAGACAAAGTCAGTAATCATTGTTTTATTTCCAACTTTTATCTATTGATTGGTTGACACTCAATTTAAACAACGCCATGAAATAAAAAATATGCAGTTTCAGAAGCTGAGGTTACAGTGATGAAAGAAGAAAACTTGAAAAAAACGGCCTAACTAGGAAAGCAGATTGGCAGTAAAAAAGAAACTTACATGGATGAAGGCATTGTTCCACACCACCAAAAATGCCCACCATCTGCTCAACACCATTTATGCTTTCAAAGGAAGAATCTATTGAACTAACAGCACTCAATGAAGGTTTAAGTAGGTCCACGACTGAGCCTCAACAAGCTTAGGATTATCACCAATCCAGATGCAGCAACAGCTATGTAGCGCATTCTCAGTTCAGACAAATTAAATAGCTAAACAAAGCACCAGCAAGGCTAGAAAGATGTGAGAACACATTTAGGCAGCTGACCAATGAATTGGCATTTCTTTACCTATACCCAAAGGTAGAATGATCTAAAAATATTCATTAATTTCATATAACAAAAAGGAGAAAATGGAAATATAACTGAACTGAAAGCTTCTTCAAGAATCTTCAGTTTGAATATCCAAAATAAATTTCAGCAAACTGAAGAGATGGAATATTGCTTTAACTCATGCATCAGGATAGTTTCCTGGAATGGTAGTTAATTTTATTTCAAAATACATTACGCAAACATCAGAATACAAGCTTAAAACTATCAAGCTTTCAGTGATTCTCCTGCTTTAACAAGCTCCTCGAGTTTCTTGTTAATTTGAGCCTCTGTTAAACCATCCAAACGAACATACCTCTCCACTCCAAAGTCTGGCCACAGAAACAAAAGCACACAATCAGATGGGTTAAGAAGATCAAGGCAGTAACATGTTGATGTTCCACTAGTAGCTAGACAAGAGAAGTAAAGTTGCAAATATATTGGCATCATAAGAGATAGGATAATTCTCTTTTACATCGTAAGTGCCAAAAAAAAAGAGACATTTATCAAGTAACAACAGATAAAGATTCACGAATTCAACAAGTTTCATTCTTTCAGAGTATTAAATTCTCCACACCCAGACAGAGTACCAAGGTGCATATACCTCATGTTAATAAGGAAGACCTAACTTGTCCATAATAAAGCATTGTTTTGCTTAACAATTGGATGCAGTTAAACATGATGCTTAGCAATGAGAATAACAGCAATTACTTATAGCAAATGAAGCACCGTCGGTTCAAATGAAGCATGTCAGTTCAGCCAGATTAGTTTACTCAACACAGAGATAGAATAAGGGTAAGCAGGTACTTGCACTTGGATCATAAAAATAAGCAGGACATTACAAAATTGTATGGCAAAAAAGGAAAATACAAGCACCCCAAAAATTCAATACAACAAAGATGAAGTAAAATAAAGATGGAAAATTAAATTAACATGGAGAAAATAAAGTTTTATCTATCCATATTTCCCCTGTTCATAAACAATGCAGCCTTGCTCCAAATTTTATTATTGAAGATACTACATATAAAGAGGATGTCAGTTAGTGTAGTTGGTAAAGCCTTTGGAGGGTTGGTCCTAGATACCTCGGTTTGAGTCCCGCCCTCACCCTGATTTCAGCATGGATTCCTCCTATCATAGTTCTAAAAAAATACAGATAAGATCTTCTAGCCATATATGTCAGCATGAGATCTCTTTCTCATACATATCTATTTAAATCACATTCCTGCACTATATGTAAGACAAAAGAAAAATCTCGGGCTCATCCTTCAATTTTAAAAACAAATCTAGCGTCATTCCTGTTACATTCGAACAATCCATATGGGACTAAAAACAATGTTTTTGAGCACACTGGCTGTATATTTTATTCTAAATATCAGTGGTGATACAAAATAAGAATACAATCCCGTATCATCAAATTTATCACCAAGTAACCCTTTTGCTTCAATAGTAGCCAATGTCTTGAAAACTACTTTTTTAGAAAAAAAAAGGAAGTAAAATATTGAGCTCATCTACTAATTTTCAAATTTAGAGTTCATCCCGGTTATATTCAAACAACCCATATAGAATAAAAGTGTTAAGACATGCAGGACATTGACTCGATTTTATTCTAGATGTCACTGCCAAAGAAAAAATTAACATATGATCTCATATCACTATGTTTATCACAAGTAAACCTATAGAGCTTCAGAAGTAGCCGAAGATCTCTCAGGAAATTCTTTTTCAAGGAGGGAAAAAAAGATGCGCAAAGAAGGATCACCATATCTCGCCCACAGCTGAGGCTCAACTCCGCCGCATTCGCGGATCAAGATGGGAAGCTTGGGATTCAGGGTCTTCAGATCTTTGTAATTCCTATGCACAAATTCCCTGCAAAACAGCATATATAGATAAAGAAACCAATCAACAACGACATAAAGAAATTAGAAGAGAAAAACCCTAACGACTTTTTTCATCGCGACAACGATATCTTTTTGCTGGAGAGAACGAACAACAAAATACCGGGTTTGGGTGCTGGCAGGCGAAGTCTGGCAGTAGAGGAAGCGGAGCTCCTTCAGATTTCGAGAGAGATGTCCCCTCCATGCCATTTTTCCTCTCCTCTCTGCAATCCGATCTCTTGATTTGGCCCGTCGAGGACGAGGTTGAACTGAAGTCGCGTAAGAGGTTAGATGATGGCCGGTTCTTGACATATCTGGCCTGGCCTCGGCTTGGCCTGGTTTGAGGTCGGACCGGGCTTCTCCATATGATGGCCGGTTCTTTCATGCGTGCGCCTTTCTTTCTCCATAAATCCCATAGAGGATTGATGGTTCCAATCCTTCTTCCCCCACGAGATATTTATTTATTATTGATATAATTTTTATTTTTCCTTAATAAAATATTTAGTTTCATAGTAGCTTAAATATAATAAATACTGATGTAATAAATATTTAATAAATACAAAAAAAATAAAATTAATAAATATGTGTTGGGGGGTAAAATCGTCATTGCATTAATATCCGTGCGAGGCGGCTAAGGCTGACCTCCTCCGGGCTTCCGTAGCTCGGCCTCCTCCGGGCTTCCGTAGCTCGGCCTCCTCCGGGCTTCCCTAGCTCGGCCTCCTCCGGGCTTCCGTAGCTCGGTCTCCTCCGGCTTCCGTAGCTCGGCCTCTTCCGGGCTTCCCTAGCTCGGCCTCCTCCGGGCTTCCGTAGCTCGGCCTCCTCCGGGCTTTCGTAGCTCGCTTATACCCAGTGATCCACGCCCCGACGTCTACCTCCGCGGAACCTGACGCGGGAGAGCTTAAGCTTACCCGAGCAGCTCCTTAGGCAAGGAATCATATCGAGATGTGGCCTAAGACCTATTGAAACCGCCCCAGGTCTACTCACCCAGATCCCAAGACATCGAAGAGCTCTCCCAGCCGTCGATCCCTTAACAGACAAGGCGTGGATTCTAACGGCCCCACAACGGCCTGATTCTGTCTACCCCCGTATCGTAACAACCTCAGAACCTTCCAGAAGATGCTCAAGTCCCCAGGTGACAGTCTATAAGTATCAGATTAACAGATTCCCTCAGGTACGCACGCGACTCTGTACGCACACCTCCACTCTCACTCTCCTGCCCTCGCCGGGAGCTCATCGGCACTCCTGCCCCTTTTTGGAGCCTCCGATTGGCCATCCCCGGAGAGGTCTCCCGGAGAGATCCACCTCCTCATTATCTGGTTGATCGTCGATCCCTTCCCCACTGACTTGAGCATCGGAGGGTCTTCCGCGGAGGACCACCCCCAGCGTCCCTCCGCGTGTGGACTTCTTTTGCAGGTCCGCCGCACCCCCTCTTCCCGGAGATCGACCGCGCCCGAGTCGGAGGACGGATTTCGGCGGCAACAGATTGGCGCTAGAGGAAGGGTCTCAAGTCCCGTTAAAACTTGAAGAAAGGAGACAAGGATCTTAATCCGGAGAAGAATCTCTCTGATGGCCAACCGCAAGAGAGCAACCTCTGTTGCCCAAGATCAGATCGCCTCCCAGAGGTCTGATCCGACTGGCGCCACAGCGCCACAGCCCCCACCTGTCGAGACTCCGTCGCCTGCCATTCCGGTGACCCAGGACCAGTTTGCTACGCTGGTCCAGCAAGTCTAGGCTCTTACTCACCTGGTACAGGAGCGCCTTACGGCTCCTCCCGCTTCGCATCCCCAGAAAGAAGCGGCGACTTCTTCTTCGCCGGCAACCTCCTCCTCTGATCCGCATGAATCAGCGGATCCCCCGCATCGCCCCAAGGGGGACAAACCGGTCCCTCGAACCGGTTACGACAGAGATCCTCCCAGATCTCGGCGAGCCCGCTCCCTCTCTCCGGCGACGTCTCGCCATGATTCGATGTCGTCCTTGCGATTCTCGCGCCCAGCCCCTCCTCTGGCCGGTGAGGAGGAGATCCGCCGTCAGATCCAAGAAATGCGTCAGGAGCTGGACGCCGCCAAGCAGATCCATCTGCCCCAGCCCAAAGCAGAGCAGGGCGTCCCTTTCTCCAAGGGAATCATGGAGGAAGTGATTCCCTCCCACGTTAAGCTGCCAACCGTCGAGCCTTATCACGGCTCCACTGATCCGGACGACCATCTCAGCAGCTTCCGGTCAATAATGATGTTCCACGGAGCATCCGATGCGATCCTCTGCCGTGCCTTCCCATCCACCCTCAGAGGATCCGCCCGAACCTGGTTCAACGCCTTGAAACCGGGTTCCATTGATTCATTCGACGAGCTGAGCCACCTTTTTATCGGCCAGTTCGTCAGCAGCCGCGCCACCGACGGAGATCCGACTCCCTCTCCGAAGTCAAGCAGAGAGAGGGGGAGTCCTTGAGAAATTATCTTGGCCATTTCAACAAGGCCATGTTGGAGGTGGACCACCTTAATCATGAGGTGGCTATGTCCGCCCTAGCGGGGGGGGTTTCCAAGGAGAGCGACTTCTATCTGGCGATGGAGGTCAGTTACCCCCCATGTTTGTCTGACATGATGGCCCTTGCGGACAAGTACGCCAGGGTCGAGGAGTCGCGGAGAGTGACCCGCGCAGAGCAAGCAAGAAAGAAGCAGGAGCCCAAAGCTCCCGACAGACACCGCCCTGTCCGTCGGCCAAGTCCGCCCCGCCGTCCAAGAGTCCCTCCACTGCCGCCAAGGAATCGCTCCCGAAGTCCTCCCAGGCGATTCGATCGCTATACTCCGCTGACTATGCCCCGAGCACAGATCCTCATGGAGATTGAGCGCCAACTCCCCCGGCCAGTACCTCTCCGAGGAACCCGACCCGAAGAGACCCCGCCAAGTACTGCCGCTACCATAGGGAGCATGGTCATGACACCGAAGAATGCTGGCAGCTGAAGAACGAGATCGAGAGACTGATTCGACGGGGACGGTTGGACCAGTTCAGAAGAGCACCCGAGCCACAACAACAAGGAGGTGACCGCCAGCCCGAGCTCCCACAGCTCCCTCCTCCACCAAATCCGCCTGTGGTTGGCCGTATCAACATGATTGAGGAGGCCGGCGGATCGAGCTCCAGGGGCGACGGTGGTGCACCAGTGCCGAAGAAGGCGCGCACAGGCGAGCTTTCCTTTTCTGATGATGATCTTCTTGGGATACAGCTTCTCCACGATGACGCACTTGTTGTATCCCTTAACTTGAACAACTATGATGTAAGCCGGATCCTCGTCGATAGTGGAAGTTCGGTAAACGTTTTGTACCTCGGTGTGTTTGCCAGGATGAAATTGCTCATGGAAAATCTTCGAGCCGTGGATTCCACCCTGATGGGATTCACTGGCGACATCATCGTCCCAGAAGGAATCGTCACCCTGACGGTCCGTGCGGGAACCTGGCCCCTTGTAGCCATTGTTCAGACGGATTTCTTGGTGACCGACCTTAGGTCCCCATATAACGCCATATTCGGCAGGCCGGGTCTAATGTCCCTCAAGGCGGTAGTCTCCATCCCGCATCTATCCATGAAGTTTCCTACCGAGCAAGGAGTTGGCGTGGTTCGGGGAAATCAGGCCATGGCTCGGCAGTGTTTCGTCACGAGCCTTCAGTCCAGAATGCCCGAAGTCGACGGGCTAGACGCTCGTAAGGATTTCGCCGAACAGCGAGGAGAACCGGCGGAAGAGCTGGAAGAAGTACCGCTAGACGAAGCTCGGCCCGACCGAACCATAAGGATCGGGTCGCTACTCGAAGGAGAGCCTCGTCGCGAGCTGATCAGATTCCTCCAAAGCAATGCGGACATCTTCGCCTGGACCGCCTCTGACATGCCAGGGATTGACCCAGAGATCCTCGTCCATCGCCTCAATGTGGACGAGAGGCACAGGCCCGTTAAGCAGAGGAAGAGAAGCTTCGCCCCAGAGCGGCAAAAAGCCATTGAAGAGGAGGTCGACAAACTCATCAAAGCCAATTTTGTTCGAGAGGTAAATTATCCAAGTTGGTTGTCGAATGTCGTCATGGTGAAGAAGTCGAATGGCAAATGGAGGATCTGCATCGACTTCACCGACCTCAACAAGGCATGCCCAAAGGATAGCTTCCCCCTCCCTCGGATCGACCAGCTCGTGGACGCCACCTCGGGCCACCAAATGCTGTCATTCATGGATGCCTATTCGGGCTACAATCAGATCCGGATGGCCCCCGAAGATGAAGAAAAGACCGCCTTCATAACCGACCGAGGTACCTACTGTTACCGAGTTATGCCTTTCGGTCTTAAAAATGCAGGAGCGACCTACCAACGGCTGGTCAACAAGGTGTTCAAGGAGCAAATCGGCCAGAACATGGAGGTGTACGTAGATGATATGCTGGTCAAAGCAAGGAAGCGCTGCGGCATGTTGAGGACCTCGCGGAGAGCTTTGCCACACTGCGCAAGTATGGGATGAGGCTCAACCCAACCAAGTGTGCTTTCGGCGTCAATTCCGGGAAGTTCCTCGGCTTCATGGTCTCCCAGCGGGGTATTGAGGCTAACCCTCAGAAGATCCAAGCTCTCCAACGAATGGCGCCCCAGCGTCTATTAAGGAGGTCCAGCGCTTAACCGGGAGGATAGCGGCCCTTAACCGCTTCGTGGCTCGGTCAGCCGAGAGATGCCTCCCCTTCTTCAAAACTCTCCGATCGGCCAAAAATTTCCAATGGACTCCTGAGTGCCAGAAATCATTTCAAGATCTCAAGAAGTACCTCGGCTCGCCTCCACTTCTCAGTAGTCCGATCCCGGGAGAGACTTTATTTCTGTACCTGGCCATCTCGGAGGGCGCAGTTTGCTCAGTGCTAGTCAAGAAGAAAGCAAAGTCCAGAGGCCGATCTACTATGTGAGTAGGCTGCTCCGCGATGCGGAGACGAGGTACACCAGGATCGAGAAGATAGTGCTGGCTTTGATCACCTCGGTCCGAAAGCTACGGCCTTATTTTCAAGCACATTCAGTGACGGTCCTCACCGATCAACCCATCAAGGCGGTGGTCCACCGTCCAGAAACATCGGGGAGGATGACCAAATGGGCCGTCGAACTAAGCGAGCATGACATACATTTTCAACCTCGCCCGGCCATCAAAGCCCAAGTGCTGGCCGATTTCCTCCTCGAGTGTACCATCCCAGAAGACGGCTCTACCCCAGAAAATCCCGAAGGACCAAAGCCTGAGGCTCGGTGGCTCCTTCACGTCGATGGGTCGTCCAACGCCCATCACTCCGGTGCGGGTCTAGTCCTCACCAGCCCAGAGGGAATGATCTTCGAATACGGCGTCCGATTCTCCTTCCCGGCTTCCAACAACGAAGCCGAGTACGAGGCCCTGTTAGCTGGTCTCCGGATCGCCCGCAACCTGAAGGTGGAAAAGCTTAACGCCTTCACCGACTCTCAGCTGGTGGCCGGCCATGTGCGGGGAAATTTGAAGCCCGAGAGCCCAACATGATCCGATATCTCCAAGAGGTGCGCGACCTACTTCCCCATTTTGCCGAGTTTGAAATTGTTCAAATTCCTAGATCGGAAAACGCCCGTGCCGACCTACTCTCCCGATTGGCAACCGCGGAGACGATGGATGCTGAACAAAAATTCCATCTGGAGACTCTGGAAAAGCCAAGCATCATGGAAGCCGATCGGGTGATGCAAATCGAGGCGAGCCATCCTGGTTCGACCCTATCTCAACTATCTCAAAGAAGGGTCGCTCCCATCCGACCGAAGAGAGGCCAGGAAATTGAAGCTGCAGGCGACCCACTATGTACTGATTGACAACCAGCTTTACAAGCGGTCTTTTTCTATGCCGCTGCTCAGATGCCTCCGCCCATCCGAGGCAAACTATGCTCTACGAGAGGTACATGAAGGGATTTGCGGCAACCATCTGGGAGGCCGATCCCTATGCCACAAGGTGCTACGGCAAGGCTATTACTGGCCGACCATGCAGAAAGACGCGGACGACCTAGTCCGAGCCTGTGACGCCTGCCAGAGACATTCAAGCATCCAGAGGCTCCCTTCCGCCGAGCTAGTCTCTATATCCTCGCCTGGCCCTTTGCCAAGTGGGGGATGGACATCCTCGGCCCATTCCCGCTTGCGATGGGGCAGCGGAAATTCTTATTCGTCGCCATTGACTACTTCACCAAGTGGGTTGAAGCGGAAGCCGTTGCGCAAATCACCGAAGCACGGGCCAGAGACTTTGTATGGAGGTCCATTGTCTGCCGGTTCGGCCTCCCCCACACCATAATCACCGATAACGGTAAGCAGTTCGACAATTCCAAGTTCGCCAATTCTGCGAAGAACATGGAATCTGTCACCACCTCACTTCGGTCGGGCACCCACAAGCCAACGGAGCGGCCGAGGTGACCAACAGGACTCTTCTCCAAGGAATCAAAGCTCGCCTCTCTAGAGCCCAAGGCAGGTGGGCGGATGAGCTACACCATGTCTTATGGGCCTATCGTACCACCCCGAGGATTCCGACGGGCGAGACTCCATTTCGAATGGCTTTTGGTACGGAGGCCGTCATCCCTGTGGAAATAGGCCTCCCATCTTTGCGGGTGGAGAGTTATTCAGAGGAAGCCAGCAACGAGCAACTCCGCACCAACCTCGACTTGGTGGAGGAAGTCAGAGAGAAACCCCGAATCAGAACGGCCGCCTATCAACAGAGAGTGGCTCGGTACCATGCCTCCAGGGTCAAGGGGAAAACCTTCCTACCCGGCGACCTCGTCCTCCGAAAAGCTTCTGTATCCAAACCACTGGAGCAAGGAAAGCTGGCACCGAACTGGGAGGGTCCGTACCAAGTCACGGAGATCATTGGACCAGGAGCCTACAAGCTGCAGGATCTTGATGGGAAATCCATCCCCGAACGTGGAACTCGGACAACCTCCGCAGATACTATCAATAGGGTACGTCCCGCATGCCTCGCCAGTTATCTATTTTCCCGCAGCTTACTGTATGAATCGATTATGCACCATATTGCCGTAAATCATAAAAGGAAATAAATGCTGCTTACCAATCCTCGGTACAACCGAGTTAACTGCCTGGACAGGAAATCTCCGAACCTTGGCAGGGCCAAGTAAAACAAATCTCCGAACCTTGGCAGGGCCAAGTAAAACAAAGTCTCCGAACCTTGGCAGGGCCAAGTAAAACAAAGTCTCCGAACCTTGGCAGGGCCAAGTAAAACAAAGTCTCCGAACCTCGGCAGGGCCGAGCAACAAGTCTCCGAACCTTGGCAGGGCCAAGTAAAACAAAGTCTCCGAACTTCGGCAGGGCCGAGCAACAAATCTCCAAACCTTGGCAGGGCCAAGTAAAACAAAGTCTCCGAACCTCGGCAGGGCCGAGCAACAAATCTCCGAACCTTGGCCGGGCCAAGTAAAACAAAGTCTCTGAACCTCGGCAGGGCCGAGCAACAAATCTCCGAACCTTGGCAGGGCCAAGTAAAACAAAGTCTCCGAACCTTGGCAGGGCCAAGTAAAACAAAGTCTCCGAACCTCGGCTGGGCCGAGCAACAAATCTCCGAACCTTGGCAGGGCCAAGTAAAACAAAGTCTCCGAACCTCGGCAGGGCCGAGCAACAAATCTCCGAACCTTGGCAGGGCCAAGTAAAACAAAGTCTCCGAACCTTGGCAGGGCCAAGTAAAACAAAGTCTCCGAACCTCGGCAGGGCCGAGCAACAAATCTCCGAACCTTGGCCGGGCCAAGTAAAACAAAGTCTCCGAACCTCGGCTAGGCCGAGCAACAAATCTCCGAACCTTGGCAGGGCCAAGTAAAACAAAGTCTCCGAACCTCGGCAGGGCCGAGCAACAAATCTCCGAACCTTGGCAGGGCCAAGTAAAACAAAGTCTCCGAACCTTGGCAGGGCCAAGTAAAACAAAATCTTCGAACCTCGGCAGGGCCGAGCAACAAATCTCCGAACCTTGGCCAGGCCAAGTAAAACAAAGTCTCCGAACCTCGGTAGGGCCGAGCAACAAATCTCCGAACCTTGGCCGGGCCAAGTAAAACAAAGTCTCCGAACCTTGGCAGGGCCAAGTAAAACAAAGTCTCCGAACCTTGGCAGGGCCAAGTAAAACAAGTCTTCGAACCTGGCAGGGCCAAGTAAAACAAAGTCTCCGAACCTTGGCAGGGCCAAGTAAAACAAAGTCTCCGAACCTCGGCAGGGCCGAGCAACAATCTCCGAACCTTGGCAGGGCCAAGTAAAACAAAGTCTCCGAACCTCGGCAGGGCCGAGCAACAAATCTCCGAACCTTGGCAGGGCCAAGTAAAACAAAGTCTCCGAACCTCGACAGGGCCGAGCAAAATCTCCGAACCTTGGCAGGGCCAAGTAAAACAAAGTCTCCGAACCTCGGCAGGGCCGAGCAACAAATCTCCGAACCTTGGCAGGGCCAAGTAAAACAAAGTCTCCGAACCTTGGCAGGGCCAAGTAAAACAAAGTCTCCGAACCTCGGCAGGGCCGAGCAACAAATCTCCGAACCTTGGCCGGGCCAAGTAAAACAAAGTCTCCGAACCTCGGCAGGGCCGAGCAACAAATCTCCGAACCTTGGCAGGGCCAAGTAAAACAAAGTCTCCGAACCTCGGCAGGGCCGAGCAACAAATCTCCGAACCTTGGCAGGGCCAAGTAAAACAAAGTCTCCGAACCTTGGCAGGGCCAAGTAAAACAAAGTCTCCGAACCTCGGCAGGGCCGAGCAACAAATCTCCGAACCTTGGCAGGGCCAAGTAAAACAAGTCTCCGAACCTCGGCAGGGCCGAGCAACAAATCTCCGAACCTTGGCAGGGCCAAGTAAAACAAAGTCTCCGAACCTCGGCAGGGCCGAGCAACAAATCTCCGAACCTTGGCAGGGCCAAGTAAAACAAAGTCTCCGAACCTTGGCAAGGCCAAGTAAAACAAAGTCTCCGAACCTCGGCAGGGCCGAGCAACAAATCTCCGAACCTTGGCAGGGCCAAGTAAAACAAATCTCCGAACCTTGGCAGGGCCAAGTAAAACAAAGTCTCCGAACCTTGGCAGGGCCAAATAAAACAAAGTCTCCGAACCTTGGCAGGGCCAAGTAAAACAAAGTCTCCGAACCTCGGTTGGGCCGAGCAACAAATCTCTGAACCTTGGCAGGGCCAAGTAAAACAAAGTCTCCGAACCTCGGCAGGGCCGAGCAACAAATCTCCGAACCTTGGCAGGGCCAAGTAAAACAAAGTCTCCGAACCTTGGCAGGGCCAAGTAAAACAAAGTCTCCGAACCTCGGCAGGGCCAAGCAACAATCTCCAAACCTTGGCCGGGCCAAGTAAAACAAAGTCTCCGAACCTCGGCTGGGCCGAGCAACAAATCTCCGAACCTTGGCAGGGCCAAGTAAAACAAAGTCTCCGAACCTCGGCAGGGCCGAGCAACAAATCTCCGAACCTTGGCAGGGCCAAGTAAAACAAAGTCTCCGAACCTTGGCAGGGCCAAGTAAAATAAAATCTCCGAACCTCGGCAGGGCCGAGCAACAAATCTCCGAACCTTGGCCAGGCCAAGTAAAACAAAGTCTCCGAACCTCGGCATGGCCGAGCAACAAATCTCCGAACCTTGGCCGGGCCAAGTAAAACAAAGTCTCCGAACCTCGGCAGGGCCGAGCAACAAATCTCCAAACCTTGGCAGGGCCAAGTAAAACAAAGTCCCCGAACCTTGGCGGGGCCAAGTAAAATGTTTCACCGAGCCATGACAAGGCTAGGTAAAAACCACTCGGGCTAAGACCCCAGCGAAAGGTCTACAAGCCTCGACCAAAGCCGAACGGCCCTCAAACAGTCCCCAAAGGACTTCATCCGGTTCGAAAACGGATGATAAACGAAGACCATCGGCATGCGAAAGATGCCACCATAGGCAGAATTCCCCTAAAAGGCTATAAGGTCTCGCATAACTAGCCGATGGCCCCAGGCTGGGCCTGGAAACTCTCCCTAGCAGTAGAGAGCCTTTGAGAGGCCCCCCCTGCAGCCCGTCACGCGACATATCTACGATTAATGCGCGGGACAATGGGACTAGACCGACATCCAAGTCCGTCAAGCGTATCAAGATAATCATTCTCAAAGAAGAAAGAAATTCTTAAAAACGAGTCTATTTTCCATTTAAATAAGAAGGAGCCATTGCAAGGCACAGAGAGACACAGAAAGACAAAAACAGGGGCGGGCAGAGCCCCTGGGGTCAGTTGCCCCCAGAGCCCAGCAACTTCTCCAGGAGTACAGTTAGGTCAGCCACCTGCTGACGAAGCAGCTGAATCTCCTCCTCCTGCCGACCCATCACCCGACGTGAGGCCTCCGCCTCCCGAACCGAGACATCCAGGAACTCCTCGGCGGTCCTAGCGAGCCGCTCATTGATCGCAAGACCCGACGCAAGGGTCAGCCCATCGACAATCACGGAGGTCCCCCTCTCCTCCGTGTACGATGGGTTGCTAACCGAGGAACGCGAGTCAGTCGACGACCGCGCTGGAGAGTCCATTTTTTAGAGCTCAGACCGAGGGATGGCCAAAACCAATCCCCCTCGGTCATATTTATACCTGCCAGGCAGGTATCTCGATCGGCCGCGCCGCGAGCACCGACCCACGAGAATTTGCCACGTGTCGACATTCTAATGCGTGAGGAATCCAAAGAGTCGCGCCCTAATCCCGAGTAAGATCGATAAGCACGGAGGTTCCCCAGGCGAACACTTTCCGATCTGTCGCCCCCTGCATTAAATGCATTTAGCGCTTCCCCAGGCTGCTTAATACGCCCCCCTTTCTCGGAAAACGTGGAAGTCCGTCGCTCGGGCGATAAATTACCCCCTCGGAAAGAGCAGCATCGCCAGTAAAGGCGTGACAACACGCCACCCGTTCCGCTCGAGCGCCCCCTCCATTGAGCGCCGCGCAGACCTAACGCCGTAGCCTGCAACGGCGACTAATTCGCTCCCTCCGAGCTACCAATTCTCCGAACCTCGGCGGGGCCGAGCTACCAGTTCTCCGAACCTCGGCAGGGCCGAGCTATAAAATTCTGCGAACCTCGGCAGGGCCGAGCTACCAGTTCTCCAAACCTCGGCAGGGCCGAGCCATAAAAGTCTCCGAACCTCGGCAGGGCCGAGCTATAAAATTCTCCAAACCTCGGCAGGGCCGAGCTACAAAGTTCTCCAAACCTCGGCAGGGCCGAGCTACAAAGTTCTCCAAACCTCGGCAGGGCCGAGCTACAAAGTTCTCCAAACCTCGGCAGGCCGAGCTACCAGTTCTCCAAACCTCGGCAGGGCCGAGCCATAAAAGTCTCCGAACCTCGGCAGGGCCGAGCTACCAGTTCTCCGAACCTCGGCAGGGCGAGCTACAAAGTTCTCCAAACCTCGGCAGGGCCGAGCTACAAAGTTCTCCAAACCTCGGCAGGGCCGAGCTACCAGTTCTCCAAACCTCGGCAGGGCCGAGCTATAAAGTTCTCCGAACCTCGGCAGGGCCGAGCTACCAGTTCTCCAAACCTCGGCAGGGCCGAGCTATAAAATTCTCCGAACCTCGGCAGGGCCGAGCTATATATTCTCCGAACCTCGGCAGGGCCGAGCTATCAGTTCTCCGAACCTCGGCATGGCCGGGCTATCAATTCTCCGAACCTCGGCAGGGCCGAGCTATAAAGTTCTTCGAACCTTGGCGGGGCCAAGTGAGATTTTCTCCGAACCTCGGTGAGTCCGAGCTACAGAATTCTCCGAACCTTGGCAGGACCAAGTAAGACGTTCCCCGGAACTCGGAACTTGACTATCTCAAGTAGCTGGCCCCTTGCACATGACGAGAAGGGGTGCGGACTCCCTAAGCTTCGGCCAGAACGACCTACGGTAAACCAAGCTCCAATAAGAGCGGAGCACAAAAGTGCCAGACTCCTGACCCAAGCAAGGAGCGTATTTGCCAAACAGTCTACGAATCGCCGAATACGAACCTCGATTAGTTCGGATGGCGTGAAGTCCTCGTCTAAGGGCAAACAAAACGCTTTTGACGCCCACAAACAATAATGGCGAAAAGTCGGCACAAGAAAAGATAGAGGTCAAAAAACAAAGTATAACTCTCTTTATTGCCGGTCATGATCAATTACAAATGCCTCACAGGCGTTACAAGAGCATTGAAATGCATAAAATAAAGGCAAATGAAGCTCGAGCAACTGCTCCAATCTGCGATGCTCCGGCGCCCGATCCTCGACCCGACGAGCTTCATCCGGTCGGTTCGGCCGATAAAACCATCGACACCTAATAGCTGCGGCTGGCCCAAGTCGGGACGATATCTCGGTGGCCCAAGGATATTCGGACGGCAATCCCAGACCACCCAACCGAGGGCGTACTGCCGCTCCATGCCATGGCTTAATGACAAGGAGTCGGCGAACGAGGCCCTCTCACCCCATCCCCAAGCGGCTGATCCCGGGAGTCCGAACCAGGAAAGGAGGGAAATACACACAAACCATGGGAGGCCCGCATGCACTTCCGACCTTGCGTCTCCGAGCAGGAGTCGCAGAGATCACGCAGGAAGCGCATATGTGCGCTTTCCGTATGATCTCTGCGCCCCCCATGTGCGCTCTCCATATGATCTCCGAAACTCGTCCCCTAAGGGCGAGCCATCCTCCAGCTGCTCCCCGGTCGCCCCAGCTATCCGGCGGCAAGGAGCCCATGAAAAGAAAAGTCGATCCTCCACTCGTAGCAAAAGAGAAATGAGCATGGTAGTAGCTCTGGCGAGAAAAGAAACTTTGGGGATAACCAGATGAGACCCCCGTTCCCTTTTATAGGCGGAAATGGACCAGGAAAAGCCACCAGGCTGCGCGTCCCGAGATTCAAATTTCCAAGTAGTACTTCCACGTGGTCTCCCAAGATTGGCGCCCCACTGCGCGCCAAAACCACCGCCCGAACCAGGACGTGTACGAAGATCCCCTCCTGATCCCGAATCACAGTCATTAAATGCAGGAAATCGTCCGCTGACGCTTCGAAAATCGGCGGGCTCAGAAAATCGTCCTTCGAAAAAGTACTGTCCAATGGCGGACGGTGCGTGCGCGTCGCAACAAAGCGACCTGCATGGGAAAAGAGCACCTTCCGGAAAGCTCTGATGTAGCTTTATGCCCCCACTATGCCGTATCACCGTTTCTGGTAAAGAAAAAACCGAATCGCCTGCAGGACAGCAGGACACTGGCAGGATGGCGGAAATCATGCCGACCTGCTTCGTCCATCGGCCCTAGCCGACCTACTTATACCCATCGGCCCTAGCCGACCTACTTTACCCATCGGCCCTAGCCGACCCATTTTCGTCTGTCGGCCCCAGCCGACCTATTTTATCCGTCGGCCCCAGCCGACCTATTTTGCCCGTCGGCCCTAGCCGATCCATTTTGTTCGTCGGTCCAAACCGACCTATTTTGCCTATCGGCCCGAGCCAATACACTTTCTTGGCCTCGAATTAAAGGTGGCCCAAGGATATCGATAAGCATGGGCCACTCATCATCGAGGCAAGGCTAAGCAACAGCGGAGTCACGCAGAAAAAACACTCAGATAAAAACAGGAGATCCCTTTGATACGAAGTGTCAAACAAATGTCTAAAAGGGCAAGATACAATAACAACTCCTACGAACCAGGAGCCGCACCAGCCTTTGAGGAACCCTCAGTCGCGCCTGCGGAGGCGTGGCTAGGCTCACCTTTCTCCGATATTCTTGCCCCCTCAGCGGCAGTTTGCGATCGTCCCTCAGAAGCTGCAGCTTCGCTGGGACTAGGGGCTGCGCCAGGTTCGCCGTCAGAAACATCGACACGTTCGTCTTCGTCCTCTTCTTCCTCATCTTCGTCCCCTTCTGAATCTTCAACACTCAGAAAAGAGAGGTCCCACTCCGGACGCTCGCTAAGAATCCTCTGCTTGCACTCTTCCATCCCGTGACGGAACGCGTCTACGCTCATAGCGTCTTGCCGCCCTTAAGTATGGCGAGCTGCATGTCGGCCCCAGCGCCCGTTTCTCAGCCTCGATCGCTTGAGCCTTCAAAATGGTATTTTGTTCCTCAAGCTCGCTGGACCGTGTCTCGAGTTCCGAGCTCCTGCTGCGAGCGGACGCGAGCGCACTTGGAGAGCCCGAATCTCCGACCCCATCCTCGCCATCTGGAAAAGTCAAGATCAATCGGCATCGCAAGGAGCCAGGAAAAATAAAGAGGTAAAATGAGAGCATACCTCCCCCTCTCGCCTGGCCAACCTTTTGGCCAGCTCCTCGGCCTCACTCCGGGCCCTTGTCCTGTCAGCGCCGACCAGCTCGACCCTCTCTTGTAGGGTACTGATCTTCGATCGTCCGGCTTCAATCTCCCCACGAGCTTGCGACAACTCGTTATTCACCGAGTCATCATCCCTTGATGCCACCTGGCACTCTCCTTCAAATCGGCGATTTCGTCATCACGCCGTTTCAATTTCCCCTCCACTTCGTCCAGCATTCTCGCCAGGCGCCTTCTTTCATCGTCGGCCTCTCTCCTCAACCGGCTCAAACTCTCGCCGTGTTCCCCCGCATCGCCGCCACCTCCGCGGAGTGTTTTGATTCAATCCTGGCCAGCTCCCGGCATGCATCGTCATTCTTCGCCAGGAGTCCCTAACTCCTCCACCCTGCGTTTCTGCTTGGACACCTCGTCCACGGCAGCTTGGTGTGCCGCCCTAGCCGCCCTCGAGCTCCTATCCATCGTGTCCATGAGCTCTTTGAACTGCTCGACACCTTCAGCCGCGACTGGAGCTCGACATTCTCCCTCCGGGCCTGGACGCTGGCCCCTGTCGCCAAACTCAGACGCCAGCAAATCGCCCGGGAAAGCAAAACACCCTACGAAAACAAAAACTGAGTAAGTGCCCACAACGGAGTCCATCGAAAAACATCTGTCGCGCTGAAAAAATGGCTCACCCTCGAGGCGTAGTCCCGGGTCATCTTCATCAAGGTCGTGTTATCTATGGCGGGAAGGAGATGAATACCCTCAGCTACACCTTGCTGCCCGAACGCAGCATCGACCAATCCCAGGTCGGCAAACTTGTCCGTCGATGGATCCGCACCCGGATGCAGACCGACCTCATCATGGCGGAAAATGCCTCATCAATGTAGCCTCCGAACTGCTGGGTTGACCGGCCCCGCCTGAGGGACCGGCCTGGAAAACCCCCAGCTGAGAAGCTTCAACCTCCAGCCTCCTCCGTCAAGGCCCTGGCTTGGGCCTCTTCAGATAGCTCGGCCAGCCCAAGCGCCAGCCTCCCCAAAATCTTCTTCGAGGGGGCCCCGATCGTGGGACCCCCACTTTGTTGTGCTCCCTCCACCGGTGCGTCCTCTCCGATCGCCACCACCTGCGCCCCCTCCGCGGGCTCCCCCGAGGTCTCGGTCTGAACCGCCTCTTGACCCATCGAAGGCGGCCCGACCTCGCTGCTGCAGACTCCCCAGCGGATGGACCAAGCAGGGGCTCCTTCCGAACTTCCTCCGCTGTGGCTGTCTCCTCCCCCTCTCCCGCTGGAGCCAGTGACAATCCCACGGGGACAATAGACCCCTCTGCTACAACCGCCTCCACTGGACCCGTCGCAGATTCCTCTTTCAAGGGGGACGCGGTCGACGGGCCAGCGGAGCTTCATCTGAACTGTCTGAAATCTCCAACACGAGAGGCTCGGGGGCCATGACCTCCCTCCCCGGGGGCTCAGTCGCCCCCGGCGCTTCTGCCATAACTGCCCCGACATCCGGCGGACTCCTCGCGGAAGCATGAGCCCTTTTTACGGGCCGCCGCTGTCCGCGCCGCTACCTTCCCCTGGGCGCTTCCCTCTCTTCCTCTTGGAGAGGCTCGACAATGCCGACCTTGCGGCTGCCACATCAAAGCACACATGCTCAAAATCAAGCACGCTAATCGAAAAAGATACACGACGCGAAAGAGACTCACCTTGCGGGTCCAAGGGCTGAGCCCGGCTGTGAAGAGGGCCCCCTCCGATAGCAGGTCGTTAGCCGAAAAGACCTGTCCATTGCGAAGGACATCCAGGTCCCTCTCCTCCTGCGCCGATAAGGCTGGGTGCGTCTCCGCATCCCTCGCAACTTTCCCCCATCACCGAGGGAAATCAGAACCGATGTTTCCCTCCGCAATCACGAACCGACTCTTCCACCCCTTAATGGAAGAGGGCTTGTCCGCGATGACGTTAAAAGATCTCCGGGGCCCGATGGAGGTCCATTCCGATTTCCTCCCGGGAGTCAAGTGATAACAGGTGCGGAAAAGGGGGAGAGTCGCAACGATTTGAATCTGATGACACATCGAAATGAATCCGACGATGTTCCGCCAACTGTTTGGAGCCACCATCGATGGGCTGATGTTGTAATGGGTCATGATCTCCTTAACCAGGGGATGGAGAGGGAAACGAAGACCCGCCTTCAGGCTGTCTTCGTAGATGAAAACCCCGGACTCCAAATCTCGAGTAACCCTGTCTTCGGGTTCCGGCACCGAAGGACGATATCCAAGGGTAAGCCATACCGTTGATGAATCCTCCCCAAGTCCTCAGCAGCGATCACGGAGGCTACGTCGTCTGGGCTCATCGCCATTGAAAGAAGTATCAAACGAAAGCAATGAGCGTCGGAGAAGATGAAAGACCAAAACCCACTTGGAAGCAAAGCGAGAAAACGCCAAGCGCGCATGCACAATACGCATATATATATGGGGCAGCCGTCACTTCGCTTCTCCGCTAAGGAACCGCCCTGGGGAGCGGGGCGTCTCATTCAAAGCGTCCGGAATCGCCTCGACAAACACCCGATCGATCAGAATTCGAGGCGTGGCGCGATCTCAACCGTCGATAGTGGAGGAGCCTTACCTCCGAAGGTACAATGGCCCTGTCGCATTAATTAGGGCATCATTGCCTGGATTGTTTAAGCCAAAACGTCCCATCCAGAGCGCGCCACTTGAGCTTATACTCCCTACGCCCGAACCTATGCTTCGAACTAGGGAGTGGAGGGCATGTGTTGGGGGGTAAAATCGTTATTGCATTAATATCCGTGCGAGGCGGCTAAGGCTGACCTCCTCCGGGCTTCCGTAGCTCGGTCTCCTCCGGGCTTCCCTAGCTCGGCCTCCTCCGGGCTTCCGTAGCTCAGCCTCCTCCGGGCTTCCCTAGCTCGGCCTCCTCCGGGCTTCCGTAGCTCGGCCTCTTCCAGGCTTCCCTAGCTCGGCCTCCTTCGGGCTTCCGTAGCTCGGCCTCTTCCGGGCTTCCGTAGCTCGGCCTCCTCCGGGCTTCCGTAGCTCGGCCTCTTCCGGGCTTCCGTAGCTCGGCCTCCTCCGGGCTTCCGTAGCTCGGCCTCCTCCGGGCTTCCCTAGCTCGGCCTCCTCCGGGCTTCCGTAGCTCGGTCTCCTCCGGGCTTCCGTAGCTCGGTCTCCTCCGGGCTTCCGTAGCTCGGCCTCTTCCGGGCTTCCCTAGCTCGGCCTCCTCTGGGCTTCCGTAGCTCGGCCTCCTCCGGGCTTTCGTAGCTCGCTTATACCCAGTGATCCACGCCCCGACGTCTACCTCCGCGGAACCTGACGCGGGAGAGCTTAAGCTTACCCGAGCAGCTCCTTAGGCAAGGAATCATATCGAGATATGGCCTAAGACCTATTGAAACCGCCCCAGGTCTACTCACCCAGATCCCAAGACATCGAAGAGCTCTCCCAGCCGTCGATCCCTTAACAGACAAGGCGTGGATTCTAACGGCCCCACAACGGCCTGATTCTGTCTACCCCCGTATCGTAACAACCTCAGAACCTTCCAGAAGATGCTCAAGTCCCCAGGTGACAGTCTATAAGTATCAGATTAACAAATTCCCTCAGGTACGCACGCAACTCTGTACGCACACCTCCACTCTCACTCTCCTGCCCTCGCCGGGAGCTCATCGGCACTCCTGCCCCTTTTGGAGCCTCCGATTGGCCATCCCCGGAGAGGTCTCCCGGAGAGATCCACCTCCTCATTATCTGGTTGATCGCCGATCCCTTCCCCACTGACTTGAGCGTCGGAGGGTCTTCCACGGAGGACCACCCCCAGCGTCCCTCCGCGTGTGGACTTCTTTTGCAGGTCCGCCGCACCCCCTCTTCCTGGAGATCGACCGCGCCCGAGTCGGAGGACGGATTTCGGCGGCAACAATATATATTAAATATTTACATGTACAATACAATAAATATTATGTACATTTATGTAAATGAAATTATTGAAATATTTATATAAATCTTTTGGCATATAAGCAAAATATTTTGATTTTAAAATTTTAGAATTCCTACTACAAATAAAATTTGAAAATCCTCCATCCAAATATAATATTAATAAATTTATGTCACTAATGAAACTCACATTATCAAGTTCTCCACTAGTTACAAAATTTCGTACTAACTGATGCTATAACAGTGATCAACAAACTTATAGAAGTGCTATCATCATTATTCTGCATAATCATCATGACATGGTAAAACCAACATACTCAACTCAACTCAACTCATCTAAAACTTTTTCCAACCACATGGGCTTGGCTACATGAATCAACTTCCTCCATTCTGCTCTATCTAAGACTAAGTCAACACTTAAATTATGGACATCCTAGCCCTTCGCATAGTTTGTTTAGTAGATTTATGTTTTAAGGGATCTGACAGAGTTTTACGCTGACTGTCAACTACCTAATGCAATCCTTCTCCTTTATCCGAACTTGGGGCCAACCTTAATGGCTAATATCCAAACGTCAAGAAGATTTGTTTAAAAAGAAGAACGAATGAAGTTATAATCGTGAAATAGATTTTAACTTTTTATTGAACTCCTTTGGAGGCTCCTTGTGGGTTTCCTAAACAAGTTTTACTTCAACACTACAGGAAATATGGTTCAAAAAGAGTTATATGGAACCCAAATTTTCCAAAATCGCCAAAAAAAAAAAGGTTCAATGGTCAAAAATTCTAGTGATGCATATGTTGTAACTTCACATCCAGATACATGCAAACATAAATATAGAAAGATCAATTCATTCTGGTTAAATAACATGACAATCTATCGCTTGCAAGATGTACGTGTGCATGGAAATTTGAACCAAAATAATGTCAAAGAATTTGGATTGAAAGGGAGAAGGTGGTGAGGGAGTAATGGTAAATAATTCTTGTACCTGACCCTATGTAGTTGGGAAAAGCCTTAGATGAGTTGAGTTGAACTGTTGCAGGTGGAATGAGGTTTCATTTTAGTCCTGAGAATCCCTACCAGCAGCACATTTGGAACTTAATTTAGTCAGATGGGTGAGTAAATAATTTGGAAGATCGAAATGTTGTTCCTATATTCACAAATTTCATATGTGAGGCAATTTCAAATGCCATTAACTTTGTTAAGCACTCTCTAGAGCAATGATTGTTGGATAAAATATAAATTAAGACCTTAAAAGGTACCTAGAAGGCTTATTCTATGCTGTAACTAGCAAGATAAATTCAGAGAAAGCTGTTTCACTCTCAAGCTAAAGAAAGAGGAGAGACAAAAATAAGAGGATAAAAAGAAAAATAGAAGTATTCTTACCAAACATCGTTCCAGTCATTACTATTCATGCTACTATCCATGGACTGACATACTGGTTGGGAAGTGTGCTTGCAGCTGGGAACATTGTAGCAGATGGTGGTTTAGAAGTACCTCATGATATGGGTTCGGGAATTTATTATGCAAAGAAAGCTGAACCGTGGTCCTTGGGCATTGCAGTTGATGTGAGAAGTGTTGTTAGGCGACAGCTCGGCACAAAAGTGGTAGAACATGCAGGTCCTTGCTTTGAGCTGTAAAGGCCCAAGAGTACTGCTAATACGAGCTTGTTTAATTAGTGAAGTCATGCTCTGTTTAATTTCAGGAGAATGGGCAGATATCTTTCTTTTTTAATACAGAAGAAGAAAGGAAAGCAAACAGATAAAAAGGCTAGGGCAGCTGTCATCCTGAAGACTCATTTAAGATGGCCACATTGTTGCAGGGATCTTCACCAGAGAAGCTAATGATTATTCTTCTTAGAAGACCCGAATGCCAAACTTCCACAAGCCAAAGGACATGTACAAGAACCTGAGCTAGTGTTGTTGCATTGCTTAGAATAGGAAGAGAGAATGAATTACACCCATGGTCAGCAGGAATGATGATGTCTATGGGAGGATGAAGAAAGTATTTATTAAGCATCATTACAAACGATGGACAATAGATAAAAAATAGCTGTGATCTGTATTTGAATAAATATATTCATCTAAATATATACAGAATTCTACAACAAAATTAAAGCTTGAGTGTATATATATATATATATATATATATGGATCGTAACTTTTCAACATTTTTGTGGTACATAAACAAAAGAGATCATGTAATTTTGAGGCCTTTTTTAATAACATATAACAGCAATCAATATATTAAACATTCCACGAGATGATCCAGTGGTTTTGGCTTGTAGGAATTATTACATCACAGCCTGCACTTCAGAAAAAGAAATTATCTTAGACACTTAGTTTGCATCCTGAGCATATATAATTAGCTTGCTGAATTATAAAGATATGGCCTTCTATTATTTATTAGCAAGTTGAACCATATGTGACAACATCTTTTATATAGAATCACCACGTACTTTTTGTATTTATCTAGATTGGCTCTCATCAAGGACGAACGGGACCGATTGCCGAACTTCTTGCGTCCATCTCCTACATGGATTTAAATCTTATCCTGTGCATGCATGGAATCCTCGTGTTGAGTCTTTTTCTTTAATTGGTGACTCCTCGTCATTGTATATGGCATTCATATCTACACGTACGATTAATATGTGATAAGATTGAAAGAGAGAGATGTTTGTCTAGCATCAACAACAAAAGAATTGAGTATTAATCGCTTATAAAAAGAATCATTATTTGCTTGATTCAATGCCTAAATTATCTCTTTCTCCATCAAACCTCTCAAAATAAAAGATTACCTTAAGAATTCTAACTCACAAGAATCATGGTGGGGGCATGGAAGTTGGACCACCTAAGAAATCTAACGTCATGTACTAAGGGGAGTAATCCATCCTCGATGCATGCGTTTCTTAGGCAACCACATCTCCATGGGGTCGAACAAGGCCCTCAATAATTCTATCTTACATTTATAGCACCGCTGTGATTATATCACCATTGAATCCAACTCGTCAGCGGGGCTTGGATTTAATGCCTTTAGTGACTTCAGATTGGCAATACAGTTACCAACGCCGAAGAAAGCAAAGACTTCCTGCACTTCCTTCTTCTGATTCACCTCGACTTCCAGCTTGCCAGAAGAGGTTCACAGCTTTCACGGCAAAATGGAGAATAGAGATCCTTTTCTCCATTAATAAGCGGTTGATTTTAAAATACTATTATTTTTAAAAAAAATGATGAAAATGATTGATATTAAGGACCCTGTTTAGGACTGCCATTAGATCTAACTATTGAAAAATAGTTAAGCCCTGTTTTACAATCGAAACAGGGTATAGCAAAGGCATTAGCCTTCCAGCATCAGTTTCAAAGACACATAAGCATCGGAGAACAAATAATATTAAAAAAAAAATTGAAAGAAAAGCAGAAAGAAAGAACAAAAAAATAATAAGTCTGATCCCCTGACTACCCATAAATATTAGAGTCCAGCTTGCCTATACATATAAGACACGTTACGTTCCATTCTTAGTTCCACCAAGACCCAAGGATAGCATCTATATCATCAAACAACTCATCATCGGAGATCATGACTTCTGGAAGGGCGTCGTCCTCATGAACTTCTGGAAAGGCATCGTCCTCTTGAACTTCTGGAAGGGCATCGTCCTCTTGTTTCTGGACAATATGGGAGTAATTCGCAATGTCTAAGCTTGATGGTGCTTCAAGTTCGGCTACTCGTGGCATGTAAGCCCTACGGGCTTTTGGTGTAAGGTTTTACAAATAACCCAGTCATCAAGCTGCAACAAAGGAATAGATGTGAAATGGTTTAAACTTTAATTTCTAAAATCAACAAATTTTAAAAATGATTTAAAACACAGCAGCAACATCCTGAATGGTGAGAGTTGCTGAGGGTGATCGTATAGTACCTTTGTTGAGTCTTTAGTTTTTCGAAGATGATGGATAGAGTATTCCTCCATAAGCCATTTAGTTTTCTTTTCTCCACCACCATCTGAAGGGTCCTCTTCCATATAATTAAATTTTTGTTTCCAACCGAGGACACTGTGTTTAGAATTGAGCACCTCCTCGATGCCTTTAGTGGCCTTCCACCGTCCTCAACCTGCACGACGAGATGCTCGACTTCCACGACCCGACCTATGTTTCCGAGTTGTCCAAGTAAAGAAAACCACTCACAATAGTTATTCGTCATCTGGTATTCATCTGAAACAACAAAAAAAAGATAAAGTCAAGAAAAGATATCTTGATCGAACGTAGAAGAAAGAAACGATATCGAGAATGCTATCAGAAAACAGGATTATTCAAGAATGCAGAAAACAACGATGAATATCAAGAAGTTGACGAAAATCTTAACTCAATAAAAGAAATCGAACGTAGAAGAAAGAAATGATATCGAGAATGCTATCATTCAAGAACGCAGGAAATAACGAGAAACGATGAATATCAAGAAGTTAACGAAAATCTTTTAAGTCAACAAAAGAAATCTTAATCGTCGAACGTAGAAGAAAGAAATGATATCGAGAATGCTATCAGAAAATAAGATTATTCAAGAACGCAGGGAACAATGGGAAACTTGACGAAATTCTTAAAGTCAAGAAAAGAAATCTTGATCGAACGTAGAAGAAAGAAATGATATCGAATGCTATCAGAAAATAGGATTATTCAAGAACACAGGAAACAACGAGAAACGATGAATATCAAGAAGTTGACGAAAATATTAAGTCAAGAAAAGAAATCTTGATCGAACGTAGAAGAAAGAAACGATAAGAATGTAGGAAACAACCGGAAACGATCAAGATTTCACTTACTCGTTAGGTTCTTGGGATGGTGATGGTAGACGTCGGCGTGGATGATGATATCCAAGGGGAGCAGTAGTTGGAGAAGCTTCTTCTTAAGATAACAGTCCAAAAGCTCTTCATCCGTCGGGCTGAATTCTATCCCGGGCGGTAGCCCTGCTGGTCTCTGTGGTATCATCGATCGATCTATGTATTTTGTTCTCCTTCGACTCCGGAGAAAGTGAAAGAGAAAGAGAAAGAGAGACGGGAGCCGCGGTAGAGCTAATATCTATGTACAAATATATATATATTATATATATATATATATATAATTAAGACTTATCATACTTTCAACTATTTGTAGGTGATGTCGTAATTAATAAAAAATTGAACGAACGTCTTATTAAAGCTTAATTTTTAAATATTAAAAAAGAAGCATGATAACTAAATTCTATTTGCAATTCTATTTAAGTTTATATAATAATATGTTTGTTTTGGTAGATTATAAAATTTAGGCTTTTAGTTTATATTTATATAATATCTATTTAAAATAATTATGCATATGAATTTTAACTTTTAACATTCAATGTATTTATTCATATTATATCTATATCTTATATTCATCAAATAAAAAAATATATTATATGATATATTATATTTGATTAGTTTCATTCTGTATTTAGAGAATCAACTAAAGAGTAGTTAACTGCAAATTACTATTTTTTTCTGGATAGTTTATAAATTCTGATAGTTAATTATAATATTGATACTACTTGATGTTAGACAATTCTATTATTTGTGAGAAAATCATCTAAATGAATTGAGATAGCACACATTACAAATAAACCAATTGAAATAATTATTTTCATTATGCTTCAAATATCTTGCTAGAAAAATGAAAACAAATTCTTTCGGCGATCTTAAATTGCTCATCCTATGGACTGAAGTTACCATAGTAGTCGTACTCCCAAGTTCCCAAGTCTTGAGCAGTATATCCTCAAAATTCCAAGATTATGTAATTATAACATAGATAGGATTCATCCATTTCATTTTTTTTATTTAAAACTTAATTGAAGACCCTTTAGGACCGGTGAGGAGAGTTTACAACATTGAATCTTTTCTTACCCCATGTTTTTTCAACTTTATATAAAATTTACTTTTATTTATGTAATTTAATATGCATGCATCTTGTTTTTTTTTTTTTTTGATACACGGACGATCACACTATCCTCGTGCGAGTCAGCCCAGAAATATTAGAGTACAAAATTTACTTGAGGACAAGGGGACAGGGATCACCCTGATTCCATATCCAGAATCCCGCATGATGGGCCACAGCCACCGCCACCCAGTCCACCGCAGAATTAGCTTTTCGATAGATATGCCAGTATAGACTCTGTGAGCTTCCCGCACAATAGCCCGAATGTTGCGAAGAAGATGATTGATGGGGATTTGGTTGAAGTATCTCATCCGAAGCCATCGGATAACAGATAGAGAATCCCCCTCAATAAAAAGAATGTGAGCATGAAGAATTCTTACATCATAGAAAATACCAGCCCACGCTGCATAAAGTTCAGCCATAGGGACAGAAGAATCTAAGGAACCAAAATCGCCCACCGACAGCAAGGCTCCATCGATCCCACGAATAATGAAAGCGGACTTTGCAAGTCTTCCCCGTATACTTCCATCAAAGTTAATTTTTACAAACTCTGGAGGGGGCTCCCAAGAGATGAAAATCGTATGCCAGTTCACTGTCGAAGCAGCAGGGGAGCCCCAGTGGCCAGAGATGTAAAAATCAAAACCAGTGAGATAAAGTGCACTTTCAGCAGACAGAGATCTGACCTTCCGCTTAAGCCTGTGAGAAGATATAATATCATCAGTGAAAGTAAGCAGGTTCAGCGACAGCCAGATCTGATAGACAGTAATTGCCCAAAGAGCACTCTGCTGTCGGATGGTCCTTCGAAGATCATCAAGGAACGGAGACTGCGAGAAACATGTAGCATCCACTCTATAGGTATAATCCATTCTCAACCAAATCCAACTCAGTATGGGGCAGGTGAAGATTGCGTAGTCTGTAGTCTCCTTCTCCTACCCACACAGCGGGTAAGTCGTCTCAACAGACAGACCCCTCCTTGAAAGCAGGGAGCAAGAAGGGAGACAGTCCCACATAATCTTTCAAATGAATAATTGGACCCTGGGATGAATGGGGAGCTTCCAGATCCAAGCAGCATCCCTCGTGCCCTAGGGTTGTGGTCTATACACCTTTATAAGGTCCCTGGTGGGAGCCCTAAAGAGACAAGATCTCTACCATAACCTCACATCAGGTATGTGCCTTGGGATAAGTGGTATAGAAAGAATCCACCAAGAAAGCTCAACCCCAAATAAACTGGTCACCATAGGGGTATTCCATGAGTAAAGATCCTGAGTGATCAGATTCTGCACCCTCATACTAAGCGGAAGATCAGTGCTAATAAAAGTAGGCCATCGAGAAAGGAGGAGATCAGAAATTTAAATATCCTAAACAACATCGACCGAGGGACCATCGTCGATCATCCATAAGATATTGTTCAGAATAGTTGAAACATGTCGACACACCTTCTTCCAGAAGAAAGAATACCCACGGGTAGGCTGAGAGTCCATAAAAGGAGATCAGTCACCATATCTAGCTCGCATAAAGGAGCTTCAGAGGCAGTGCGGATCAAGAATAAATTGTGAGGCATGTCTAGCCAACAGAGCCTCTCTCTTGACAATCAGTGATTGAATACCAAGACCACCTTCATACAGTGGCATACAAACCAAATCTCACCCCTGAAGATGAATACCGTGATCATCCTGCATAGAAGCCCATAGAAAGTTCCTAAAGCATCACTCAATCCTTCGCAGACAAGTAATCAAGACAGCAGCATTAGATAGTAGATGCAGTGGAAGGGACGTAAGGACCGAGCGAATAAGAATGATCCTCGCCATCATGGAAAATTCAGTAACCTGCTAACCATCAATGCGGTCGCGAATGCGTCACTAGAGGTTAGTATAATAGTAAGATGCCCAGGGTTTGGTGTATGGCTTCCTTAGTAGACCTGGTGGTCTTCGGACTAAATCAAATTATAGACTTTTCTAAATTGACCTTCTGACCAGAAGCTTGACAGTAGCACTAAATAATAAAGCATAACTAGATGCATTAGGGAGAGTAGAATACAGTTGTCCACAAAAAGAAGATGAGAGACGGAGGGCCCCAAGGGACCTGCCAAAAAGGGGCAATACGATAATCCTACTGTGCCTAATGACGTTTTGTATGAGCAAGTATTGGGTGTAGGAGCATATCGTGTTACGCTTCATGGTAGACATATGTTGATCATAACATGACATTTTATATGTCCCAACTATCCGGCGTATCTTTATTCTGTTCTTGCCCTGTTGGCACTTGGTTACACTTTTTATTTTTCTGGTGACCGTATGTCAGTCTATCTGGATAGTGTTTTGTTCTTTTATGGATATTTGTCACAAGAGTTCTTTAGACTTGATGTTGACTTGTGTGCTTCATATTCCTCATTTTCTTGTGCTTCTATTCCTGCCTATGATGATTATTTTCTTTGGCATGCCAGACTTGGTCATGTGGGCTAAGATAGAATGGCACGAATGGCTAAAGTAGGGCTATTGGGCCCTTTTACCAAGATAAGTCTACCTGTGTGTGAGTCTTGTTTAGCGGGAAAGGCATCAAGAAAGCCTTTTGGTAAGGCTAATAGGGCCTCTCATCATTAGAGCTAGTTCACTCTGATATCTGTGGACCTATGAGTGTCAAGGCGCGCCATGGCGCTTCCTATTTCCTCACGTTTATAGATGATTTTTGCGATTCGAGTATGTGTACCTGATTTTCATCGCTATGAAGCGCTGAATTGTTTCAAACGATTTTTAACTGAGGTAGAAATCATAAGGAGAAGTCTTTAAAGACTCTTCAAACTGATAGAAGTCATAAATATCTATCTGAGCAATTCTAACGGCTCTGCGAGGAAAAGGGAATTTCCAGGCAACTTACCACTCCTGGGACACCGCAACAGAATGGTGTTGTTGAACATCGAAACAGGACTTTCTATATATGGTTAGGTCGATGATGGCAT
>UESW01001818.1:0-57198 GCA_900491605.1 Calamus simplicifolius | reverse complement strand
AGTCCACATCCGGTTACTTGGTTACATTTGCAGGAGGTGCAATTTCATGGCAGTCCAAGTTACATAAGTGTGTTGCATTATCGTCCACAGAGGCCGAGTACATAGCAGTGACAGAAGGATGCAAGGAGATATTGTGGCTGAAGAGATTTCTTCAGGAGCTGGGTGTTAGACATGATACTTATGTGGTCTATTGTGACAATCAGAGCACTATTCACCTGAGTAAGATCCGACTTTTCACTCCAAGTCGAAGCACATTGATATGCGATATCACTGGATCAGACAGGTCCTGGAAGAGAAGCAGTTGCTGTTGGAGAAGATCCATACAGATGATAATGGGTCAGATATAATGACAAAGTCATTACCTATCAAGAAGGTTGAAGCTTGTAGAACGAAAGCAGGCTTGGTAGATTTCCCCACGTAGTCGAGAGGGGAGATATTGTTGGGTGCTCCCTCCACGTGGGGAGGGAACCGGCCCATGATAACAAACTGCATCACAGTTTGTTATGGAGCCCATGATAACAAACTGCATCACAGTTTGTTACGGAGCTATTTTCAAAAAAAAAGGAAAAACAACCCGGAAATAAAGTAGGGGGAGAGAGATCCTTATGTGGTAGATACGAGAGAAGAAAAATCCCAGATTGGGGGAGAGAGCGGTGTGCGGCCTGAGAGAGATCCAGAGAAGCCTAGGCTTGGGAAAAATCCTGTGCAACCTCAGGAGGTCAATACGGACGAGTCTGAGAGCAGATTTGGGGGCACGAAAGAGCAACCACACGTTGGTGAGATCCTTCTTGTACCCACATCAACTATTATTTTAAGTTCGAAGTGTTTCCTGATTTTTGGGCAAAAAGAAATTAGGAGAAAAGTTGTAATCTTTTATTAAGATTAGTGAAGTGCTCTCGAAATTTGCCACGTGGTTTTTCCTTTCACATTGGAGGGGTTTTCCACGTAAATTTGGTGTTTTTGTGTTTGTGTTTATTTTTATTCCGCATATTCTGTGATTGTGGTAGATCGGTATATTTTTCTGTGATTGTGCACGCATATTTGTTCCGAGGGTGTATTCCCAACATCTATATCATCAAACAACTCATCGGAGATCATAACTTGTGGAAGGGCATCGTCCTCATGAACTTCTGGAAAGGCATCGTCCTCTTGAACTTCTGGAAGGGCATCGTCCTCTTGTTTCTGGACAATATGGGAGTAATTCGCAATGTCTAAGCTTGATGGTGCTTCAAGTTCGGCTACTCGTGGCATGTAAGCCCTACGGGCTTTTGGTGTAAGGTAAATTTTACAAATAACCCAGTCATCAAGCTGCAACAAAGGAATAGATGTGAAATGGTTTAAACTTTAATTTCTAAAATCAACAAATTTTAAAAATGATTTAAAACACAGCAGCAACATCCTGAATGGTGAGAGTTGCTGAGGGTGATCGTATAGTACCTTTGTTGAGTCTTTAGTTTTTCGAAGATGATGGATAGAGTATTCCTCCATAAGCCATTTAGTTTTCTTTTCTCCACCACCATCTGAAGGGTCCTCTTCCATATAATTAAATTTTTGTTTCCAACCGAGGACACTGTGTTTAGAATTGAGCACCTCCTCGATGCCTTTAGTGGCCTTCCACCGTCCTCAACCTGCACGACGAGATGCTCGACTTCCACGACCCGACCTATGTTTCCGAGTTGTCCAAGTAAAGAAAACCACTCACAATAGTTATTCGTCATCTGGTATTCATCTGAAACAACAAAAAAAAGATAAAGTCAAGAAAGATATCTTGATCGAACGTAGAAGAAAGAAACGATATCGAGAATGCTATCAGAAAACAGGATTATTCAAGAATGCAGAAAACAACGATGAATATCAAGAAGTTGACGAAAATCATAACTCAAGAAAAGAAATCTTGATCGAACGTAGAAGAAAGAAATGATATCGAAAATGCTATCAAGAATGTAGTAGAAACAACGGGAAACGATCAAGATTTCACTTACCAGTTAGGTTCTTGGGATGGTGATGGTAGACGTCGGTGGATGATGATATCCGAGGGGACAGTAGATGGAGAAGCTTCTTCTTAAGATAACAGTCCAAAAGCTCTTCATCCGTCGGGCTGAATTCTAACCCGCTGGTCTCTGTGGTATCATCGATCGATCTATGTATTTTGTTCTCCTTCGACTCCGGAGAGAGAAAGAGAAAGAGAGACGGGGGCGGTGGAGCTAATATATATATATATATATATATAAGACTTATCATACTTTCAACTATTTGTAGGTGATGTCGTAATAATAAAAAATTGAACGAACGTCTTATTAAAGCTTAATTTTTAAAATATTAAAAAAAAACATGATAACTAAATTCTATTTGCAACTCTATTTAAGTTTATATATAATATGTTTGTTTTGGTAGATTATAAAATTTAGGCTTTTAGTTTATATTTATATAAAATCTATTTAAAATAATTATGCATATGAATTTTAACTTTTAACATTCAATCGTATTTATATTCATATTTATATCTATATATTATATCATCATAAAATATATAATATATATATATATATATATATATATATATATATATATATATATATATATATATATATATGAATATATTAATATTTGATTAGTTTCATTCTGTATTTAGAGAATCAACTAAAGAGTAGTTAACTGCAAATTACTATTTTTTCTGGATAGTTTATAAATTATGATAGTTAATTATAATATTGATACTACTTGATGTTAGACAGTTCTATTATTTGTGAGAAAATCATCTAAATGAATTGAGATAGCACACATTACAAATAAACTAATTGAAATAATTATTTTCATTATGCTTCAAAGTTCCATTTTTCTGTGGAAAAGAAACTATATATTGTAAAAATATGTGCTCTCTCAGACTTTTTCTTCTTTCTATTACTATTATCCAATTCGCTTGATAGCCTCTATCGTTATGCCTTCCTCCTTTCAGGTATATTCTTTTAATATATTATTCAAGTCTATCACAGTACGAAGAGATCAAGGAGTGAAAAATATTATCTTGTCTCCTCTGCTATTTTGTGTACATTAGAAAGATTGCAATTTCTTTGATTTGACATTTTATACATAAATTACACAAGAATAGTTAGGTTATGAGTCTACACTTATAGGAAGTAATCTTCCATATGAATCTAAATTGCATTATTCTATATTTTTTAGTTCTTTATATTGATTTATTATTTAGAAAATGCATCTTTTTCCCTTCCCTAATCATATGCCTTGTCATCTTTGTTAAAAGTACTCTCTTTAAACTATTGTGGTAGCATGTGATGCCCCTATTTTCAAGAACATGTGCCTTTCTAATAAATATTAGAAAGTTGTAACCTTCTTTTTGAGTTAGCTTGTACCTTAATTATCTTCTTCTCCTATACCTTTAATTTTCCTTTTATGCAATATTGTGAACTCATTCTTTTTATTGTTAGTAAATTGGAGGGACTCGTTTTCTCTATTTACACTTTAAAAAAAAAAGAAAAAAATTAGGTTGAGGCTCATATTAGTTCACAAGTCTTATCTCCTCTTGAACTCCTAAACTTGAGAGCCCTAGAAAATGAGGATGAATTAAATATTGTAGACTTTAAATTTTGCAATCCTTTCTTCTTTTCCTTATATAATGTATGAGTCTATTTGTGATTTTATAAATTTTATGAGGTTCTCTGGAGAAGATGAATTGAACACTTGTTCACACATCTAATGTTGTTGACAAGATCAGCAATAAGTAATTGTTTTGGAGCCATCATATCTGTATCTTTATTTTTCTCTTCTAAATATAAATAAGAATCATCAATTAATTGCAAAGAATATGTATCATGCTTCCACTAACAGCTTTGACATCTTTCAAGAAAAGTCTTGTAACTTTAATTATTGAAAAACTTATTTGAATATTAATATATTAAAATTCTAAATCATTTCTTCAAGCATCGCTATTAGTGTCTATATAATTAAACTTTACAATATACCAACCTTTGATTAATAAGATCATATCACTATGGGATTAGTTGGTTGTAGGCTTTTCATGCCTATTTGAATTGCTAAAATAAAGATCTAATTTTTTAATTATAATAATACTAAACCAAGCCCGAGTAAAGGAGGAAAGCTGTGTTAGATAACTGACAGCTAGCGTAAAGCTCCATCAAATCTCTTGAAATATGAATTCACTAAATCAAATTATGCGAAGGGTTAGGACATCTCCGTTTAGAGGCGTGTTGCATCTGCCTTTGAATGTTTCAAAAATAGGCAAGAGATGCTGCATCGGCACTTGAGTGCAATAATAAATGAGCAAGGGTTTCTATATTACGAACGAGAGCGGGATAAAGAAGTTAGCCTATGATAGTCAGCATAGAATAGCAATTTGGAATATAGAAATACTAACAAATAAAGTTATGGAGTAGTGGACACTATAATTAGGAGAAAAAGTAAATATAATATACACAAAGGCTAAATGGATAGATAAAAAATCTAAAAAAAATAGAGAATACAGAATATAAATTATATTATACTAAAAATATAAGAATAGAAATGGACTAGAAATAATTGTAGACAAGAATTTTAAGGAATATATTGTTAAGGTAACTAAGAAAATAGATCGAATTATATCATTAAAACTTATAATTAAGAATAATATAATTAACATAATTAGTGCATATGCACCATAAGTAGGATTAGATCAACAAACTAAGACACAATTTTGGAAAGATATAGATGAAGTAATGCAAGAAATATCATAAGGAGAAATGATATATGTTGAGGGATAAAATCGTCGTTGCATAAATAATCATGCAAGGGGCTAGGATCAACCCTGACCCCCACGTGCTGAACAATACCTGCTAGAGATAAGTCAGCCTCAGTAAATCGGGGCACCTTAGCCCCTCACCGAGCCAAGGATTCCTAAGGCGCGGATCATATCTCTCGGCCTCAGCCGAGCTATATCAAGCCTCAGTAAATCGGGGCGCCTTAGCTCCTCACCGAGCCAAGGATTCCTAAGGCGCGGATCATATCTCTCGGCCTCAGCCGAGCTATATCATCTCATCACATCTCTCGGCCTCAGCCGAGCTATGTCATCTCTCGGCCTCAGCCGAGCTATTCCATAATTAGATGAGTGAAACTCATAATTATATGCCAAATAACATGTGATATTACGTGGATGCATTAAGATCCGATGGTCACAATGGTAGAATAGCATTTTACATTTTGACTATAATTTTTTTACTGCAATTTATACATTCTCTATATCACCTCCTCTCCTTATAAGTTGAGATTCTCCAAAACATAGCACTATTTTTCTTTTTTATATATATTTAAGGGGGAACCTCAAAACCTCAAAGATATTGGGAAAAAAATCATCAATACATTTTTTTATTTTTAATTTATCAAACATCACCCCTATATATATATATATATGCATCACTCATCTTTTCTAAATTCATCAAAATAAACAATACATCTATTCCATTAGAATATGATGCTAATTAATGGCCATTAAAATATAATGCTTCTTATTTGAGTTAACATCAAATGGTGAGAATATGCTTACTAAACATATACTAAATTAGTAATTGTATTTACATTATAAATTTAGATATGTTGGTTCATCTAATGAAAAGAAATTTTAATTTTCTACATACTACCGGTGCTAGTGATTAAATAAAATGCATGGTCTTATTTTGATAGCAATTGTTTGAACAAAAAAGAATATGATAAAATAGAAGCTTTTACTTACTCTAATGATTGCTTTACAAACTTAAATAAGGTATATTTTTCTATTTATAATAAGCAGGGCATTTTTTCCTCTCTAGCCTCATTTTTTCGCATTCTAATTTCAAAGGTTTGAAATCTCTAGTATACAGAGTTTATGAGACGAGGATAAAGAGATAGTTTCTTATTGTACCTTAATTCAAGGATTCCCAAATCCCTCATTTACATACTAGATGTGAAGGCAATATTCCATAGTCATAATCAACTTTATAACTTTCATGGCAACATTTAAGATATATAGTTTTATTACGATGGAGATTTTGCTTACCAGGCTTATGGAAGAGCTGGTTGATAATCTGTGTTTGAACCAATTTTCACTTTATGCAATAATATATGATTTGTTATCTCGTTGGTTAATATTAAAATAATTTTAAATATAATATAAAATGAATAGTTTGTAAATAAATTTAATAGTTTAAAACTTAAACAAAAGAAAATGACTCAACTATTATTACCCTTTTTAACTAAGTTTACTTAGTGCAATAATTTTGAATAAGAATCTTTGGCATTAGATTCTAAAGAAATTAATCCGTTGTCTATTTTGATGAATTCAGAAGAGACAAGTGATGAAAAAAATGCAAAGGTAATGAATTGATTTAAGTTAAAAATACAAGGTATTGATGATTTTTTTAGAATAAAATACTATATAAATCTAAGGTCAAACCTTAATCAACCCTTATCCAACATACTAGGATATGTTATTGTTTGGGTTTTTTTTTTTTTTTAATCTAGATCCATTACTTTTGGCTTAAATTCTAATAAGTACCAAACATGTTAAAGTAGATTTAAAATTGCATTTAATTGACATATTTTATCAAATTGATTGACTCATCAAATATCACATACACTACTGTAACCGATATTATAGGTAAGAAAAAAAAAATTCATTGCAGTTTAGTTTGTTTTGACCTATATTTAAGCTATTCAAGTTCCCAAACCCATACTGATGTGCCCATCCAATTATATGACAATAATATGATCTATTAAGTTAGGTAAACTACTTCACTTACAATTTAAAATAAACCCTAAAACTCAATCCCAGCCACTTATAATCGGCCATCCAACATAATTCAAGCAAATCACGCTTGTCATAACTTACACCACTTGCCATTTTATAATCTTTTTAAAGATTAATCTCAGCCCTTAAGCCATGCTCTCTCTCCTTCTAAATATCTTGCTAGAAAAATGAAAACAAATCCTTTCGGCGATCTTAAATTGCTCATCCTATGGACTGAAGTTACCATAGTAGTCGTACTCCCAAGTTCCCAAGTCTTGAGCAGTATATCCTCAAAATTCCAAGATTATGTAATTATAACATAGATAGGATTCATCCATTTCATTTTTTTTATTTAAAACTTAATTGAAGACCCTTTAGGACCGGTGAGGAGAGTTTACAACATTGAATCTTTTCTTACCCCATGTTTTTTCAACTTTATATAAAATTTACTTTTATTTATGTAATTTAATATGCATGCATCTTGTTTTTTTTTTTTTTTGATACATACGGACGATCACACTATCCTCGTGCGAGTCAGCCCAGAAATATTAGAGTACAAAATTTACTTGAGGACAAGGGGACAGGGATCACCCTGATTCCATATCCAGAATCCCGCATGATGGGCCACAGCCACCGCCACCCAGTCCACCGCAGAATTAGCTTTTCGATAGATATGCCAGTATAGACTCTGTGAGCTTCCCGCACAATAGCCCGAATGTTGCGAAGAAGATGATTGATGGGGATTTGGTTGAAGTATCTCATCCGAAGCCATCGGATAACAGATAGAGAATCCCCCTCAATAAAAAGAATGTGAGCATGAAGAATTCTTACATCATAGAAAATACCAGCCCACGCTGCATAAAGTTCAGCCATAGGGACAGAAGAATCTAAGGAACCAAAATCGCCCACCGACAGCAAGGCTCCATCGATCCCACGAATAATGAAAGCGGACTTTGCAAGTCTTCCCCGTATACTTCCATCAAAGTTAATTTTTACAAACTCTGGAGGGGGCTCCCAAGAGATGAAAATCGTATGCCAGTTCACTGTCGAAGCAGCAGGGGAGCCCCAGTGGCCAGAGATGTAAAAATCAAAACCAGTGAGATAAAGTGCACTTTCAGCAGACAGAGATCTGACCTTCCGCTTAAGCCTGTGAGAAGATATAATATCATCAGTGAAAGTAAGCAGGTTCAGCGACAGCCAGATCTGATAGACAGTAATTGCCCAAAGAGCACTCTGCTGTCGGATGGTCCTTCGAAGATCATCAAGGAACGGAGACTGCGAGAAACATGTAGCATCCACTCTATAGGTATAATCCATTCTCAACCAAATCCAACTCAGTATGGGGCAGGTGAAGATTGCGTAGTCTGTAGTCTCCTTCTCCTACCCACACAGCGGGTAAGTCGTCTCAACAGACAGACCCCTCCTTGAAAGCAGGGAGCAAGAAGGGAGACAGTCCCACATAATCTTTCAAATGAATAATTGGACCCTGGGATGAATGGGGAGCTTCCAGATCCAAGCAGCATCCCTCGTGCCCTAGGGTTGTGGTCTATACACCTTTATAAGGTCCCTGGTGGGAGCCCTAAAGAGACAAGATCTCTACCATAACCTCACATCAGGTATGTGCCTTGGGATAAGTGGTATAGAAAGAATCCACCAAGAAAGCTCAACCCCAAATAAACTGGTCACCATAGGGGTATTCCATGAGTAAAGATCCTGAGTGATCAGATTCTGCACCCTCATACTAAGCGGAAGATCAGTGCTAATAAAAGTAGGCCATCGAGAAAGGAGGAGATCAGAAATTTAAATATCCTAAACAACATCGACCGAGGGACCATCGTCGATCATCCATAAGATATTGTTCAGAATAGTTGAAACATGTCGACACACCTTCTTCCAGAAGAAAGAATACCCACGGGTAGGCTGAGAGTCCATAAAAGGAGATCAGTCACCATATCTAGCTCGCATAAAGGAGCTTCAGAGGCAGTGCGGATCAAGAATAAATTGTGAGGCATGTCTAGCCAACAGAGCCTCTCTCTTGACAATCAGTGATTGAATACCAAGACCACCTTCATACAGTGGCATACAAACCAAATCTCACCCCTGAAGATGAATACCGTGATCATCCTGCATAGAAGCCCATAGAAAGTTCCTAAAGCATCACTCAATCCTTCGCAGACAAGTAATCAAGACAGCAGCATTAGATAGTAGATGCAGTGGAAGGGACGTAAGGACCGAGCGAATAAGAATGATCCTCGCCATCATGGAAAATTCAGTAACCTGCTAACCATCAATGCGGTCGCGAATGCGTCACTAGAGGTTAGTATAATAGTAAGATGCCCAGGGTTTGGTGTATGGCTTCCTTAGTAGACCTGGTGGTCTTCGGACTAAATCAAATTATAGACTTTTCTAAATTGACCTTCTGACCAGAAGCTTGACAGTAGCACTAAATAATAAAGCATAACTAGATGCATTAGGAGAGAGTAGAATACAGTTGTCCACAAAAAGAAGATGAGAGACGGAGGGCCCCAAGGGACCTGCCAAAAAGGGGCAATACGATAATCCTGCTGTGCCTAATGACGTTTTGTATGAGCAAGTATTGGGTGTAGGAGCATATCGTGTTACGCTTCATGGTAGACATATGTTGATCATAACATGACATTTTATATGTCCCAACTATCCGGCGTATCTTTATTCTGTTCTTGCCCTGTTGGCACTTGGTTACACTTTTTATTTTTCTGGTGACCGTATGTCAGTCTATCTGGATAGTGTTTTGTTCTTTTATGGATATTTGTCACAAGAGTTCTTTAGACTTGATGTTGACTTGTGTGCTTCATATTCCTCATTTTCTTGTGCTTCTATTCCTGCCTATGATGATTATTTTCTTTGGCATGCCAGACTTGGTCATGTGGGCTAAGATAGAATGGCACGAATGGCTAAAGTAGGGCTATTGGGCCCTTTTACCAAGATAAGTCTACCTGTGTGTGAGTCTTGTTTAGCGGGAAAGGCATCAAGAAAGCCTTTTGGTAAGGCTAATAGGGCCTCTCATCTATTAGAGCTAGTTCACTCTGATATCTGTGGACCTATGAGTGTCAAGGCGCGCCATGGCGCTTCCTATTTCCTCACGTTTATAGATGATTTTTGCGATTCGAGTATGTGTACCTGATTCCATCGCTATGAAGCGCTGAATTGTTTCAAACGATTTTTAACTGAGGTAGAAATCATAAGGAGAAGTCTTTAAAGACTCTTCAAACTGATAGAAGTCATAAATATCTATCTGAGCAATTCTAACGGCTCTGCGAGGAAAAGGGAATTTCCAGGCAACTTACCACTCCTGGGACACCGCAACAGAATGGTGTTGTTGAACATCGAAACAGGACTTTACTATATATGGTTAGGTCGATGATGGCATAGGCAAATCTTTCAATTAGTTTCTGGGGAGATGCGCTGATGATTGCTGTCTACATCCTTAACCGTGCCTCGTAAAATAGTACCCTCTACTCCATATGAGCTATGGTATGGCACACAACCCTCTGTGGATCATTTGCGCCCTTGGGGCTCAGCAGGATATATTCACAATACTTCTCATAAGTTGGAAAGCTGGGTTCTAAAGCTAGCAAAAAGGTGTTCATCAAGTACCCTAAGAATTTGAAGGGTTACGCGATGTATGGTGCACATCCTAATGGAGGGATGACTGAAGTGGAGATCAGAGACGTGGAGTTTATAGAGAATGAATTCCTGAGCATTGGTAAAATTAGAAATGACTGTCTCTATATGAGTTACAGGAGGACATTCCTACTATCTCTAGCGAGGGAGGGGATTTTTAACCTGTCTTAGAGATCGTCACAGATAGTCAGAATGCTAGGCCTAGTGGGTGTGCCACACCAAACAATGGAAGTGCACAAGTTGAGCCTAGTAGGAGCTCACCTATAAGGGTTGATGCACCAGATCCACAGTTACGAAGAAGCAAACGTAGTCATATTCCACGATGATATTTTAGGATTGAAGGGAATGTGTTTCTCTGCACTCCGTTGGATCCAGATGAGCCTGCTTATGTTGAAGAGGCGCTCGATTTACCTGCTCATAGTGAGTGGCTAGCTGCTATGGAAGATGAGATGGTATCGAGGCCAAGAATCATGTGTGGGACTTGGTAGACCTTCCACCTGGGCGTAAATCTATAGGAAACAAGTGAATTCTTAAGATAAAGTGCAAGACTAACGGGTTAATTGATAAGTACAAGGCATGTTTAGTGGCGAAGGGCTATACCCGATGGAGGGTGTAGACTTTGAGGAGACATTTTCTCCTGTGGTGAGATTTGCCTCCATTCGCCTGATCCTAGCTATAGTAGCCCATTTAGATTTAGAGCTACATCAAATGGATGTTAAGACATCATTTCTTAATAGAAGCCTGGATGAAGAAATATATATGGATCAACCTTTGGGCTTTGTGACCAAAGGACAGGAGGGCAAAGTGTGCCACCTTAGAAGATCCATATATGGTCTCAAGCAGTCATCTAGGCAATGGTACCTAAGTTTCATGAAGCCATTATATTGATTGGCTTAGATATGATCGAGGAGAACCATTGTATGTACATTAAGAAATCAGACAATGGATTCTAATCTTGGCATTGTATGTAGATGATATCCTAATAGCTGGGAGTTTTATAGGGGTGATCAATGCCACTAAGGAGTGGTTATCCTCTGTCTTTGAGATGAAGGATATGGGTGAGGCAAATTTTGTGCTAGGAGTGAGGATCCTAAGAAATCGTGCTAAGAAGTTTCTTGGTTTGTTACAAGAAATGTATATTGAGAAAATCATAGAACGATTTCGTATGCACTATTTAAACCTATTGATACCCCAATAGAGAAGGGTTGTACTTTGAGCATCGATCAGTGCCCTAAAACTGATGAGGAGAGAGAAAAGATGAACATGATCCCTTATGCTAGTACTGTAGGGAGCTTGATGTACGCTATATTATGTACTCTCCCTAATATTTGCTTTGCAGTTGGTTTGGTTAGCCGATACCAAAGTAATCTAGGACTTGCTCATTGGGTTGCAGTTAAAAGGATTTTCCGTTACCTTCGTGGTACTGCCAATCTTACCCTATGCTATCAGGGTGAAGATTTGAGATTAAAGGATTTTTGTGACTCTGATTGGGTTGGTGATAGAGACAAGCATAGATCCACCACAGGATATGTGTTCATTTTGATGGAGGTGCTGTCACTTGGTGCAGTAAGAAACAAAGCTGCACCACCCTGTCTACTATGAAAGTCGAATATATTGCTTGTTCAGCTGCTGTCCAGGAGGCCGTGTGGCTGAGAAGGTTCTTCAGGCGAGAGATATCAGCAAATGCGCATGAGACTATTCAGATCAGTTCTGATAGTATGACAGCATTACAATATGCTAAGGATCCTAAGTACCATGGAAGGACCAAGCATGTTGACATCAGATATCACTTCATTCGAGACATGATCAAGTAAGGAGAAGTTATCCTACAGCATATCTCCACTGGCAGGATATTGGCTGATCCTATGACAAAGCCTATTCCTAGGGATGTTCCAGGCTCATGTGAGAGAGAGGTCTAGGTCTGTATAGAGTGTGACAGACCGTGATATGTTTCAGACTTACGAGTTTGTGTCTTTTTTTTATTGTCAGACAGGATTTTATGGACATCAATTACTATGTGTTAAAGCTTATGAAATATTTATTTTCATTATTATGATGAATTCATATTTATAGGCACATATGTGTATAAATGTCACAGGCTTAGATCAGCCCACTTTCACGGGTGATCACCCTGACACTTTTGTAGTGGGCAGGATGAGACTATAATAGCCATTATAGATGCTTGAGTAGAATGCATGAGTTGCAAATTGCATAAGTTACAAAATGGGCTACATAAATTATAATTGAATAGATTATAATCAAAGTCGCCTCAGTTTGGATTGAGATGAGACTCAGGAGAGTCGAGTACGGAATACATACATACGTATGTGATGTATGAATATTGACATGTCCACAGAATCTGTACTAAGCCTGTTATAGCCAAACTGGGAGCATTGGTGTGTGCTCGAGTCAGGCAACTTTGTAATACCTGGACTTGTATTCGTACGGTGTTTGAGTAAGACATGGCCCATTGAGTGAGAGCTCCACCGTAGCATATATTATGTTGCATGTGCTTAAGTCAACCCAGCAGGGGGTAACGTGATATATTCCCTCTCCATTATCGTGTGGGCCCTACAAATATGAAATATCCTTAGACTTGAACCTACATCATGAAGTTGGAGTTCAGGATGACTTCCTTAGCCTTGTCCTCTAGGGTCATGGAATTGATACGGCCATATGAGACAATCCTAGGAAGTCAAATGGATAAAGATGGACTAGTATGAGTGTTCAAGAAAGATTATTCGCGACCACACCTTATGTTTGTGATCCATTGCCCGGGCAATCATGTGTATGAGTTGCATATGATTATGGATACAAATATTATGACTTCGTGTTTTTCAAGTGCTGCTCAGAATAGATCTCTTGAGGGATTGAGAGTGCTTGATCAGGTATGATCGAATTATATGGACACAGACGGGATTGGATTATATTCCTGTTCGCTGCGTTAGTTATTTATTAACTTAATGCAGTATATCCACTATGTATCATTGTATGTGAGTTTCGTCGAATTGCACACCCCACCATACTGCATGTTGAGTGAGTCGAGCTTATTGTTCCTATGTGGACGAGTGGAAGATTGTTGGCATGGGTACCAAGTCAGCACCCATACAAAGTCCCAGATGACGAGACTCTTCGTAAGTCTTGGACTCTTGGTATTCCTTGTTCTTATCTGCTATTAAATTCCTATTCTATATGAAGACCAGGGGTGTCTTCTAAGAGGAACAGAACAAGAATACAGAGCCTTCTTCTTCCTCTTCCTCATCGGTACTGCGGCTTAGGAGTGTGGACACACTGGGGACTCTGGTAGCCCTCGATGACCGATGATCTGCTGCTTCCACTACTGCCGAAACAAGGTATGTTCCTTGTTTACGGTTCCTACAATTTGTATAAATTACTCCTAATATTATATAAGTAATCTAATTTCACTCAATATCTATAATTAAAGCTAAACAATAAAAATATAAAATTTCTTTTTTAACATTTAGTAAATTTTATTTTTATTGATAAAATTATTTTTTAAATGTTTACTTTCCTTATATTTTGAAAAATAGTTAGTAATATAATATATTTGTCACAAAATTAGGAGAGAAGTAGAACAATAAGTATTAGATAAAATTTTTATTCTTATGCTCAAGATTAATGTCATGGGACACTAGTAATACATTTTTTGTTCCAAATACCTTTTAGTTTCATTATTAGTTTTGTATAGATGGTGAGTTCATTTGGGGGTGGGCTCAATATTTAGAACAGTATCGATAACATTGAAATCCTTCATGCTTGAGTTTACGCAAGCAATACTATAATCATGAGTAGAAGAACATGCTATAATTGTTTACATAGAACATGCTATAATCGTTTACTAGATGCTTAATTTAAATTATTTATATCTAACTTATTATTTTATATGAACATCAAAAAGCAATAATTTTAGCTTCTTCAATCTTTTATATCTTACATAATTCTTTTAATACATTCTACTATTTTGATGTGTAATATATTGGAGGAAATCAAAAATATTTATTATTATCATCACCATAATAAGAAGCACCGTGCACAAATGTCTGCAACAACTTTTATCATTTGGTACGATATGTACATATGATATATACACGTTTTCTATACGTTTTCTATACCTTTCTTGGTTTCGAAAAGATGGATAGATAGAGGCGTCGATATATCGCGGACATCGTTGCCCGGTATACTTGGAGGATCAGTCGCCGAGAGTACGAGTTTTGGAATGCTTCAAGGGTCGAATCACTTCTTCTATACTCAATCAGTGGTCTGATATGATAACTGCTTTTATCTAAAATTCTTCGTTTGATGAAAAAACAAGAGTATTAGAAATATGGATGCTTTTATACCTATATGGTTGTAACTAATTCTTAGTAAACAAAAGGTTAGGAGCTTTCATTTATCTCTTTATTTTTTAGTTGATATTATATGATAATAACTAAAATGCATTCACATACGTATATAAAGTCCTGAATAAACAATAAAATCTAGTGTTAAAATAAAGTAAAAGAATCATATTAAAAAAAATCTAAAAGGGCAAATTTATATAGCAGTTAAATCCCTCTAAAATATTTATTTTAAATAATTGAATAAAACAATAAGTAAAAATTGCAAGTTTATCAAGATGAAAAGGTCCTCAATAGCTAGAGTAAGTAATAAAAGATCATACCTTAATTCTTAAGATCAAAAAAAAGTTCAAGTGTTGTTAAATAATTTTAATCTCGTATCTCAACTTTATGGTATTTTGACGTAATATATATAAGAGGCTATTTAGGCCTTGTAGTTCAACTTGTAGGAAGTCAAGCTCATTGTTTTAAAAGAGTATAATATTTAAAACTAATAATATAATAATAATAATAATAAACTTACCATCTCAATGGTTGCAATTTCCTTCCACATTTCTACCAAAAATATTTTAAAGCATGGCATTCCCTAAATTGCCATTCATTATTCAGATTTTATCCACGGTCCAAAAAATTAGTTTGGCTGAATAAATTTGGGTAAACTTAGAAACAAACTTTATTGAGACCTGTTCACTTTTCTTGAATCAAATAGCCTTAAAAACCACCTCTCGCAAGGACCATCATTAAAATTTTTAAAAATCAAATAAAAAAATTTATGGAATACTATATCTATATAACTTCTATTCCATAATTAGATGAGTGAAACTCATAATATTAGATGCCAAATAACATCTGATATTACGTGGATGCATTAAGATTTGATGGTCACAATGGTAGAAATAGCATTTTATATTTTGACTATAATTTTTTTACTGCAATTTATACATTCTCTAGATCACCTCCTCTCCTTGTAAGTTGAGATTCTCCAAAACATAGCACTATTTTTTTTTTTTTTTTATTATATTTAAGGGGGAACCTCAAAACCTCAAAGATATTAGGAAAAAAAATCATCAATACATTTTTTATTCTTAATTTATCAAACATCACCCCTATATATATATATATATGCATCACTCATCTTTTCTAAATTCATCAAAATAAACAATACATCTATTCCATTAGAATATGATACTAATGGCAATTAAAATATAATGCTTCTTATTTGAGTTAAGGTCAAATGGTGAGAATATGCTTACTAAACATATACTAAATTAGTAATTATATTTACATTATAAATTTAGATATGTTGGTTCATCTAATAAGCAAGGTATTTTTTCCTCTCTAGCCTCATATTTTTTCACATTTTAATTTCAAAAGTTTGAAATCTCTAGTATACAGAGTTTATGAGACGAGGATCGAGAGATAGTTTCTTATTGTACCTTAATTCTAGGATTCTCAAATCCCTCATTTACATACGAGATGTAAAGCAATATTTCTTAGTCATAATCAACTTTATAACTTTCATGGCAACATTTAAGATATATAGTTTTATTACGATGGAGATTTTGCTTACCAGCTTATGGAAGAGCTGGTTGATAATCTTTGTGTTTGAACCTATTTTCACTTTATGTAATAATATGGTTTGTTATCTGGTTGGTTAATATTAAAAATAATTTTAAATATATATAAAAATGAATAGTTTGTAAATAAATTTAATAGTTTAAAACTTAAACAAAAGAAAATGACTCAACTATTATTACCCTTTTTAACTAAGTTTACTTAGTGCAATAATTTTTAATAAGAATCATTGGCATTAGATTCTAAAGAAATTAATATGTTGTCTATTTTGATGAATTCAGAAGAGACGAGTGATGAAAAAAATGAAAAGGTAATGAATTGATTTAAGTTAAAAATACAAGGTCTTGATGATTTTTTTTAGAATAAAATACTATATAAATCTAAGGTCAAACCTTAATCAACCCTTATCCAAACATACTAGGATCTGTTCTTGTTTGGGTTTTTTTTTTTTAATCTAGATCCATTACTTTTGGCTTAAATTCTAATAAGTACCAAACATGTTAAAGTAGATTTAAAATTGCGTTTAATTGACATATTTTACCAAATTTATTGACTCATCAAATGCCACATACACTACTGTATACCGATATTATAGGTAAAAAAAAAAAATTCATCGCAGTTTAGTTTGTTTTGGCCTATATTTAAGCTATTCAAGTTCCCAAACCCATACTGATGTGCCCATCTAATTATATGACGAATAATATGATCTATTAATTTAGGTAAACTACTTCACCTACAATTTAAAATAAGCCCTAAAACTCAATCCCAGCCAATTATAATCGGCCATCCAACATAATTCAAGCAAATCACGCTTGTCATATACTTATACCACTTGCCCCTTGTTTAATCTTTTTAAAGATTAATCTCAGCCTTAAGCCATGCTCTCTCTCCTTCTAAATATCTTGTTAGAAAAATGAAAACAAATCCTTTCGGCGATCTTAAATTGCTCGTCGTACGGACTGAAGTTACTATAGTAGTCATACTCGATCCCAAGTTCCCAGTCTTGAGCAGTATATCTTCAAAATTCCAAGATTATGTAATTATAACATAGATAGGATTCATGACCCTTTAGGACCGGTGAGGAGAGTTTACAACATTGAATCTTTTCTTACCCCATGTTTCTTCAACTTTATGTAAAATTTTACTTTTATTTATGTAATTTAATATACATACATCTTGTTCAATAAACATCTTTAATTTTGCAAGAGTCCTTCTTCTGACAGCTTAGTTTCTTTTTCTTTTTTCTTCCCAACTACTTCAAATTTAACTCCAAAAAATCTTTGAGAGATGATTTCTTTCTTTAAAAAATAAAGAAAAAAAACACAAACAAGATAATATATCCATGCATCGATCACACCTCTATACAAGTAAAGCCAAAAATAAATTTGAAAAGTTTTTTTAATAAGGAACGCCCAATAATATTAAAAGGTAAAGTAAATTAATGTCAAGCCTTAACTTATACCCAGTTACTTTCCCTAATTTTTCACTAGGTTTTAATAGCATAACAACAAGGATTTCTCAAGGTGCAACAAAGATTTTTTCTAAGGGCCAGGCCTCTAAACTAATTTTTCCTAGGGTGCAACATGGAGCCAATACCCATAGATGTCAACATGGCAAATGAAAGATAAAATTAAGGAAGTCGGTGCACACTTTTTCCTTTCCCATCAGCGTTTTTTGTTACAAGCATAGCAAAAATGCCTACATCACACAACAAAAAGAACTCTGCAAGTCTCTCAAAAACCAGCACGAATATATTTGCTGGAGGCTCGGAACCGCAGGTTTTCTAACCAGAATAAAATGTAGCAGAACCAAAATTGCTGATGGCTCTGTATCTGAATCACCCCGTAAGTTTCCATGAGGTGCTGGCAGCAGCGATGTGCTGGAGGTTCAGCGTAGCTAAAAGCCCTTTCCAGTTTTCTCTGGGGCCACCAGACACTCGAAAGTCTACAAGTTTTTTCTGCTTCCTATAGTATTCTTCCAACAACTTGCTCTGCCAAAGGATAATAGATGTTAGCGAGTTCCTTCACAATATGTTCCACAATCGAGTTGCATATTTTTCTGACACAAACCACATATATTGCCTTGCTCGCCTAAAGTAAAATACAAATTTAGAGCAATAATCATCCCATACACAAGAAAGAAGACAACAGTAGAGGGAAGACTGCATAGGCATAGAAGATAAAAAAGAAACAACAACACATCCAGTTCATGCTGTAATAAAAGAAAGAAAATAATATCTTAACATGGCAGCAAACCTTTGTTTTTTTTTTTTTGGGCACTAGGGAACAGCCATGCCAATATATATTTTACAAGTTGACAAGAACTGAACTGTTTTCCTTCAACACTGCAACTCTAACGGTCCCATTTGAATGCCAGAGAAATTGTGAAGCAGGATGGAATATTTAACCATGATAGGAAACTCTGGTCATAGCTATTTGCGCAAGGAAAATCACCTTTTTAAAAAGAATGCAATATCCGTAACTTTTGGGACTTTATGAACTGCAAATTACCAATTCCCCTCAGTCCTTCCCTAGCATGGTTGATTCTCTACGTTATATATTTGGTTGATTTTTTGGGGCGTGGGGTGTTGGTATTTGAACAAAACAAGGGACCTATTTCATCATTGCATTCCCAAATGGGGCTACAGGTTGAAGTTGAAGAATAGAACAGATAACATGGCAGCCTGATGGGGCACTGCACACCTTCTTTGAGTGATGAGACCTCAGATCAGAACAAACCTTTAGGAAGCAAGAAGGAGCTAAAAAGCAAGGTATCACCTGATGGCAAGTAGAAGGCAGATGGTTAGTCATTAACCTTATTGGAGTTAGGCATAGACACCCTCAGAGTCTGACAGAACCAACTTTAGGCCACATTAAAACACCAATACACAATCTAAATTCAATATCAGACTTTACTATTCCAAGTCAAGAAGTACATGTGGTGTTTATAGGCTCTAGTCCGGTACAGGCTACAGTACAAAGGACTCAAGGGTATCCTTAGAACTCAACAAGAAGAGCAGAAGATGGAACTAAGATTCACATTTAAAACTAACCAATTTCAAAATAAAAACAATCAGATGAAACAAAACTACCATAGGTTGGTTGGACACAACTTGGAACACTAAGAATCGGTCACTTGTTCAATCAAGCATCCAAGGGCAAGTTTTAAATACTGGCAGGAAAGCATGGTGGGAAGGCAAAGTATCCCACCATCTCAAGTGTTGGAATAAGATGAGTCAGGAAATGGACCAAGATGTAACAGGGGCACTATCACAAGTATTGTGATGCAAGGCACCCTAGTCCACAAGAAAACTAGAACAGCCCCATCTCACCATATCTAAAACCATGCTCAAGAATGCATTATAATGCAACAAGGCCTACCACAGTCCTTTAGGCCAACATCCAAGCGATTCATGATTCCCTCCCAGGTGGAATCTAGCATGAATCTTGTGGCTGGTTTCATATCATAGAAAGATTTTAAATTTCATTAAACAAGAGCGTCTCAATTTCTCCATAAAATGGGTTGCCGCACATCTTGCCTATTCTCCATGAAATGGGAGTTACCACATCCTGCCTAGTTTTAATGACTATTCCTGTCAAGCATCCCATGACTTACTTGGGATACTCTTTTTCACATTCTTTAAATTTTTTCTTCATTTATCTAGGAAGTTTTACTGATTTGTTTGTTTTTAACCATATTTGAACTTCAAAATAATATATTTAAGATATATTGACCTTGTTCACTATATTGTGAGGTCAAAAGCTATGTAAATGGAAATATAATTATCTAAAAATGACCTAATAAACCATATTTCAATATTATAGAACATGGATTTGAGTTCAGATAAATACATCAAACTCACTACTAAACCTAATATGGAATATTCATCTATGGCACTAATATACATTTAGGTCTTTTCATAAGCAACCCTTTGAATATGATGCCAGCCTGGATAATGAGCCCATCCATGTAACTTATTTTGTATTTGGTACTGTCCAAGATAACCCTCCTCATAGTATGTCGAGTAAGAAGAGCCTGGCCATCCTTGTTAAGCATAATGAAAGGCAGTGCCACATCATTGCTCTGGAACGTATCCATGTAAAGATGGATACTATGCAAGAGTGTACACCTCAAGACATGATGGCAGAGTATAAATCAGAATTGTATGTACAAGGGAAAGGGCCATGATATACAATGGGTTTGATTTAAATAGTTTCAAAGAATCCAATAGTGTGCTTTTAGGAAGGAATGCAGGTTCAAGTCTGCTGGCATACACACAATGAATAAGGATAAAAGATGGTGATATAGAAAGGAGAGAATCGGAATAATGTGGTAACTAGACAATACAAGAACAAAGGAAAATGTTTTGATGGATCAGATGTCTTCACATTTCTTTTTCATTTCTTTCTGAGATTAGGAGGGGCTATTTCTCACCTCTCTACCCTTATTCCCCACTCCACCTCTGGAGGGCTACTTCAACTTGACCTCTTGCCCAAGTGGCAAGAGGTAATATCATCCGAGCCAAAAGTTGGTGGTCAGGATTTAAAAATTGACAGTTAGCTTTAGGAGGATGGTGTGGAGCTCAGTAAGGTATGTAGTTTTTGGTAAACGGAAGCAATGGTATGACCTACACAGTGAAGAAAAAGACTTTTTATTGTTTTTTCTTTAATTTTTTAAGTGATTGGCCATGCATCATTTCTTTTTAGAACATTCAGGGTTTCTAATTGTATTTCTTTGAATAAAATTAAGCGAGGCCACATGATGTACAAAGAGGCCTACATATGTGCTATGGGAAGTGAATTCTACAAATTAATGAATGATTTTACTCCTTGTTTCTGTTCTCTCTTTTCTTCTTCTTACAATTCCTTTCTGCTCTACTTTCAGGTTCATCCAAGAATGAGAAATCATTCTCCATGAAAAGTTCCAGTGTAAATCTGAAAGCATTTTAAGGTACCTACTCATATAATCGATCCATCATAATTTTCATATTACTTATGGACAATCATTCGGTTCTAGTCTAGACCATAATGTATCTTTTAATCACACTTGAAATTTCTGAAGTGGTAGAGATGCTCTTTTATTAGTGATGCCATAGCCCATGTGTTAACCTCGGTTGTATCCTCCGATAATCTAAGGGAGCGTTTGGTATGGAACAATCCACTTAGGATCACCAGCGATCCATGAGATGTTTGTGGGGTCACCCCCTTTGATTGCATTAGAATGATCCTACATGGCGGTGATTCAATATCATCTCCTAAGGGGGTGATCCTATCAGCATCCTTAAGGTTGGTAATCCAAAATTACCTCCTTGTGGTGATCTTGGATTAAAATCTATAAACCAAAATACCCCTTATTTATAATAAGAAGTAGGCTTGGCTACATTTGAATGCAACTAAGTCTATATCTGGTCACCCTCCACCCTTGAATCCACACAATTCACGTATTCTAAAGATAAAAAAATAAAAAAGTGGGTGGCTTCAAGATTCGTGTGGATCCAAGAATGAAAAAGGTGATTGAATCCTAAACTTGGCTACATTTAAACGTGGCTCCATCTGAATGTAACCAAGTCTACGTCTTTATAATAAATATATTATAATAGTAATAATTTATATGTAGCATGATATATATCAAATTAATATAGCATAATGCACTATATTATATTGCAGGATAATAATATGATAATATAGCAAAATATAATTATATGTAATATTAATATAACATCAATAATAATAAATTATATTATATTAAAAATATTTTTATAAATATACAATATAAGATATAATATATGATTATATTATATTATATTGCATATGTTATAGTAATATAATATTGGATTCTCATAGCATACCAAACCAAACATGGTGATGTTAGATTACTAGTAATCCTTGATCACTATGATATACCATGATCGCTAGATATCAGATCACCATAGGATTAGGATCACCAGTGATCTCAGATTATCAAAGTGATCCCAAAATGGTCACCAAACACACCCTAAGTCAGAGGCATTGCAAGTAGTGCCACACCCTATGTTAGGGGCAATTGAAACAAACATTGTCCTAATATCAATGTTGTGCAGCGTGAATTAATGTGGCTTGTACTTTCCTTATATTGGTGTTCAATAGGATGTGCTAATGTCCTCTAAAAGAATTGAATGTTGTACACATGCTCTGTTATGAGGCAGTCCAAAATAAAGGACAATAGTGAACTTCCCAAGCACTCGTTTGGATAAGAGGACGTTCAGCGTCTTTCAATAGTTCTATGTTTCAGCTCTCCCACAAGGGGATGAGGTGCTGTTGGGCATATCCCAGCAATTTCTTGCTAATTATGAGACAAGTTGATTGGCTTTGGATAAGCATCCTCCACTACATTACCTTACTTCTAAAATTCAAGAAAACTTAAAATCAATGAGAGAAGCATAGTTATACCTAACATGATATGTTAATATTGCCTCCTACACAAAAAAAAAAAAAAGCATGACCAATTTTAGAAATTTAGTGCCATTTTATTGTAATTTAAGAACTTGATCTCAGATTGATAAACATTAGATTTAACAGACTTGTTTGTACAGGTTAGGAACTAAATTCAATTGCATCATAGCAAGATATTCCGCATCAGAAATTTTACCATTAGAACCACCTCATACTACATTTGCACAAGCAAACCATCATTTCTAACAATGTGCCAAAAAGAATTCGAACATAGATAATGCTCCACATCAACAACAAAAATCAAAATAATGAAAGCGATTATAATCACCAGGTTACTATGTTGCTTAGTTCCCACCAATTCAAAAGAACACCATGTATCTGAAAATTATATTTTTTAAGAAAAACATAGGACTTATTATGAAGATAACAAGGAATACCTGCTCAGAATAGATACGGAATTTTTCCCCATGGGCATCTGCCACATCTTTCATCATAGATGTTTCCCTCCAAGCATGACCATTAGGAGTTGCCAAGCATGGATTAAGGCTAGCAGATTCTGAATTGCCAGCATCAAAGGACTGCCCACAATTTGAACAAATGTCACTTCCAAAGTGTTTCTTCACTAAACACTCTTTCAGCATTTGAAATTCACAATCAGGTCAATATCTGTTATCTGATCAAGGATTTCCTGAAATAGAGGTTGGAAACAAGAATATGGCATCAGACATCAAGATCGAGACCAATAAAAGAGATATCATAAATATTAACTCAAACATGAAACAATTGCTCTTGAAAATATGAGAGCATATTAATATCCACCTTACCATATAATTTAAATATGTTAGCAAGAAAATGCAGTCGATTTAAGAAGAGAATTACATGATTTGAAAATTAAGTAAATGAAATCTGCTGATGAAAAAAGAACATTTAAGAATTCGCTTCCCTCTCAGATGGTTGACCATCAGAATATGACATGTATGAATAGGCCAAGTAATCATTCAACATTTTACATGCAAAGACTTAAAAAATCTCTCTCATGAAACATGAAATAACTAGAGCGTCACAACGAAGTTTGTACTCACAGCTTGAATTCGAGTCCTTGGGATCCCATCAAGAACGAATCCCATTTCACCTCTCTGATATCCTTCCTCCAGCCGTTTAGACAACAGCCCAAATATTATATCCTCCGGAACAAGCTTCCCTTCATTTACAGCATTCGCGATCTAAAGAAACCAAAACAGAACATGAGAATATGCACAGAGAGAGATCTAATCAGCAGACCATGGATCCAAATATAAATCAAAAAAGAATAAGATGACTCCATAGAAACGGCACCTGATTATAAACCAAATACATAAAAGGTTAGAACAATATTAAGCTGCTATTTCCTCTTCTTTGCAAGAAGAAGAAGATTTCTATTTCATATCCTATATATATATATATATATATATATATATTTCAAGAAAGAGGGGGAGTTATATCCAGAAAATTAATATAAGACCACCACAAGACCAAAAAATATAAAAAATGGTCAGCGCAAATCCTGGATTTGCTGCACTCCGTACACGCCCTCTCACGCGTAACACGGTTTACAATTTTGACGAAAATATTCTTCGAAGCCGCACGCCCGCCACTCCCCCCTTCGATCCTCCACCATAAATTTTATGCCCATAAAAAAGGGAAAATTTTAGCCACAAAAAAAGAAAAAAAAGGGAGAATGTTCTAGAGGAATGGCCCGCGACACCACGAGAAATTCGACGAAAGAAAATAGGGGACAAAAAAAACCATTTCAATAACCTAGCACGATCGAGACCAAGATACTGGGGGAAATAGTTTGAAGCCATCCATTTATATGCCGTCGCAGATCCAGAAAGATGTAAAAAGAAAAGAAAAGAAAATAAACAAATTATTTGTCTTCTAACATTTCAGAAGGGCAAAAAAATAAAAATAAAAATAAAGGGGGAAATACGACTGATTTCAATAAAAGAATAGCCCAACATCTCTTTACGGCGAAAGGAAAGGGGAAGAGAAAGAGAAGAAAGAAAGGGAAGAAGGGAGAGGAGATGAGAGAGGACCTTCTTGTAGAGGGAAGAACTGGGGTCCAGCTCCTGGCGAACGAGGGTGCCCATAGAGATGTGGGGCACCGCAAGGAGATCGGCGATGCGCGTAGCGTACACGTGCTTCTGAGCCGCGGGGCTCCCCATGAACACCCACCGCACGCCCCTCCCCTCCCTCTCCCCCCACGCGTCCTTCGCCGCCTCCAGCGCCCCGCGCAGACCGTACCCGTACTCATCCTCCAACTCGCTCTCGTAATCCACCGCGGCGGCGGCGAAGGCCCGGCGAGGCTGCAAGGACCGGTAGAGATGGCGAGCTAGCGATCGGGTGGCCGACCTTGCGTGGCAGATTCCGGCGGCCATGGCTGGCGGCGGAGGGCTTTCAATGCCTTCTGGATGCTCTCCGCTTCTCTTGGACGAGGGATGATGCGTTGGGAGAAGGCTTTTTGAGGCAGCCGTAGGGAAGGCAGCGGTGGCCTGGGGTTTTGGAGGAATTAAAGGAGAGGGTGGGCCCCACGTGCCCTACATGAAAAAGAAAAACCGACCTTTCGATTAGGGTTTGGAGACGTTGGAGTGTCCGACGTGGCATTTTCGGCGAGTTTCCGCCTAAATGAAACAGAACTTCACTGCGGTATATCCTCCAATAGATCTTTAAAAATATAAAAATTAGCTATGAATGTTTTGAGTGGAAAGATGGATCCAAAACGTTGGATGCTTGGAGGATCTGGCGAGTTAACTTTTTTTTTTTTAATCCAAAATAGATATAGAAAAGTACGTTGGTAAGTAATATGACTGATCCAGCACCATCACGATTAACAATAAAAAGATTGACGGTGTTTCACTTCAGTCTCTGTGGCATCATTCAACCTCCGAGGCCCACTTCGGCCTCCTTCAGTTCCGAGCTTCAGCCTCGGCCTTGAACATCCGTCATAGTCTGGCCCTTGGGACCAATAGCTTATAGCAACAGGCCACCTGATACGTCCACATGGCCCACTACTCGACTGCTACATACATCGCTATGCCCCATTAAGGCATATGGCCTGCCACGCATCTATAACAGTGCATGGCCATATTCCGTTACAGAATATGATCCACCGCTCGCCTGCGGCTACATATGGCCATACCTCTTAACGGCGCGCGCCTGGTGCAACCATAGCAACCCGACACGCGTAATACCGTATTGGCATGTGGCAAATAAGGCAGGACACCTCTGACACGCCCACGATCCATCACTATCAGCCTTCCCTTTTTGTCTATTATCGGATAGCAGTATCTCGAAATCATAAACCTTCTGGAAGCATGAGAGAGGGAGATCTTTGAGCAGGTATAAAGGCCCACACTTGCGACAAAGGGAGGGTCCTGAACCCTAACTCTCTAGCTCTCTTCTGCTAGCTAACTCTTGTCTGTTCCCGAGTGACTGACTTAAGCGTCGGAGGGTCCCCACCAGAGCATTCGGTCTCCGGAAACTTTTCTTGCAGGAGTCCGACGAGGACCACTATTTTCCTGGCATTCAAGGAAGGTGACTCGGCATCAACAGATTGGCGCGCCAGGAAGGGGAGAAGAAGGAAAAAGCTTCAAACCTGTTATCGACCACTTCTCTTTCCCCGAGCTTTCTCAAGCGATGGTGACGACTCATGCGCGAGAGGTCTCCACTAGTCATCTGGGAGGCAACGTCAAGGGGCTGATCCGCTAGCGGTTGGCCCCTCAGCTCCCCTAGCCGACGTTCCTGCACCACCATGACCGCAGCAGCTTCAAGAAGACCGGCTTGCCGCCCTCGCCGCACAAGTCCAATCTTTGGCAATGGTGGTCCAAGGCCTGCAGCATCAAGCGGTGGCTGCACAGCAACCGGAGCCCCCCGTCAGTGCCAGGAGTAATCCAACCCAACCAGCACTCTTTTTGGAGGAGGTCTTCTACCTGAGAAGCTTGCCACCGCCGCGCTTCACCCAAGCCTCACCGCTGTGAAGCCTCCAAGAGGCCCTAGTCACCCTCTCGCCGCGCTAGTGTATCTCCCAAGCGATGGCATGGGAAGGAGGCAGAGCGCCTTCGTCAGCATTGCCGCCACTCTTGCCCCTCCTCGGATTTCTCAAGGGAGGGGTCCTTCGACGGTAGAATAGCCCGCCGAGCTGAGCGTCGGCTCGACGAGTACAATCAGTGGTTGGAGGAGCTCAGCCACCAGATCACCAACCCACCAGAGGCGGACTATGATAGCCGGCCACCACTGTCCCGCCGGATCATGGAGGAGCCGATCTCAACCTGGTTCCGCCTTCCTCAGCTGGACCCGTATGACGGGACCATGGACCCCCTGGACCATTTAGAAAGTTACAAGGCCCTCATGCAGGTCCAAGGGACAACCGATTCGCTCCTATGCATCGCCTTCCCCGCCACTTTAAAGAAAGCTGCTCGAGCTTGGTACTCCCGCCTGCCGCCGTGAAGTATCGACTCCTTCCGTCAGCTGGAGAGGGCCTTCCTGGCCCATTTTGACGCCTGTCGGAAGATTCAAGGGTGGCAGACAGTCTCTTCTCCGTCCAGCAAAAGAGTGGCGAGTGTCTGTGGGACTACGTCACTCGGTTTAAGGAGGCAGCCCTGGAGGTTTACAACCTCGAGGATTCGGTGGCTACCTTGGCCTTAAAGCGAGGGCTCTGCCCCTCCCGCTTCACATACTCCCTCGACAAGAAGCCGCCCAGCTCCTACGCCGAGCTCCTAAGCTGGGCCCAGAAGTACATCCGCGGTGACGAGGCTGACTCCTCCCGGCGCGAGGCTAGCGGAAGCACCACCAAGAAGCTGGCTCGTCCCGAGTCTGCTAAAGTTCGACCCAGAAGGCCTGAGCCTCCTCGCCGACCAGACAACCATCCCCAAGCTCCTACACCAATATACGGGCCCTACACTCCTCTGCTCGCCCCGATATCGCACATCCTACTCGAGATCGAGGGCGAGCCCAATCTTCAGCGCCTCCTCCAATGAACCCAAAGATCCCCCACAACAAGAACCTCTACTGCCACTACCATCGGGATCATGGCCACGACACCGACAACTGTCGCCAGATGAAGAGGCGATAGAGGACCTTATCCAGCGTGGCCACTTGGGAAAGTTCATCCAGAGGAACAACCCGGGAGCTTCTGGCCCATCAGCACCTCCTCCACCGATGATCGACAATGCTCCCACCGAGAAGACGGTGACGATGATTTCCTGGGGGGTAGGCAGCCCACCCAAGAGGCCAAGGGGGGAGGGAGAGTTAGATTCTGTAATCCCTTTTTCTAAAAGGGACCTAGAGGGGTGGTCAATAAAAATGATGATAGCATCATTGTGTCTATGACGATAGCTAAGCACCTGTAAAAAGAATTCTGGTTGATAGTGGGAGCTCGATGGATGTTTTGAATTATGATACTTTGTTCGCATGAACCTATCACCCGACCTACTTCGGCCTGTTACCACTCCCCTGATGGGGTTCACTGGAGATTCCGTGAAGGTCAAGGGGGATCACTCTTCTTGTCACGGCTGGCACAGCCCCGCACTAAAGTACAGTCTTCATGAGCTTCCTGGTGGTCCGGGTGCCCCTCGCCTATAATGCCACACTCGGAAGGCCCGGACTTAACCTCTTGGATGTCGTAATCTCCACCAAAAAGCTCCTGATGAGATTCCCAACCAGCGAAGGGGTCGGGGAGATGCGGGGGGAGCAGAACCCACCGCCACTGTGCTGCCACATGTCCCATAGCCCTCAGGGGGTGATGCCCATACCTGCACCAGAAGCGCTGGACCCCCGAGACTCAAAGAGGAGGGGAGAACCGGCCGAGCATCTGCTGACCTTCCCCCTGGGAGAGGATCCGGCGCAGACAATTCAAATTGGGCTTTGCTTCCGGAGGAAGCTCGCAGCCAATTCCTTGCTTTCCTGCGAGCCAATGCTGATATCTTCGCTTGGTCGGCATCCGACATGCTATGCATTCTGGAGGAGGTGATTACCCACCAACTCAACATCAAGCCGGAGTGCCGACCCGTTCGGCAGAAGAAGAAGAGCTTTGCTTCAGACAGACAGAAGGCCATAGATGAAGAGGTGCGCAAGTTGACGGCAACCGTACACATTCGCGAGGTGCACTACCCCAACTGGCTGGCGAATGTCGTGATGGTCCGCAAGGCCAGTGGGAGCTGGAGGATGTGTGTAGACTTTACCGACCTCAATAAAGCATTCCCCAAGGACAGCTTCCTTCTATCTCGGATCGACCAGCTGGTAGACGCCACGTCCGGCCATGAGACCCTCAGCTTCATGGACGCGTTCTCGGGGTACAACCAGATCAGGATGAACCCGACTGATGAAGAGGCGACCTCCTTTGTCACCGAGAAGGGGACATACTGCTACAAGATGATGTTGTTCAAGTTGAAGAATGCAAGAGCCACCTACCAGAGGTTGATGAACAAGGTTTTGAGGACCAGATCGGGCGCAACATGAAGGTGTATGTGGACGACATGCTGACCAAGAGCACCCATGCCACGGACCATGTTGCCAACCTTGCGGAGACCTTCGCCAACCTGCGCCGGTACCGGATGAGGCTGAACCCCCGCAAGTGCGCCTTTGGAGTTGCGGCGGGCAAGTTCCTGGGCTTCATGGTGACGCAGCGAGGAATTGAAGCCAACCCATACAAAATCAAAGCCATCTTGGATATGAGGCCCCCAGCAATAAAAGGGAGATGCAACGTCTGACTGGGAGGATGGCAGCCTTGAGCTGCTTTATGTCAAGGTCAGCAAACGATGTCTACCCTTCTTTAAGGCACTACGCAAGGTCAACATCTTCGAGTAGACGAAGGAGTGTCAGGAAGCCTTCGAGGAGCTAAAAAAATTTCTATCCACTCCTCTGCTGCTGTCCAAGCCGAGGGGCGGGGAGGAACTCTTTTTGTATCTTGCAGCCTCCCCCGAGGCTGTCAGCTCCGTGCTTGTCTGCATGGACGCCTACGGAGTCCAGAAGCCGGTCTACTACACCAGCAAAGTGCTCCACGACGCCGAGACGAGATACTCTAAGACCGAAAAGATCATCTTCGCCCTGGTGGTCTCAGCCCAGTGCTTCCGACCCTACTTCCAAGCTCATCCAATCGTGATGCTCATGGACCAACCACTTCGGACTATCTTGTCCCGTCCTGACACTTCCGGTCGGTTGGCCAAGTGGGCCATCAAGTTGGGGGAGTTTGATTTATCCATTCGGCCAAGGCCTGCAATGAAGTCCTAGGTATAAGCCGACTTTCTGATCGAGTGCACTTGGGCAGAGGAGCATCCGGAGGAGTTGCACTTGGAGGTGCACATGGAGTCCCCTACGGCCGAGGGAGTGGAGAAGGAAGACTGGATCCTTCATATGGATGGAGCGGTAAATTCTCAAGGGAGTGGAGCTGGACTTATTCTTGCGAGTCCCGAGGGGGAGGTGGTAGAGTATGCCCTCCAGTTTTTGTTCTCAGCCACCAACAACCAAGCGGAGTATGAAGCCTTGCTGGCAGGGATGAAGCTAGCCAAGGAGATCGGTGCGGAGCATCTGAGGGCCTTCATGGACTCCCATCTTGTCTCCAGGCAGGTCGCTGGGGAGTACGAGGCTAGCGACCTACCATATCCCGCTACTTGAGCAAAGTGCAGTCTCAAGCCTCTCGATTTGCATATTTCCATGTCAGCTACATTCCCCGGGTGGAAAATGCCAGGGCTGATGCGTTGTCCCGCTTGGCCATTTCGGCCGATGGGACCTTGGGAAGGACGTATGTGGAGCATCTGCAAGTCCCAAGCATTGAAGCGGCAGTGGAGGAAGCACTGCCGGTCGAGCAGGAGCCCTCCTGGATGGATGCCTACATCCGATACTTGACCGATGGCACCCTCCCTGAAGACCCGGCTGAGGCCAGACTGCTTAGGCGATGGGCCCCGAGGTTCCTGATGATGGATGGGAAGCTATACCGAAGATCGTTCTCATACCCGGTCCTCAAGTGTGCCGGGCCTATTGAAGCTGACTACATCTTGCAAGAAATCCATGAAGGCATATGCGAGAGTCATCTGGGAGGCAGAGCCCTGGCGTACAAGGCCCTGCGGCAGGAATATTATTGGCTGACAATGAGGGAAGACGCGGCCAAGCTTGTCAAGAAGTGTGATAGCTACCAGTGCCATGCCAACATCCAGCGGCAGCCGACATCTCAACTGACCCCTCTGGCGGCACCTTGGCCCTTCGCCCAATAGGGGATGGACATCTTGGGGTTGTTCCCTCCTGCCTCCGACCTGCGTAAGTTCCTGCTGGTGGCTGTCGACCACTTCACCAAATGGATCGAGGTTGAGGAGCTTGCCAAGATCACTGAGGACAAGGTGAGGTCCTTCTTCTAGTAGTCCATAATATGCTGGTTCGGGTTACCATATACCTTGGTTACCGACAACGGCCGGCAGTTCGACAACGTAAATTTCTGGGGATTATGCACCAAGTTGGCATCCATCAGCGGTTCACTTCCGTTGGGCGCCCTCAGACCAACGGGGTGGCCGAGGTAACCAACCGCATTATTCTCCAAGGACTGAGAGCCCAGCTAGATGACTGCAAAGGACGGTGGGTAGAGGAGCTCCACAATATGCTATGGGCCTACCACACAACGCCGCGAGCCCCTACAGGTAGACTCCCTTCAGCCTTGTCTTCGGATCCGAGGCCATCATTCCTATGAAGATTGGCACCCCGAGCCCCAGAGTGGAGGCCTACAGCGAGGAAGACAACCTAAGCCAGTTGCGAGCCAATCTCAACCTGGTGGAGGAGGTGCGGGACCGAGCGCGACTCCGGATGGCGGTCTATCGGCAACGAGCAGCCAGGTATTACAACGCTCGCGTCTGCCCCAGAACCTTCTTACCAAGGGACCTGGTCCTTCGATGAGCTGAAGTTTCAAAGCCGACGGAAGGAGGCAAACTAGCACCGAACTGGGAGAGGCCTTATCGAATCACTGAGGCACTCCGCCACGGAGCATACAAAGTTGAAGAGCTAGATGGGAAACCACTCCCGCGGACGTAGAATGCTGACAACCTCCGTCGGTATTATCAGTAGTGTATCTTCTTTTCACATTAATTTTCACACTTGAATCCTTTCAGGCTCTCGCCCTACATTTGACACTAGTAAATACGAGTTCTAGCATCTCGGGCTCTCAACAAAAAGCCCAGTGTACCACTGGCAGACCGATGTACCATCGGTTCTCAACAAAAAGCCCAATATACCATTGACACTGAAGACCCGATGTACCATCAGATTCAAAAAGCTCGAGGCTGGCTCGGCATGGAAAGCTTAGTGTACCATTGGCAGACCGATGTACCATCGGTTCTCAACAAAAAGCCCAATGTACCATTGGCACTGAAGACTCGATATACCATCGGATTTAAAAAGCCCGAGGCCAGCTCAGCATGGAAAGCTTGGTGTACCACTAGTAGACCGATGTACCATTGATTCTCAACAAAAAGCCCAATGTACCATTGGCACTAAAGACCTAATGTACCATCAGATTCAAAAAGCTCGAGGCCAGCTCGGTATAGAAAGCCCAGTGTACCACTAGCAGATCGATGTACCATCGGCTCTCAACAAAAAGCTCAATGTACCATTGGCATCGAAGATCCGATGTACCATCGGATTCAAAAAGCCCCATGTACCATTGGCATTGAAGACCCGATATACCATCGGATTCAAAAAGCCCAGTGTACCACTGGCAGACCGATGTACTATCGGCTCTCAATGAAAAGCCCAATGTACCATTGGCATCGAAGACCCGATGTACCATCAGATTCAGAAAGCCCGAGGCCAACTCGGCATAAAAAGCCTAATGTACCATTGGCATCGAAGACCCAATGTATCATCGGATTCAAAAAGCCTAGTGTACCACTGGCAGACCGATGTACCATCGGCTCTCAACAAAAAGTCTAATGTACCATTGGCATCGAAGATCCGATGTACCATCGGATTCAAAAAGCTCATTTTCCCCTCGGCACTCTGAGGCTGATGTTCCATCAGTCCCCAGAGGTCCGAATCCTTGGGGCAGATGTGGCCCCAGTTTTGACCTTGGTGCTCCCGGAGGTTTGGTCCTACATGGCTAAGTCGCTCGTGAGTGGGGAGAAGCTGCCCCTTGGTGCTGACGAAGCCCCTAGGGGTCCCACGTCGGCAACCCAAGGGCTCGGAAATGAGACGTTGTTGGATAAAAATAGTTTCATTAATGAAGTATCTACAAAATGTCGACCGAGTCAGACTTGATACAAAAACAAAAATGTAAAGTAAAAATACAAGATCAAGATCCGGCCGCGAGCTCGCCATCCGAGACCTCATCAGACTCCTGGTCCGGCTCGATGTCCATGACTTGGGGGAGGTTCAAAACTTGGGCTACCTTTTCCTTGGATCGTCAAACGCCTGGATGTAGAAATCCGCATTAGCTTCAACTAGCTCGTGGGTGAAGTGCTCCGATGCCTTGAACTCCTCCACGACCGCGGCAGCCCTGGCCTCGGCAGCTGCCTCCACCTCAGTGGCTCAGGCCTCCCTCTCCGCAGCCAGAGAGGCTGCCGCCGCCCTCTCGGCCTCCTTGGCGCTCACCTCTTCCTCAGCCCGCTTCGTCCGATCCTCGGTCGCCTGAATGGCCGAGTTCAAGTCAGCTATATGAAGGTTCCGGGCCTCAATCGCATTCTTGGCCTCTGTGAGCTGGTTGAGTGCCGCCCACAATCGGTTGGCCTCGGCCTCAGCTTTACTCTCAGCCTTCTTTATTTGTTAGCGCACTCGGCCCTTACCAATTCCAAGGCCTTCTCCACAGCCTCAGCTCGGGCCTGGGCATCTTCGGCATCCTGTTGGGCTTGGCGAACGACGGCCTCCCCCTTGCCAATGGCCTCCTGAGTGAGCACAAAGGAGTTGGTCACCTGCGCTTAGGGTGTCAGCTATACAAATTGTTTAAGTACTCTAAACCAAAGGCAAGGGAAAAAATACTTACTCAAATGAGGGCTGAGAAGACCTCCCGGAAGAACCTGTTCGCCCCCAGTGTCCGAAGCTCCTCCTGAATGTTAGGCTGAACGACGTGGAACATGAGCTGTTCAGCCAGGCGCCCATCGTTTATTAAAGAGAACCCGCGAGGGGTCGGCCCAGCCCTGCTCCCCTCGGTGTTTCTGACGTGCTCCAGCTCGGCACGTGGAGGGCTGCTCGTCGATATCTGTTCGGGGGGTGGACTTGTTGTCCCTGATGGCCCCTCCCCCCAACTCTTGTCTGCTTCGCCCGGGGGTAGTTGGCTGGAAGCTGGGGGCTCCTTCATCGTCGCTGGCTCCTCCACCATTGTCGGCTCCTCCGTCATCGTCCCCTCGGCCCCCGCCCTTTCTGGCGGGGTGTAGGCCGTCAGATGCACCTCCGAAACTGGTGGAGACTCGCAGCCTACTGGGACACCCGCACAGTAAGGCGCTTGGGGGCCGGCGCCTGCTGCCCCTCTCTCGGGCCGCCCCTGGCCCTCATCCTCTTGACTGCGGCCTTCCTGACCATGGTGGTCGGAGGCTTCATCGCTACGCAACATCGGCCGGAGTTAGTAAAAAAAAAGAGAAGAGAGAAGAAGAAGAAGGAGGAGAGGGCAATTTGGCTAAGTGCTGGGGCATCTATTACTCACCGCTCTGTGTGGTGAGGCTTGCCAGCCGGAGGTTGTGCTCCGACAGCAGCAGGTTGTATCTGGGGATGCCAGCAGTCAACAGTTGCCCCAGCGCTTCTTGATCTCCTGGGAGGATAGTGGAGTTCATGTTGGGTCGAAGGTCGGGATCCCCCCACTGAGGCTTGACTTGATCAAGGTCAACAAAAAAGAAATGAAATTTTTATCCCTTGACCGAGGAGGGGAGAAGTAACTTGAGGACGCAACCAGGTCGGGGCTGGAACAGCCACCAACCCTTCTGCTGCCTAAGGGTGTAAAAACAGCGAAAGAGAGAGAGAGTCGGGGGGTGATTTGGAGGTTGTGACAAAGGATGAGAAAGGCACAAACGGTCCGAAGGGAGTTTGGGACCAGCTGAGAAGGAGTCAAGGAGTAATAGTCTAAAAGATTGATAAAAAAGGGGTGAAAGGGTAGACGAGACCTAACTTAAGGGATATCTCATAAACGGCCACTCTACCAGGCCGGGAGGAGACCACCCTATCATCGGGTGTCGGAAGGAAGAGCCCGACATCTCGGGGTACCTGGTAGCGGGCCCTAATGTTCGCCAAGTCTGGGCCCATTACTGTGGAGGCGGTCCCCATCAGGGATTCCACCCCCACCCTCATTGAGGTGCCGGCCACCACCTGGCGCCTCCTCGCTGGGGCCCGGCCGGTCGCCACCGAGCGTCCCCTTGCAGGAGCCCTATCAGCAACCGATCGTTGGGACAAGGGAAGATGGTCCTCCGGATCGAAGGAACATAAAGAAGAGGGAGATGGAGAGGCACGAAGCCTCGAGGAAGAAATACGGTTGTCGGAGAGAGCTAAAGAAGTCCAAGATAGCGAGGAGGCCATGACAAAAGTTTGGGGAAGAAGGAAGGATTGGGAAGGATAGAAGGCTAACCTGGAGAAAAAAATGGCGGGGGGCGATTCTCAAGTTGCAGAGGGAGCAGAGGACCAGAGGAAGAAGATAACTGAAGCAAAGTGATGAGTATTCAGCCTTCGCCTGGGTTTTGTTAAGTTTCAAATCGTCCTGCCTTGATTTGCCAGCCATGCGGACTCCCGCTATAGGCTGGGCCGCCTCGGCAGGAGTCCGGTGCGTGGAACAAACCGCCTCCGGCCAATGATGGGACACTACTGACATCAGCGCCATGATGGCAATGATAGCGGCCGCTTTTTGCGAATTTCAAAAGGACAATCCTGCCTTGAGGGCGATCACGGCAGATCGGATAGACAATAGCGACTGCCCCTTCACATCCACCAAGTCGCCCGCGCTAAGTTATCGCAGCATCCAGAGATACGTGTCCGGGAGCAGTTGGCAGTGGACGAGGATCAACCATTAGGGAGGTGACACCCCTTTCGCTTCGCCAAGGTGGACCCGCTCCATCTCAGGGGCGAGAGGGTATCTGATATGGCTGATCCAACACCGTCAGAGTTAACAGTAAAGGAGACTGACGGCGTCCCGCTTCGGCCTCTGGGGAATCATTCAACCTTCATGGCGTGACCTCCGGGGCATCATTCAACCTTCGAGGCCCGCTTCGGCCTCCTTCAGTCCCAAGCTTCAGCCTCGGCCTTGGGCATCCGTCATGGTCTAGCCCTTGGGACCAGTAGCTTATAGCAACGGGCCATCTAGCACGCCCATGTGGCCCACTACTTGCCTGCTACAGTACATCGCCATGCCCCATTAAGACGTATGGCCCGCCATGCACCCGTAACAGTGTGTGGCCATATCCCGTTACGGAGTACGATCCATCGCTCGCCTGCGGCTGCATATGGCCATACCTCATAACAGCGCGCGTCTGGTGCAACCATAGCAACCCAACATGCGTAATACCGTATTGGCAGGTGGCAAATGAGGCAGGACACCTCTGATACACCAACGATCCGTCACTATCAGCCTCTCTTTTTTGTCTGTTATCGGATAATAGTATCTCGAAATCATAAACCTTCTGGAAGCATGAGAGAGTGAGATCTTTAAGCAGGTATAAAGGCTCATATTTGCGACAAAAGGAGGATCCTGAACCCTAACTCTCTAGCTCTCTTCTGCTAGCTAACTCTTGTCTGTTCCCAAGTGACTGACTTGAGCGTCGAAGGGTCCCCACCGGAGCATCCGGTCTCCAGAGACTTTTCTTGCAGGAGTTTGACGAGGAGGACCTCCGTTTCCCTGGCATTTAAGGAAGGTGACTCGGCGTCAACAGTTTTAATATTTATAAACTTTATGTATGTAAAGCTCTTCATTTGTTATCTAGACATTTGTGTTAATACAGTTTTAATTATTTTGCTTTGCTTGAAATTTTGCTACAGTATATCCTCTAAATTAATCTCAATAGATATTAAAGAAGAAAAAAAAATTGGGATTAGGTGGTTGAATGAAGAGAGCAATATGAGTTGTTGATATTTCATTTGCTTAGCAAAATATATAATGTGTTACATGGATGGTCAAATAATAGATTATATGTCAACATAGAAATTTTTATGATAACTAAAAACGAATGGGCGGGCAAAGAGATAAACTTGATGTTTTACTCTTTTTATTGAGCTATCAAAAATATTATACAAGATTACAAGTTAGATACCTAGGAGATCATGTCAACGCAATCATATGGAGAACCAATTAGTGCACTTTGACTAACTTTTTATTTATTTTAAATAAAGAATTAAGAATAAGATGATACATTCACATGGATAAGCTTTTTTTTTTGTGATGCATATAATTGGGTTATAAAAATTTTAAAAGTAATTATTAACAATGATGAAAGGTTACATAAAAGCAACGCTGCTAATCATTTCATTCGATTTTTAATTTATACTACAAAATTATACCTTAATATAATTAAAAGAAAAGTAATATATAACAAAAACTTAACTATCTAAATCTTCTATTTATTGTATCTTCTTATATTATTATATTATATTTGATGAACAATGAGTAAAAGAGAAAAATTACAAGTTATGTAAGGCATGGGTTATATGCTAGTATATCTCTAAAATCGATCCTCCGTTTGCACTAAGACCTACATTCATCATATAGATGCCTATACTAATGACAAATATTAGTTATTTTTATTGGCTTAGTATTTCATGGAATATCCTCAAGTTATTCTCTAAGATAGTGTTTGAAATAGGGGATAAGAGGGGATATTTCCTGGATATCTCTTCACTACAAGAGATTTTAAATATTGCGACGCTCAAATGCGTCGCAATTGCGTCGCTAAACATGATATTGCGACGCAATAGCGACGCAACGAGGGCGTCGCTCAACTGTCCGTCGCAATACCCTTTTGTCGCAATTGCGTCGCAATATTGCGACTCTCTGCGACGCTCTTGCGACGCCACATTGCATCGCAATATTGCGACGCATGAAAATGCGTCGCTAAATTTAAAAATAAATTTAGTTAGAAAAAAATTATTATTAAATATTACGACGCACAAATTTGCGTCGCAATATTTAAAATTAATTTTTTTTAAAAAATTATTATTAAATATTGCGACGCACTAATTTGCGTCGTAATATTTAAAATTAATTTTTAAAAGAAATTATTATTAAATATTGCGATGCACTAATTTGCGTCGTAATATTTAAAATTAATTTTTAAAAAAATTATTATTAAATATTGCGACGCTCTAATGCGTCGCAAATAAAAATTATTTTAAAATATTGTGACGCAAGATAATTGCATCGCAATATTTAATAATAATTTTTAAGATAAAATAGCGACTCAATTGTAGTCGCTAATGCGTCGCTATTAAATTTATTTTTAAATTATGTGATGCCAGGTCATTGCGTCGCAATATTTAATAATAATATTTTAAAATATTAGCGATCCAATATCAGTCGCTAATGCGTCGCAAATTTTGTTTTTAAAAATATTTAAATGATTAAAAATTAAAATGGTTAATTCAATTTCGCTAAATCTAAATATTGATACAAACATTTTTCACTCAATCCAAATAATAATATATTTCAAAAAACAATTTATATATTAAAATTTTGAAGTTTTTACAACATAAAAAAAAAAAAAAAATACATCAAGAATCTGAACGATCACGTGAAGGCTGTGGAGGCTGAAGACTCTGCGACAAGCGTCTAACCATATCCCGCAAATAATGCATCTCATCTCGCATGTCTGCAACCTCCTGATCCCGGCCTCGCATACGATCCTCAAAATCCTGCTCGACCTCCTGCCGAACCTCCTCTGCAATAGATCTGCGAAGCTCCTGTAAACGCTCGGAAGGAAGATCAGCAGGAACTCGCGAGCTGGAGGCCTGATGGGGAAAAAAGGTAGAAGCTCTAGTGCCCATACCATAGACCCTACGGTCTCGTGGCTGGGCACCAACAGCCTCCAAAAACACACGTCGACTCTCCTCTGCTGAGAGTTCGACGGGCGTCTCCCCATCAGTAGAGTCGACCTGCGATGCCTGGGAGCGAAGCTCCTCGACTCGTGTCTTGAAAATATGAAATCAACAATAAATGAGTTAATAAATTTCTTGAAATAAAATTTTAGAAATTAAACAGATACTACATAAATCTAATTTCTTACCGCAACCTCCCGTGATCGCGTGTCGACCCAGGAGCCGTCCCTCCTGGTGTGTGTCGCCCTGAATAGACGAAACTCACCAGGATCTCCGCCCTCCTGCTCAATCTATACAATAAAAAAATGATATTAATACAAATATTTGTAAATAACTAAAATAGTAATTAAAATATTTATGTTTTCTTACCATACGCCATCTGTGCTCCTGAATCGAAATGGAGCCCGAAGTATGATGGGAGAGACCCTGCCAGGACCGCCCTTCTCAGATTGACGGTTCGTGCTGGCTGATGTGGACCTCCTGCGCCAGCCATCGGACTCCCAGGCCTGCTGCCACTCGTGCCAAATATCCTCTGGCACGTGCGCAGGACGCTGACCCGATGACCTCCAACGATGAAGCATGTCGGAGTATCGGCGTCGCGTCAGAGCCTCCCATGCTGCCCTAATGGCATCATGGGTGGCAGGATCCCACGTAACTTTTTCTGCATTAAAATAAACAGTTAGTTTCTGAATTTATTAACTTTAAAGAATTATATATCACTGATAAATTGTATTTAATAAGTTTACCTGAAACTCAAAAAAATAAAACTCCCTCGTGGCTGGCGATACGTGGCGCCAATCGTAGCCAGTGGGATCTGCACGCCTCTGAAAAATGGCGCTGATGTGGCTGGAGACATGATGCTGCTCAATGATCTATTAAAAAAATGCAAGTTTATAAGTAAATGACTTAAAAACATAAATAAATTTTTTTAATTAGTATATACTTACATCCCCTGAGCATCAAGTCTAAGTACAGTGCGGCCGCCGATCGCGGAAGAACTCTCGGAGGTCTGTGCCGATCGGGTGGATGGTAATACTGGTGCAGAGATCGAAGGCTGCGCCTCTGCTGGAGATCCAAACTCTCCATCTCCGACGCTCATGTGATCTGATCTCGCAGGATCCAAACTACGTCTCTGCTCACCCAAACTGTCGTCGGTAGATCTACCTCTGCCCCTCATACTGAAAATACTAAAGATTCACACAATTAAATTACGATTAATGATTGACTATGTAAGAATTTAACACTTATTAAAAAAAGTTAAATTTTAAAAAACCTTTATGTTTAATCGGTGTCATTTGTTTCGTGAAATGTTGGTTCAACATCCGATGCCGTATCGGATTGCGAATCAGTTTCATTATCATCGGAAGGAAACCGAACATTTGCATCCGCAATTTGTTGGACATCACCACTTGGATCTCTAAGTGATGTTTCAGGAGCCCTTGTGTCATCCTCAATTGCATGCATTTCCATCTCATCCTCTTGAAATGCAGGGCACTCGGTTGATTGACTTGATGAACTCTCCTCTAATACGATTGTTGAACGTGGGACGATTTTAGAAACGGCCCACCAATCTCGCTTGTTGTTGCGCAAACTTGGATATCCGCAGTAAAATACTTGCTGAGCTTGGGATGCAAGGATGAATGGGTCATATTTCTGTAATCTTGGGGTGCTAGCAAGGATCGATGCATAGGTTCATGGCTAAAGAGAGGGCTTGAGTTTGTGTCGGGCCATAAGGCGGTGCGTTTAGTCATTAGACTTCACAAGAATTCAAGTGTCTTAAATAATTCTACCTTCCCATGTCTACAAGGTAAGGCCCTATCCCATTCAAGAATATTTTTTGTGATATGTTATTCTGCTATTAATTATCATCGATCGGCAACATTGAAATTTCGGCAGCATTTCCCCATATGTTCTCCTACATGTGTGGTATATAAGCCACACTAGGAGAACGTATGAGCAAATGCAAACCGAAATCTCACCCCACGATGATTACTAGCAGACTAACATGTCACAAGAAATATTCCCAAACAATTTGAGAATTTGCAAGACTAAGGCTTACAAATTCTCAAACGGGTCTAAAGGTTAATTAAAGTGCTGTGATTATGAAGTCCGAAGACAATCGAACTTATGCTTGTTATTCTTAACTTCTTGTGAATTATACATGTAATCACTAACTTTTAAGATTATTGTGTCAAATACAAATGTTTGCGAATACTAAAATGTAAATCATTGAAACTAGTAATTTGTTGCTGGAAATTAAATAATATTACAACAAAACATTTTATTTAGCATTTCAAAATGTAATGCATCATTAAGTTTGCAGCAGAATATAAATAATCAAGACATAACAAATGTAAATGAGTATAAATGCACAAATACTATTGTCATAAACATTCTGCTTAAATTAATTATTGCATAAATATTATGTAAATTAAATAATCTAGCATTACAAATATTATTGCAAGACATAACAATCCAGGAATTATTTTTTTTTTTTTCAGTTGGCCACCGTGGCCGCCGGTGGCCGTGGCTTTCCCCCCTCCCCCTGTTACTTTTTTCACAGTGGCCTGGCCACCGTGGCCAGGCCACTGCCGGCCACGGCAGCGGCCGTGGCCGGACAAGAAAAGAAAGGGGGGGGGGGGGTTTCCCCCCTCCCCCCTGTTAAGGAAAAATTTTTTTTTTTTTTTTTTGTCACAGTGGCCTGGCCACCGTGGCCAGGCCACTGCGGCCACGGCAGCGGCCGTGGCCGGACAAGAAAAAAGGGGGGGGGGGGGTTTCCCCCCTCCCCCCTGTTAAAAAAAATTTTTTTTTTTTTTCACAGTGGCCTGGCCACCGTGGCCAGGCCACTGCCGGCCACGGCAGCGGCCGTGGCCGGACAAGAAAAGAAAGGGGGGGCGGGGGGGTTTCCTCCCCTCCCCCCTGTTAAAAAAAAAAAATTTTTTTTGATTACAGTGGCCTGGCCACCGTGGCCAGGCCACTGCGGCCACGGCAGCGGCCGTGGCCGCCTTGTCCGGCCGCGGCCACGGCCGTGGCCGGACAAGAAAAGAAAGGGGGGCGGGGGGTTTCCTCCCCTCCCCCCTGTTAAAAAAAAATTTTTTTTTTTTGATTACAGTGGCCTGGCCACCGTGGCCAGGCCACTGCCGGCCACGGCAGCGGCCGTGGCCGCCTTGTCCGGCCGCGGCCACGGCCGTGGCCGGACAAGAAAAAAAAGGGGGGGGGGGGTTTCCTCCCCTCCCCCCTGTTAAAAAAAAAATTTTTTTTTTTTGATTACAGTGGCCTGGCCACCGTGGCCAGGCCACTGCGGCCACGGGCCGTGGCCGGACAAGAAAAAAAGGGGGGGGGGGGGGTTTCCTCCCCTCCCCCCTGTTAAAAAAAAAAAATTTTTTTTTTTGCAGTGGCCTGGCCACTGGGCCACTGTGGCCGGAGAAGACGGCCACGGCAGCGGCCGTGGCCGCCTTGTCCGGCCGCGGCCACGGCCGTGGCCGGACAAGAAAAAAAAGGGGGGGGGGGGGTTTCCTCCCCTCCCCCCTGTTAAAAAAAAAATTTTTTTTTTTTTATTACAGTGGCCTGGCCACCGTGGCCAGGCCACTGCCGGCCACGGCAGCGGCCGTGGCCGGAGAAGACGGCCACGGCAGCGGCCGTGGCCGCCTTGTCCGGCCGCGGCCACGGCCGTGGCCACGGCCGTGGAAAGAAAAGAAAGGGGGGGCGGGGGGGTTTCCTCCCCTCCCCCCTGTTAAAAAAAAATTTTTTTTTTTTTACAGTGGCCTGGCCACCGTGGCCAGGCCACTGCCGGCCACGGCAGCGGCCGTGGCCGGAGAAGACGGCCACGGCAGCGGCCGTGGCCGTAGGGAAATAAAAAAAAAAAATTTTTTTTTTAGATTTCGGAGCTAACCTTGGTTGAGATGAGATCGCCGGGTTGCCGGAGTCGGATGCGATCGCCGGGTAGCCGGAGGACGGGGATGCGCCGGAGATTCGAGCTTTAGCTTCACGGCGGCGGCTAGGTCAGACGGGAAGGAGGAAAGGAGAAGGGGGGCTTAAATATAGGGAATTAGCGACGCCAAAATTGCGTCGCCATTTTCGTCGCAATTTTTTTTTTTTTCTTAGCGACGCACTGGGCGTCGCTAATCCATCGTTAATAATGTTTAAAATAATTTTCTGAAAACATAGCGACGCCACGCGTCGCTAAGCGTCGCTAAATTGGCGCCATCACCTGGCGGGAAAAATATTTTATTTTCTAATAATTGCGTCGCTAAGGCGTCGCAATATTTTTTTAATAATTTAAATTGATTAAAATAAAAACTTATTACAAATATTGCGACGCAATAAGTGCGTCGCAATTATTTTTAAATATTTTTAAATGAAAATATTTAAATTTATTATAATAATTGCGATGACAAATGGCATCGCAATTTATTTGTTAATATTTATAAATGATTATATTTATAATTAATGTTAATAATTACGACGATAAATGGCATCGCAATTTATTTTATAAAATTTTTAATTACATAAACTTATTTAAAAAAGATTGCGACGATCGGCGACGATCCGACGGTTGCGATCGATCCAAGCCCTGATCCCGATCGGCCACGACCGATCTCGGACAAATCCGTCCGAGATCGACGATCCGACGGTTGCGATCGATCCAAGCCCTGATCCCGATCGGCCACGACCGATCTCGGACCGTGGCGATCCGTCCGATCGGCGACGATCCGACGGTTGCGATCGATCCAAGCCCTGATCCCGATCGGCCACGACCGATCTCGGACAGTTGCAATCCGTCCGAGATCGGCGACGATCCGACGGTTGCGATCGATCCAAGCCCTGATCCCGATCGGCCACGACCGATCTCGGACCGTGGCGATCCGTCCGATCGGCGACGATCCGACGGTTGCGATCGATCCAAGCCCTGATCCCGATCGGCGACGACCGATCGCGGACCGCGGCAATCGGTCCGATCGGCAAAGATCCGACGGTTGCGATCGATCCAAGCCCTGATCCCGATCGGCCACGACCTATCTCGGACAGTTGCAATCCGTCCGAGATCGGCGACGATCCGACGGTTGCGATCGATCCAAGCCCTGATCCCGATCGGCCACGACCGATCTCGGACCGTGGCGATCCGTCCGAGATCGGCGACGATCCAACGGTTGCGATCGATCCAAGCCCTGATCCCGATCGGCGACGACCGATCGCGGACCGAATCGGTCCGATCGGCGACGATCCGATTGCGATCGATCCAAGCGATCGGTCACGATCGATTTTGGACCGATCGCTATTTAACATAATTAATTTTTTTAAATATATAACGACGCAAAGGGTTGCGTCGTATTTTTTAATATGATAATTATAATATATAAAAAATTAACTTTAATTCTAATAATTACGATGCAACAAGTACGTCGCTATATTAAAACATAATTTTCCAAATTAATATTTTCGCTTATTACATCGCTAATGCGTTGCTATTTAACATAATTAATTTTTTAAAAACATTGCAACTCACTGTGTTACGTCGTAATTATTTTTTCTCATATTTATAATTTATAAAATTTAATTTTATTTAAAATATTGCGACGCAGTTATTGCGTCGCTAAATTAAAAATAATTTTAATTTATTTTCTGGTTTATTGCGTCGCTAATGCGTCGCTATTTAAAATATTTAATTTTTTCCAAAATATTGCGACGCACTGGGTGGCGTCGCAATATTTTTTAAAATATTAGTACTGTAAAAAATATAATTCCATTTAAATTATTTGCGACGCAATTGTTTCGTCGCTAAATTAAAAATAATTTTTCTATTTTTCTAGTTTATTGCGTCGCTAAGGCGTCGCTATTTAAAATATTTAATTCTTTTCAAAATATTGCGACGCACTGGTTGGCGTCGCAATATTTTTTAAAATATTACTACTGTAAAAAATATAATTCCATTTAAATTATTTGCGACGCAATTGTTGCGTCGCTAAATTAAAAATAATTTTTCTATTTTCCAATTTTATTGCGTCGCTAAGGCGTCGCTATTTAAAATATTTAATTCTTTTCAAAACATTGCGACGCACTGTTATGCGTCGCAATATTTTGTAAACTATTTATACTTTAAACAATATAATTTCATTTAAATTATTTGCGACGCATTTGTTGCGTCGCTAAATTAAAAATAATTTTTCTTATTTTCTAATTTATTGCGTCGCTAATGCGTCGCTATTTAATATATTTAATTCTTTTAAAAACATTGCGACGCACTGTGATGCGTCGCAATATTTTTTTCCGATAATTAGATTTTATAAAATTTAATTTCATTTCAATTATTTGCGACGCAATTGGTGCGTCGCTAAATTAAAAATAATTTTTCTAATTATCTATTTTATTGCGCTAATGCGTCGCTATTTAAAATATTTAATTCTGTTAAAAACATTGCGACGCAAATATTGCGTCGCAATATTTTTATTGATATTTATATTTCATAAAAAATTAATTTAAAAATATTGCGACGCAATATTTGCGTCGCAATATTAAAAATTTAATTTTTTTTTATTTTTTGGTTAATTGAGTCGCTAATGAGTCGCTAATGCGTCGCAATATTTTGTTGTCACAAAGGCGTCGCAAAGGGTCGCAATTTAGCGACGCAATTATGCGTCGCTAAATTTGCGTCGCTATTTGAGTATTTTCTTGTAGTGCTTCTTATCCCAAAAGCCATAACTATAAGGGATAGCTGAGAATAATGTTAACCAAAAGGATATCCCATGATTAACCATGGTTAACCATGGGATATCCCTTCAACTTATTTTCTAGAAAATGCAGGAATAGCTGGTTATCCCTCCAAATAAGAGTAAAAAAAATTATCCTATAGATTTGTCTTTTTGCATTTGATATGATCAATGGGATAACCAAGGGATATTCCTAGGGATAGCCAGGGGACAAACTCTATCTCTACACTTATCCATGATAATATTTTTCTATCAAACACTACCTAAACAAATCTTAAAAGCATAATAGCTAGAAATAGATAGTCAATGAAGAGAGAGATATTTGACTTTAACATTTCATTTCTTTAGTAAAGCACTTGATGCATCCATAGACAATCTAATAATGAATTGCACGTTAGTAGCACAAAAACTTTTGTGGCGACTAAGAATGGATGGTCAAGTGAAAGGAGGAATTTGAAACATATTATTTTAGTTCTCCAAAGAAGCACTTGATGCATCACATGAGACCACAAACTTGATGTTTGAGAGACCAAGTCATTATCAGTACACAAAACATCTAGCAAGCCTTGGCTAAGATTAAAAATAAGATGGTATATTCGCATGGAAAAGTGTATCTTTTCTAGCATGTCGTACATAACAATTCATACATTATTTAGTTAACAAAACATTTATAGAGAAACCCTTCAAAATTGGAACCATAGAAATAATTTTGTATGCAATCTTAATAAAACAATAAGCAAAATCAGAATAAGAAATTAGATAGAAACTTGGTTTAAAATTATAACACCAATCATTATTCCTTTAGGTAAAATTTGATAATTAAAATCATCTAAATCCAAATCACAATCAAGTATAGGTGAGTTAGTAATCCAACATCCAACTCAAACCCAGACATTGTAGGGTCTTGGATTAATTAAAAGTTGTAACTATATCCCTTTAACTTCTCTTTGTGGAGGATGTCCTTATGTGCGTCACTAAAGTCATGCTGCTCAAAAACCTACTACATTATGATGTTAATATTAAGATCTTAGATTATCTAAAATATTTTTATTTTCCTAGACTCATTTTATCTATGTTAAGAGCAGTTATTTATCCAACGCTCACCAAATTCAGCTTGGGTAAAAATTATGCCTAAGTCTAGTAGGTATCAGTATTTTAGGATCTCAATTTTTTTTCATATTTTAAATTACAAAATTTTAAAAAACAATCAATAAATTATATTAAAAATATAAAGGAGATAAAAACAAAATAGTTGACAACAAAAATGTAATTGCAAGTTGTAAAAGTTAGAAGTCAGATTACCATGAATTCTACAATAAAGAAATATAAAATATTTAGCAAATAATTCCATAAAAAATAAAATAAAAATATCCATGCCATTATATAATATTTTTCTACTTTATCATTTCAATTTTATGTTTCAATTTAAAATACTTGATTTTTATTTATGGGTTGTTTCTATATTAAAACAAAGTTTCCAATTGTTTTATAGTATATTGACTCAATGGTAGTATGTATATATTTTAGGGCATGCACTCTACTCATAAAAAAGGCATTGAATCAAAACAATCTATATCCTTATGAAAATTGAGAATTTTTATCGACTTGCTAATAAATGTTCTATGCATTTTAGAAGTTTATAAATTAATAAAGAAATTCTCATAAAGATTGATATTTAGAAAATATAGGTTAATTGTAAGCACTTTTGGTCTATCTAGTTCATCTCTTAGGCCTTTGATTTCCTATTCACTAACCCTACTTTAAATAATATGAATTACTCCCAATCGCTTCTAATTTAAGTTATACAACTGAATGAAAAGAAAGAAATGATGAGATGATCCAAGATATGCTATGCATCAAGAAAGTGAATTCATTCATTTTATGAAAGTAGAGTGCATTAAGGTCTTGAATATCCAAGGCAAGTAGCAATCTCATCTTAGTGATCATTCCAAATCCTCCTATTTCCTTATAGCCCACTCAATCAGGATCTCTCAAAATAAATTTTGATAGTTTAATTCATTGAAATGGCACAAGAGCTGATTTTGTAATTCAAAATTAGTTTAGTAAGCCTCTGTTAGAAACTAGATTTCCTTTTTATCATGTGTGTGCTAAATATAGAACTTATGGCATTTTAGAAGGGCATCTAAACCATCTATGAAAGGCTTCGTCGTGATGGCTATATTATTAAAGGTAATTTTACTATAATTATAATCTAACACCAAATACTCTTATCCTACTCTTCAAAGGCTAGTTAATTTTCTATTAAACTTACATTTAATCAATTGTTACCATATATTTATAAAGCAAATGAGGTGGCAGTTTTCATAGCTCTTGAGGAGCTTCTTCAAAGTTGAAAACAAGGGTGTTGCATTCTTAGACCATAAAAGGCCTTTTGTTATTAGGAAAACAAAAAGAAAGAAATGATCATTTAATAACATTTAAGTGTAGATTAAATTTTCTTAAATATATTAAATTTTATTAAAGTCCCTTTCTTTGGTTGGGAAAGTTAGTTACCTACTTTCTTATGTTCTTTAGAAAAAAAGAAGAAGAAGAAAGGAATTTGCTTAGTAAAATTATATTTCTATAAATAATAAAAAAAATTTCCAAAGTTCTCTTGATGCCATAATTAATAAAACATAAAAATATAACATTATAAAAAAATTAATTATAAATTTATATTACATATTAAATTTATGTAATTAATATATTATTATTATTATAACTATTGTTAGACACTTTTTTATAAAATTGATCGAATTGCCAAAGAACATTGGAAAAGAGGTTGCAAGAGTATAAATGAAAACTACTTTGTAGAATGTCAAATGCAAAAGCACATAGAAAAATTTTTCATTTTCACTTTTCCACTTAACTTTCTTAGAGACATGCATATGCGCGCGCACAAAAGGGAAACTTTAACTTCCCATCAAATTTTTTTAAAAAAAAAACTTAGGAAACTATACTTTTTTAGGAAAATATGATGGCAAATGGGGGCACAAAGAGAAGAAAGATCGTCATGGTAGGATTGAAAGGTGATATTAAGAAAATGTTTCATCATATAAGATAGGTTATTAGTTTGAGATCCTTATACTAAGGACCTGTTTGGCATATCATTTACTTTTGCATATGTATTGCATTGCATTACATTAGATATACAATGTTTCATTTTGTTGAATAAAAGTATTTAACTATTGTCTAGTATTTAGTCTAACGCAACATCGATATGTGTATAAATTTTAAACAAAATATCTAAATTAAGAAACAAAGTTCAAAAGAAATAGAAAATCTCATGAGATCTAGCTACTTTTCTTGATGCCTGCAAATTTTCTTATTATTGACATCCCACCTAGCAAGATGCAATTTTAGAGTTGCAGTGCCAAGGGATTTTTTATCTCTAAATGGATGGATCATATTGACACTTCTAATGCAAATGAGGACCCAAATGGTCCTTAAATGTAAGTAAAGAAAAAAATAATAATAAATATCCAAAAATAAGATAGTGGAGTTTTTAAAAAATGCTATCCATATTAGAGCTAAATTATTAAAGGAGAAAAAAAATGAAATTTAAGAATTGAACCAAACAAAACATGAGAATAAATATTAACTATATTAAAAAGGTGGGTAAATATATTTTAGGAGAGAGAAAGAGGAATCAAAATATACATATAAAGTAAGTTAGTAGTAAAATAATGAGATAGAGGAGACAAATAAAATAAAACTAATGTACTTAAAACAATGATAACAAAGAAAATGCGATAATTTTTTTAAAAAATATATAAGAAAGCTAAGAATGATAAAAGAATGGTAGTAAGGCTAAATAAATAATGCATAGTAATTATATGATTGATTGGATTAAAAAAAAGGGGGGTAAAAATGAAATTTACAAAATAGCTAAAGCTAGAGAAAAAATTAAAATTTTGATCAAGTTACATGTGAGGATGACAGGATACTAGTGAAAGATGAAAAAATTAAAGAAGATAAAGGTATTATTTTTTATTAAATAAGATTTTTGCTGAAAAAAATTATATGTAAAAAATTCATATCAAATGTTCTTCACTGCAAGGTGTAGATATGACTTGCCTTGCTTGATTAGAAGCTAAGTAGATTCATGGCAAGTAAAGAAGATCTTGTGGAGCATCTCGATACAGCCATTGATAGCAGCTAGGTAGAGGAGAGTCCTTCTGTCTTCATCCATGGCATTACAGAGGCCCATGTTGATCCTTAGAAATTCTTGGATGATTTCAAAGTGGCTCTTGTTCATGGCTAAGTGACTCCCTCACCCATCTCTCTTCCAAACAAAATATGGCCAAGCTCTTAATATTTCTCTAACAATATCTATCATACCATTCAAACATATAGTCAAGTTGTAATCGATATAATAATAAGTCAAAATAACATATGGAATTTATATTAACCTAAGTGGCAATTCATTACTGCAACGTATAAAGAAGAGGATGAGCCATCATTCTTAAAGACTAGCAACCATAGCACACCCAAGAGAAGTTTGGCCATAAGTAAGTGGCTTCTGCTATAGGCAACAAAGAGTGTGCTTTGATTATTGTGGTTAAGGATATAGGTAAAGTTTGGGTCAATATCCAACAAGGCTTTGAACAGCTCGAGGTTGCCCTCATGATAGGCAGCATAGAACAATGCCTTTAAGTTGGCATTCTCCAATGTGACCAAATTAGGCCATAGTTTTAAGAGCTTCGAGACCAATTCAATCTGGCCCATTCTTGAGGCAAGATGCATTGAGGGATTGAATCCTTCTTTGTTCGAGGATGTGTTTGTCCACTTGAACAAGCTCAATGAAGACTGGGATGTCTTCGGTTAGTGATGCCTAATAAAGCTTGCAATTCATGGGGGAAGAAAGCTAGGTTTCTTAGTTTAGATGCAATGGGGTTGGCTTACGAGTGTGTTACTTGGACTCAAAGAGAAGGGGTGGTGGCACTTGTGCTAGTGAAATGGAGAGTGAAAACTTCCTTGTTGATCCATTTAAGGAGGGGCAAGTATCATGCGATCTCTTTATTATGGCATATCATATAAATAATATTAACTTTAAAGCCAAACACACTACTGCCAAACTTGAATTGCAATCAAACATTCTTTCATTCAGTCATAGAAAGAGGTCATCAGATATATTAGCAAAAACCTTGTTATTATGTATTCAGAAAATTCATTTATTCGTGACCCATTGTTGCTTTCTCTTGAAAAATAAAAAAGAAAGGAAGTAAGAGGGGAACTAGGAATTGGTTGGGTTGGTTGGCTTCCTTGTTAGCAATATTGAGTTTGCAAATGTATGGTTTGGCAGTCATATAATTTGCCATCATTGGTGTTTGTTTTAAGCTTTCGGTGGGAAAAAGGAAAGAAAAATTTGTATCTACGCTTTGCCATCGATTGTGTTAATCTTTTGATTCTTTTATGATTTGGATTAAGGAACTTTCTGGAACATGTGAATGATGCGATAATAGCACAGTGGAAACAACATTTCTCTCCATCATGACCCCCTTTTGATCCAAATGGGCACATCTTTCTGGACCACATATTGTTTTGTTTTTTTTGAAAGAAGTAATTGTTGCCATTGAGACATCTAAAAATATGCCTTGGTTCGCATTTGAAAAAGTTTTAACTGTTGTAAGGGTGATTACCTTCATATCTCAACTCAACTCATCTAAGCCTTTTCCCAACTACATGTGATTAGCTACATGAATATGCTTCCTCGACTCTACTATGTGATTGCCTTTATGTGTTTTGCCTAAATAATTTTAGGAGAATGATAGGAATTGAATGATGTTTGATGTAGGATGACTTTGGAGAGCTATGCTCTCCCTCCAGGAAAAAAAGAGTTTGCAGAGTTATGGTCCCACAACTTGACTTAAATTTTTGAATATGTGCATCTTTAAGGTTAGTGTGTCTTGGAACCTCTACCAATTTTTTTCCCTTTTTCTTATCTTCATTGTCATGAAATTATTTCATTCTTTGTTTTAATTGGCATGTATTCAAAGGTGTATTTTACCTAATCTTGATTGAGCCCAAGTCTAATCAAAGTTTGGCTTGAAATTACTTTCACACCTAATTTTGATATTATTATTTATAATTTGATTATGCTTAGTTGTTTGAATTTTAAATGGAGTCCAACACCAAGATACTTGATCTGTTTGACACCCTCCAATTGAGCTAAAATCAATTCAAGCTTGTATTAAGTTTCAATCAAGTTTTTGTTTTATACTCGATTCAAACTCTGTTCAAACTTATAGTAAAGCTTAATAATTCAAATATTTAAATGTGAAAAAATTAGTATTTACTTTAAAGATTAAAGAAAAAAATATTAAATATTCTATGAAATATATTATAATATAATATTTTAACTAGGTCATCAAGCATAGTTTTTATATGATAATATATATTATATATATTTCTCTATATTTTCAATCCTTATTGAAGAAATGTTTAACCATAGCCTCTAGAATAGATAACATCAAAAGGTTATTTATTGACAAAACGTTATTAGGCTTAGTAATCACTGCCCTCTCTTCAAAATCCTTTTGTTCGCACTTAAACTATACCCTATCACTTTTTAGATTAGTGATAGAAATTACATTGACTGGACTATAACAGTTGATTAATTTGTTTAATTATAACCATCACTTTTTTTAGACCATTATGTAGGAATAAATTATTGTCTCAAAGCTTAAAGACTTGAGCAAGCCTGAAAAATTAATGCTAATTTGATTTGAAAAACTAAGCAGTGATATATATGATGGATGAATTCCAACTTCAGGAATTCAGATTCTTATAGAATCTAGATACATAAAAGATCATCAGTGGCTTATGAATTGAATAGAATTATAACTTTTTGTCTTGACATCTACATTAGCTATTTCTAAGAGTAGATTATTTTAGGTACTTATGTTACTTGAAAATAAAATGAAATTGGAAGTCTTTTTACAATCCACATATTTTATCTCTCTTATCCTTAAATTTTTAAAATTTCTTATATTTTAACATATATTGCATGTATGTGACTAATAAAAATGTTTAAAAAAATTAAATAGGTACAAGTTGTTGAGAGCTATTTATAACAATATAAGTAGTATAAATGTCAAATCATGACTTGTTGATTTCTATTGTTGCCACAAAAAAAAAATACCAAGGAAAAATTATGATTTGAGGGGAAGTATCAATAAATATCTAGATTGCATTGTAAAGTGGTGAAAAGTTGTGATGGTTAAGGTCCTAATCATTTTCTTTTCATGCATATAGTTATGCATTTTAAATTATTATTTAAATTATTTTTTCTTAATAAAATTTATGTTTATGAGTTCCCACTATATCTTTATTTTCGTTACTTAATCCCCATTTTTAAATAAGATTAAAATAATAAAGTGACTTGTTTGTAAATTTCATATCTAATATGAAAAATATGTTTGAAAAATTAGAAGTTATGCTTACAATTTTAAAATATAATTTTAATCAACACAAATAGGCTCTTAATCATGTTGTTAGAACCTAATATATTCCTAATTAATTCTTGACCGCATTTAGCCTAATTAAGTGTGGGCTTGTGGGGATAGAGTGGAAAAAGAAAGAAAAAGGAAGGGCCAAAGGGTGATATATGAGATGGGACACTAATCTACCCAAATAGGGGCCATGTGGTGTTCACAAGAGAGCTCTAGGTGTGGGATTGATATTTCTCTACTAAATTTCAGCTGAAAAAAAAAAAGGAAAGAAGAAAAAGGATGAAGAAGAAGGGAAAGGAAGAAAGAAGGCCTAGGGATGGTTGTTATGCGTTGAAACCCCAATATTCTACCAACAAAATTATAGTGAATTTCATTTTTTTGCTTACGGCCTAAAGATACGTTCTCTTTAACTCTTGGGTCTTATTAATTGCAAGTTTTTGTTAATGAGGTATATTTTGATTTGTATTTAGAGCACCCTATGTTTCCCATGAATTTGAAATGGTCTCAGCATCCTTTAATCTTTCGTAGTTTTGTCAAATTTTTATTTCAGGGTCGACCATCTATATGCTTGCGAAATAAGACCTATTAAAAAATTTTCTACTATCTATCTTTTACTTTCGATGATATAATTCATGAAAATGATGAGCTTTGAATTCACATAAAAGACTTGTCATTCACTTTTGCTCAATTTAGTACTAAACTTGCTAATGAAATTTCAGGACTATATATATGAAATGTGGTAACCAAGATGGTAAATATGCATTGGAATGAGAATGGATGTCAGTCAAGAATGAAAAATAAGAAGGAAATTGAAATCCTTGGGTAAAAGACCTTAAGCCACTGAAAATTTCATTGCTTCTTGTATTGGTGAGAGAGGATGGTGGCCTATCTAGTGCAAAAATAGGCCAGGATTAGTGGTTTGCCTCAATGGGTTTCACCAATGGCTTACTTGAACTCCCGTGACTCTTCATTAAATAGAAAGTATTGTTTTTTGAGGGATGTTTCCTAATACATCTTATATTTACAATGATGAAAGTTAATTGAGAACCTTCTGATTTTTTATTCTATAAAAATGTTGCATTTTGAAAGATGCATTGTCTATAAATTTTGTGATTTCATGTTGATATTAAATGCCACTCTAAACCTTTGACAAAAACTTGTGGTTATGGACCTACCGGACATTCATGTTCATTATTTTACTATTTTATAAAAGAATTCTAAGAGAAAGGGTCTTGTACCTAAAGTTTCGTGGTTGTATGGTTCTTGTGCTTATATGCCAACTTGAATGTTCAACTTTTTTCAAAGTACTTCGGTATGTGATCTCTGTTTATTATATAATGAGAGCAAATATTACGAATGCCCTCTAAAACTATGTAAATTTCCTTCAAACTATGTTTTTTGTTAGCAATAAATTCTAGTATTCTACATAACTTTCCCTACTATACAACTAAGCTTGTATAAAGAGCACGAAGGTGAATGATAATTGAGTTGTATGATTGGTGGTTGATTTAAATTTTAAATGATATTGTTGAGCATATTTAGCATTTTGTTGTGTACATTGATTTCAGTTAAGCATAATTATTGCCCAAAGAATATGTTTAAATGTACAAATCAAATGCTATTGTGATATGATTTTTGTATCATAGGGTATATAATTGGCAGAATGAATGCATGCATAAATGCTGATAGACACAACGCAAAAACCATACAACAATAGTATAAATACGGGTAACATTATTAATGAAATTAAATTGCTTGAACATATATATATATATATATTAATTACTTTACTCAAATTTCGATTTTAGTTTAACCAAATCTCAATATATATAGATATATATATATATAAGGCTTCATTACCCTTTTTTTCCCTTAGCCAATCAAGATATTTTTTCCCTTAGTCAATCAAGATAACAACTGATCATGCTCTCAAAAATTAGGCCATGACAAATGTTGGGTGTTTATAGTCCAAAAATGGGGGTATTCACACACACCTAATATATCAGATCAACTAATGAGAAGGAAAGTAAGAAAGGTGTGAAAAAGGAGAAGATAGAAACCAGGTGATATAGGTATCAACATTAGCTAATGTTAAGATTATTAGAAAATTGAAATTACGTTTAAAAAAGACCTCACATCCTTGAAAAATTGTGATTAGGCAACCTATCTCAATTTGACATTTGGCCTCTACTAGGCTTAAATAGGTCAACTTGTGGCCAAACCTATTCTGATATAAATTTCTTGGCCTATTGTTCTTTCTAGGTTTGATAAATATCTAATTTGAAATACTATTTTGAGTTTTACATGATATCTAAGTTGAAACCATTCAAACAATAGATGCCTAGATGGTTCCGAGCTAAATTGACCTAGCCCAATGATACCAAATTGAAATGATTTTGAAATCTATGTAACACTAAGTCATTACGATGTGCAAGTTTTTGGTCAAGTAGATTGAAAAATATAAGTGGCAGTCATATATGTCAGCATTCTGTTTAAATTTCTATTTACCATCCATGTCATTGTTAATTTCCCTTTTAAACATGCAACAGATAATATAGGTTTTGGTCATGCTCAATAAAGCATGAACTAGCATGGATGACTTGATGAGTGTTATGTGGCTGAAATGGAAAGGAAGAAATAGACAATGCTCCAAGACATGCTATGCACCAAGAAAGTGAATTCTTCATTTTATAGAACTAAAGTACATTAAGGTTTCAAAGTATCTGAGACAAGTGGCAAGCCCATCCTTGAGATCATTCCAAATCCTCCTATGTTTCCTAGCAGACCACTCAATGAGGATTTTTCAAAAAAAAATTGATGGTTTAGTTCATCAAAATAGTGCAAGAGCTGATTTTGTAATTTGAAATTAGTTTGCCAAGCCTCCGTTAGCAACTGGATTTCCTTTGTCATATATGTGTACTAAATATAGAACTTGTAGTAACTTGAGAGGGAATCCAAACCATCCATGAAAGGCTTTGTTGTGATGGCTACATTATTGAAGGTGATTCAACTACAACTATAGCTTAGATGACCAATAAAGCCAAATGTTCTCATCCGACTCTTCAAAGGCTAGCTAATTTTTTTTGCCAAACTTACATTACGTCCATTGTTGATATGTGTCTATAAGGCAAATTAGGTAGAAGTTTTCATCATAGCACGTTAGCAATTGAGGAGTATATATCTTTTGGAAGGAATGGTATCATCCACCCTTGATGTACATAGTTAAAGCCAAAGGTATTGCTTTCTTTATACCTTAAAAGTCCTTTTGTTATTTGAAATACAATTAGAACTCTGAAAAAAGAGGAAGAAGAGAGTAGTTTCTATGTATTTTTATTCATCAATCTCTTTGGTATATATACAAGCTATAAATCCTATGTTATGAAGAAAACTAATTACATCAAATCCCTATAAATCAGAATCAAATATATTTACTTCCTATTATAGAAATGCAGTCTACTTCCTATTCTAAAAATGTAATTTGCAATAATCCCTATGAATCAGAATCAAATATATTTACTTCCTATTTTAGAACTATAATCTATAACACTTTTCCTCAAGTTGGAGCATAAATGTTTATCATGCCTAGCTTGTTACAAAGATAATCAATCCAAGCTCCATTTAGAGCCTTTGTGAAGATATCTCCCAATTGATCTCTTATTTTTACATATCCTATAGAAATCAAACCTTGTTGAATCTTCTCACAAACAAAATGACAATCAATCTCAATATGCTTAGTTCGTTCATAAAAGTCTGGATTAAATACAATATAAAGTGCAGCTTGGTTGTCACTCCATAACTTAGCTGGTATTGAAATCTTAAGGTTCATTTCAGTGAGGAGCTGATATAGCTACATTATTTCACACACAGACTTAGCCATAGTCCTATATTCTGATTCTGCACTTAAACGTGAAACCACATTCTATTTCTTGCTTTTTTATGAAACCAAATTTTCTTTAATAAATACACAATAGCCTGAAGTAGTTCTTTGATCTTCTTTAGATCCTACCTAAAGAGTATCTGAAAAACATTCAATCCTAATATGACCATGATTGTCATACATGATTCCTCTTCCAGAAGCTCATTTTAAATAGCATAAAACTTGTTCTACAGCTTTCCAATGATCGACAGTTGAAGAAGACATATATTGACTTACCATACTAACTGAATAGGCAATATCTAGATGAGTCATAGTAAGATAGTTCAACTTTTCAACTAATCTTCTATATC